>OY101448.1:138949920-139294920 GCA_956483635.1 Panzeria rudis
GTTTCTTGGTTACCAATTTATATGCAAAGCCCCAAGGATTACTATCTACTTCATCACAAACATTAAGAAAACACCTACGCTTGCTCCTACGAATTGCAATCTTCAACGCTTTCCTTTTATCCTTATATATTTGATGGTGTACACTATTCTCTAACCTACCTCTCGTTCGTGTATACTGCCTTCGGGCACTTATACACTCCGATCGCAAGCTAGCAATTTCATCATTCCACCAGTACACCGGGGGCTTATTTGGTGACCTTTTACGCTTTATCATAGCTACGTTACAGGCATTAGTGATATGACTTACTAATTGCACTGCCATATCTTCAGCTGAACCACTCAGTTCCATGTTCTCCATACAAGCTGCGAAGATATCCTTATCAAAGGTATTTACCTTCCATCCTGTCAAACCTCGTGCTTGTGCAATCACACGGGGCTGTTCATCTTGTACATCTATGATTATAGCGCTATGATCGCTATGAGTATAGATGTCGGATATTCTCCAGTTAACTTGGCTTGTGATGCTGCTACTGACAAATGTAATGTCAATTACCGATCCAGCATCACCCCTTCTGAAAGTTTGTTCAACTCCATTATTAATGAGTACAACACCCAATACAGAAAAGGCTTCCAAGAGTACTCTACCTCTTGTGTTTGTCAAGGGGCAGCCCCATTCAACAGCCCACGCATTGAAGTCACCCGCTATTATGACAGGATTTCTTGTAACTGCATCTGTTACTATATTGTCAACTATTACTCGAAAGTCCTCTATAGAATACCTAGGGGGAATATAGCAACTGTATAGTGTGATGCCAGAGACAGTGGCTCGGGCATATCCACATTCTGATGTTATTTTATCTCGTATTGTTAGCGTGCTGGTGTTCCATATCGCCGATGTGTCCGTATTATCGGAAACCCAATTTACAGATCCCATGTTCCGATATGGCTCACTCAGCACAGCGACATCTACATTTAAATCTCGAACGCTTTGCTTAAGAAGCTCTTGAGCTGCCTGGCAATGGTTGAGATTTAACTGTAATATACGCATTTTGATGCCTTAAGTTTTGCTTTAAACCCTAAGTTTCTGTAGAGCTCTTCTGCAGTATGGACAAACTGCACATCCGGTGACATGGTCACTAGCGGTGTTTGTTCCATTCCTACAAAGCAAGCACGACGGTTTATTGGAACAAGTTCCAATTTTGTGGCCAGTTTTGCCACACCGTAAGCAGTTTTTAGAAAGGTCCTGCCCCCTACAGTTTGCTGCTCTATGTCCATAATCAAGACATTTATAGCACCTTCTTGGTGTTACCTTTTCGCGTATTCTGCAAACAACCCAACCAATACGTATCTTCGCCATCTCTATAAGACGGCAAGCTAAGACAGCACTTACGCCAATGGTGGCAGTTTGCGTTCCTCCGTACGCTCTCCTTAACGATTTAACTGCAGCAGGCTGCAGGGATTTAAAATCGGATTCTCTAATGAGGGCTTCATAGACGTCCTCCTTTGTGGTTACCTCATCTATATCTCTAATCTCGATCCTAATCTCATGGGATAGTGCTCTAACTTCTGCGACCTCACCTAATACCTCTTCTACCGTCGACCTGAACTCACTTGTATTCTGATGCGAGGGTTTACTCAACTCTAACAATAATTCACCTTTCTCAGTCTTCCTGATATTTTTTACGTTTTGGCCCAGATTATCCAGCTTAGGGTCTTTCTTCACTTGTCTGAGAATATCAGCATAGGAAGCATCCCCACAAGTTTTAATAATCAAAGCATCTGGTCGTATTGTCTTTTTTCTATTTCTAGCTCTTGGACCAACTTTAACCCAGTCAGGATCTTTAACATTCGGATCTTGTTTACCAGCCGTGTTTATACCTGTCTCCCTGGGTACAGCATTTTCACTTTTCTTCAATGCCCTATTGGGGGTTGTGCCCTTCTTCCTCTTAGATTTGTTACCCTTTGGGCTAAGAATGTTATCATCTCATGTATGTATGTATGTATGTATGTATGTATGTATGTATGTATGTATGTATGTATGTATGTATGTATGTATGTATGTATGTATGTATGTATGTATGTATGTATGTATGTATGTATGTATGTATGTATGTATGTATGTATGTATGTATGTATGTATGTATGTATGTATGTATGTATGTATGTATGTATGTATGTATGTATGTATGTATGTATGTATGTATGTATGTATGTATGTATGTATGTATGTATGTATGTATGTATGTATGTATGTATGTATGTATGTATGTATGTATGTATGTATGTATGTATGTATGTATGTATGTATGTATGTATGTATGTATGTATGTATGTATGTATGTATGTATGTATGTATGTATGTATGTATGTATGTATGTATGTATGTATGTATGTATGTATGTATGTATGTATGTATGTATGTATGTATGTATGTATGTATGTATGTATGTATGTATGTATGTATGTATGTATGTATGTATGTATGTATGTATGTATGTATGTATGTATGTATGTATGTATGTATGTATGTATGTATGTATGTATGTATGTATGTATGTATGTATGTATGTATGTATGTATGTATGTATGTATGTATGTATGTATGTATGTATGTATGTATGTATGTATGTATGTATGTATGTATGTATGTATGTATGTATGTATGTATGTATGTATGTATGTATGTATGTATGTATGTATGTATGTATGTATGTATGTATGTATGTATGTATGTATGTATGTATGTATGTATGTATGTATGTATGTATGTATGTATGTATGTATGTATGTATGTATGTATGTATGTATGTATGTATGTATGTATGTATGTATGTATGTATGTATGTATGTATGTATGTATGTATGTATGTATGTATGTATGTATGTATGTATGTATGTATGTATGTATGTATGTATGTATGTATGTATGTATGTATGTATGTATGTATGTATGTATGTATGTATGTATGTATGTATGTATGTATGTATGTATGTATGTATGTATGTATGTATGTATGTATGTATGTATGTATGTATGTATGTATGTATGTATGTATGTATGTATGTATGTATGTATGTATGTATGTATGTATGTATGTATGTATGTATGTATGTATGTATGTATGTATGTATGTATGTATGTATGTATGTATGTATGTATGTATGTATGTATGTATGTATGTATGTATGTATGTATGTATGTATGTATGTATGTATGTATGTATGTATGTATGTATGTATGTATGTATGTATGTATGTATGTATGTATGTATGTATGTATGTATGTATGTATGTATGTATGTATGTATGTATGTATGTATGTATGTATGTATGTATGTATGTATGTATGTATGTATGTATGTATGTATGTATGTATGTATGTATGTATGTATGTATGTATGTATGTATGTATGTATGTATGTATGTATGTATGTATGTATGTATGTATGTATGTATGTATGTATGTATGTATGTATGTATGTATGTATGTATGTATGTATGTATGTATGTATGTATGTATGTATGTATGTATGTATGTATGTATGTATGTATGTATGTATGTATGTATGTATGTATGTATGTATGTATGTATGTATGTATGTATGTATGTATGTATGTATGTATGTATGTATGTATGTATGTATGTATGTATGTATGTATGTATGTATGTATGTATGTATGTATGTATGTATGTATGTATGTATGTATGTATGTATGTATGTATGTATGTATGTATGTATGTATGTATGTATGTATGTATGTATGTATGTATGTATGTATGTATGTATGTATGTATGTATGTATGTATGTATGTATGTATGTATGTATGTATGTATGTATGTATGTATGTATGTATGTATGTATGTATGTATGTATGTATGTATGTATGTATGTATGTATGTATGTATGTATGTATGTATGTATGTATGTATGTATGTATGTATGTATGTATGTATGTATGTATGTATGTATGTATGTATGTATGTATGTATGTATGTATGTATGTATGTATGTATGTATGTATGTATGTATGTATGTATGTATGTATGTATGTATGTATGTATGTATGTATGTATGTATGTATGTATGTATGTATGTATGTATGTATGTATGTATGTATGTATGTATGTATGTATGTATGTATGTATGTATGTATGTATGTATGTATGTATGTATGTATGTATGTATGTATGTATGTATGTATGTATGTATGTATGTATGTATGTATGTATGTATGTATGTATGTATGTATGTATGTATGTATGTATGTATGTATGTATGTATGTATGTATGTATGTATGTATGTATGTATGTATGTATGTATGTATGTATGTATGTATGTATGTATGTATGTATGTATGTATGTATGTATGTATGTATGTATGTATGTATGTATGTATGTATGTATGTATGTATGTATGTATGTATGTATGTATGTATGTATGTATGTATGTATGTATGTATGTATGTATGTATGTATGTATGTATGTATGTATGTATGTATGTATGTATGTATGTATGTATGTATGTATGTATGTATGTATGTATGTATGTATGTATGTATGTATGTATGTATGTATGTATGTATGTATGTATGTATGTATGTATGTATGTATGTATGTATGTATGTATGTATGTATGTATGTATGTATGTATGTATGTATGTATGTATGTATGTATGTATGTATGTATGTATGTATGTATGTATGTATGTATGTATGTATGTATGTATGTATGTATGTATGTATGTATGTATGTATGTATGTATGTATGTATGTATGTATGTATGTATGTATGTATGTATGTATGTATGTATGTATGTATGTATGTATGTATGTATGTATGTATGTATGTATGTATGTATGTATGTATGTATGTATGTATGTATGTATGTATGTATGTATGTATGTATGTATGTATGTATGTATGTATGTATGTATGTATGTATGTATGTATGTATGTATGTATGTATGTATGTATGTATGTATGTATGTATGTATGTATGTATGTATGTATGTATGTATGTATGTATGTATGTATGTATGTATGTATGTATGTATGTATGTATGTATGTATGTATGTATGTATGTATGTATGTATGTATGTATGTATGTATGTATGTATGTATGTATGTATGTATGTATGTATGTATGTATGTATGTATGTATGTATGTCTGTATGTATGTATGTATGTATGTATGTATGTATGTATGTATGTATGTATGTATGTATGTATGTATGTATGTATGTATGTATGTATGTATGAATGTATGTATGTATGTATGTATGTATGTATGTATGTATGTATTTATGTATGTATGTATGTATGTATGTATGTATGTATGTATGTATGTATGTATGTACATATGTATGTATGTATGTATGTATGTATGTATGTATGTATGTATGTATGTATGTATGTATGTATGTATGTATGTATGTATGTATGTATGTATGTATGTATGTATGTATGTATGTATGTATGTATGTAATTTTATCCTTAATTTAAAAATTTATTATATTTTATCCTTAATTCAAAAATGTCTATAAATTGCATTTAAAACAATAATGTATGTATGCGTATACATATGCAAATACTTATGACAGGTATTACAATAAATAGAAACTATTATAGGTACATACAAACATATATATAAAAATTATACGTAATGTTAAATTATACAATATGTATATGATATGATGTCTCAATAACGCACAGTTTCAAGCTCCATGTATTTGAATCTGAAAATAGATAAAATTTCTATACTATTCCCCATGGTATAAGTATATAAGGCAGTTCCACTTTCTCTTGTTTTCTGACATATTGCCATTTGACAATAAAGGCCGTGTCAGATACAACTTTGTCGCTTTGCGTGACGTTTCTAACTTTGATAGAAAAGTGTAAAGCAAAAGGTGTATGACACAATGAAAACTTTGACAACACTCGCGCATTGATCGTTTACCAAAAACGTAGTTGATAATTTTGCTATTTATATATATATTTTTTATAAAAATAAAAGTCAATTATGTTATTTTACGATTTATTATTAATAAATAAATGCCACATACATATTTACCTCTTATTAAAACAGATTCAAACGCTCAATATGTTTCGTTTGGCAATAGAATAAAAGAAAATTATTCCAGCTGATTGTCAAAGCAAGCAAAAAGATGAGAGTTGCCGAACTTTTCGCTTCACGCTGCGTTAAAAGTGCTTTATGTAGCATGTTTCGTATAAGTATGTACATTTCATCTTAGATGTCAAAGCGAATCTGTAACGCAACGCGAAGCAAAAGTTTTATCTGACATAGCCTTAAAGGAGATCTGACGTTTCAATAAAAAATCAAGCTACCATCCTAGTTTTAAAAATCCAATTTTTAATATTGTTGGAATTTTTTTGCTTCTAAAAAATTTAATTTTTTGAATTCAAAATAAAATAAAATAAAAGCCAACAAACACAACAAAAACATTTCGTGATGCCTTGACTAATTTGAAGATGCTGTGGAACAGCAGTCCGTATCAATTGATAAAGCTGGCTTTACTACGACATTTACCTCTACATGATCTGTATTCACTGCAGAATATTCCATTTTCAGTGGTTGGATACTAAAGGCGACGACAATATCGATTTTTTTATGACATTTATTGTAAAAGACATGCACGATGAATCAAGAGATAACAATGTCGACATCTGTAAATGTTTCCGCCGAACGCGTTTGCCGCAAATATTTGTGGTGCATTTCAGATTGTGTGGGCGTGTGCGACTCACAGAAAAGATGCAAGAATTTTGTCATACTCAATACACACGATCCGTGGCTTGATGGTTTCCGACCAAGGTAGATTTAAGTATATAAATCTGCCTTGGTTTCTGACGAACAACGCAAAAATTTGTGCCGCATGCTGGTCTGGCGCATTTGAAAATAGAGTGCCACTTTTGTTTCTAGTCGGGTATATACCGGGTATATACCCGACTAGAAATTTTCCCAATACTCATATTGGGGCCCGATTGGGAATGCATGTGGCAAACCCAAAAGGGTTATGCCATTTGGGATTAGATCAGTAACTTGTTGGTATAGCCCATCTACAAATTATTGACTTAACATAAGTTCTTCCCAAGTGGGAAAGTATTGAGAATTTGTTCGGAAAATCTAACACACATTTTAATCGTATTTTTTGCTCATCTTTAACAGAGGTGATTGCTGCATACTCTTGTCCCTTGGATAGCTTCAGCAATTTTAGTTCAATATTAGAGTTTTATATTTTCCCGATTTTAGCAAATTTTTGCAAGATTTTGATATTTCCCCACAGGTAAACAATCGGGTCCCAAATACGTTTCTGCGTTACAACGGAATTGGGATCCCAGTCAGATCCCAAATGTGTTTGCATGAAAATTTCTAGTAGGGTATTAAAAAACAAATTTTCAATTTCTTTAAAATTAATTTCACACTTTTGAAGTTTTTATATTTCAAAGGTTGCTTATAAATTAAAATTTTTTATTTGTTAGAAAATAGATAGATAGATTTTCCTAACAAGTTCCCAGTAGGTTCCGACTTGGGAAGAACTGATGTTAAATCACTAATTTGTAGGTGGGCTATCCCAAAAACTTCCCGGCCAGATTCCGAATGGGATAAACCTTGTTGGTTGGCCCCATTCATTCCCAAGTGGGCCCCAATATGTGTATTGGGACAATTTCTAGTCGGGATGTACATAAAAATCAAACCAAAATAAAATTGCTCTTGCGAAAGACAAGCTTCCAACAAAATACAGTAAGGAACACTGTTTGCATTTCGCACTTATGCGATTTGGTTTTCATTCCAAAACAAACATTCCCAATGGCCTGACTTCTACAAAAAATGGTTACTATAAAAATTAAACAACAAAAGCATACATCCTGGTGATAGCGAAACTCAAAAATTTACCTACACAGCAATAACACTGTTCAAATTCCGGTGCGTATTATAATGAAAATCACCCTTTTCAGCTGGTAGGGCCTGGCCTTGCTCAATGCTTTTGTTGTTATCAAATTAGCAAAAAAAAATTATTGATAAATAATAAGACCATCAGTTTATAATTTCTATGCAGCTATTTGTGACTTTGTTTTGACCTGTTTTGCACAAAAAATGTAAACAAATAAATTCCATTTACAAAAACGAAATAAAACAAGCACACTTGCTCGACAAAAGGATTAATGAATATGACGCGATGAATTTTCCCGCAATTAGTGGGTTTGAAATTAAAAGAAAAAATCTTAACTCACATTTATGAATGAAGTGATCAATGTATTTTAAGCCTTGGTGCTAAATAGATCAGTTTAGCGTGACTTAATAAAAATCCTTAAACCAGTTTTGTTAGAATATTTTATTTAAAAATTCAATAGTGGAGTTCACGCAACATTCAGAAACTGTTTACTCGTTAAATTGGTAAATTTTCCCATATATTTTGCTCTCAAAATTTTTTAAGATAAATTTTACAGCAATAAAATATATGGAAAATGTTACCAATTTAATGAGTAAACAGTTACCGAATGTTGCGTGAACTCCACCAATATTAATTTGTGTAATTATAGTACTAGTGAACAGTGTTCGAAAATTTACCTTATATAATGTACTTTAATGTTCTGTACTGTAGAATATTGTGATACACAAACGCAAATAGTGGTTGTGTAGGAAATACACAAAAAAAGAAGAACGGCATTTCTGTTAGTGATCTTGTACCCAACGAAAATACTGTTTTTAACAAAATCAATATAAAGATAAGAACATTTAATAGTGTTCTGTTTTTCGTTGAAAACCAGTACACTTCGTTGTGTTCGGCACAGAACATTATTCTTTATAGCGGTAATCACCCTTCGTAGCATACCAGCAAACTTAGCATATATACTATGATTTTCCGCTACGAAGCATAAGTGTCTTTTTAATAGTTTGTCAAATCTAATAGAACAGCTGTTTTTGAAGTATTACAAAAAACAAAAAATAATAATCTTTTTTAAATAGAAAATTTAGATTCCATTTTTGTTTTACTTATTAGCGATGCCTAAACAAACGGGAAAAAAATAATATCATAAATTTTTTGCTTAAAAACGCTGTTGACGAAATAGAATTTATGGAGATTGCTGAGACTGAAGGTAAGTAAAATCTAAATACTAATCCACCAAAAACTAGAATTTGTATGCGTAGATTCATGTAAGGATGAAGTATTGGACAACATTTTGGACGATCTTATTGAAGACGTAGTTTAGGTTTTGCCATATCGGCTTGGATTTTGGAATTTTATTCCTAAATCGATAACGTGGTCCGTACACACTTTAACTCAATTTGATGACGACCGATTTTTAAAAATGTTACGAGTAAATCGACTAGAATTCAATGCACTTGTGTCCAGCATTTCTGAAGATCCCGAGTTTAATAAACCCCATTCCTGTGAACAATTTCCGATTGAATACCAACTAGCAATAGTTCTATATAGGGTTGGATCATCTGGAGAAGGAGCTACTTTATTAAAAATTGCATCAATTTTTGGAATGGGAGATGGGGACACGATTGATAAAATAACGCGACGAGTCTTTAGGTCATTTTTAAACTTGCAGTCCAAATATATATCTTGGCCAAGTGAAGATGAGAGAACATTGTTGCTGAAACCTTTAATGATTTGCCATTTGGCATTGGATACGTCGATGGTTCTGAAATTCCCCTTTCAGAAGCTCCTGTTATTAATAAGGTATCATTTTTTCACGAACTCACAAATACTCCATCAAAGTTCAGATGATATGTGACTTTAAATTACGTATAAGACATGCAGTTGTGGGAAATTAATTTCTTCGCTATCCATTATTCTTTTCTTTGATATTTATTACTTTGTATAAAATGCTTCTGTTTATTATTTTGTTTGTTTATTTTTAAAGAGTTCGGTGCCGCAACCATGTCAAATACCTCACTGCGAAACAAAATTAGCCGCGCACAATTTATACACACTAACGCCGTCGTCAAATTTTTTTGCGAAGTAATCATTCGATTCTTGTACATATTTTCTAAACAAATATTAAACTTGCAGTAATATTTATTGATATTTAATTTATAGGGTGTCGGTCTTTCTGTCTGTCTATCTATCACAGGCTGTTTACTCGAGAACCGTAAGAGCTACGGACGTGAAATTTTCACAGAATATGTAAAACTTTGGGCGCTATAACAACAAATATTTGAAATTTAAAAATTAAAGGGTGTTCTAAAGCGAGCAACGAAACATGTTGAAATACTAATGTAATGTACAGACACTTCCAATTTCAAAACTTCGTGTTAATTTTTTTAAAAAATTAAAAAATTCCAACATTAGAAAATGTCAAAACGAAAAATGGCCAAAACTAGAAATCACTTAATCAACAAAAAAAATAAAAAATAAACTAAGATTAAACGAAAGAGCAAAACGAAAAATTGCCAAAATGAAAAAAAGAAAAACGAAAGATGATTATGTATGTGTATACGTACGGAACACTGCGTGTGCGAGCCAAAGTCGCACTTTACTGAATTTATTTTGTATTTTAGTAATATTTCGTTAAGCAGTATCAGAATTAATTTAAAGTGTCCGCCGATAGTTCTTATTACGGCTACTACCGCCGTAAAAACTTTGTCAGCGTAGGTTTGTAGTTATTTCGGTCGCTAATATATAACAAAAATATCAGCTGTTTCAGCATTGCAAACGTTTTCTGCAATGAGTTTTACTGTTGCATATATGCACAAGTACAGGAAATGTCAGTTTCATGTATTTTGTTGTTTTGGTCGTGCAGGTTATAGCATATATCCTAGACTTGCAAGACCTGCAAAACTTCCAAGGGCAGTTTCCTACGAAGGGTGATTTTCCCTAATGTATATTTTGCCTATTTAGCACTAGTATTCGCTTGGCTCTCGTGCATGTATACTTGAGTGCGTAGTTGTATATTATATGATGAAAAAAGAACACTATAAAACGCTAAAATATAATGTATGTAGTAGGCAACCACTACAATTGTACTGTTTTTTGACAAAAAACAAAACGCTACAAAATGTTTGTTACTTGCATTAAAAAATCGTTATGTGTTGTGTTCGGGTTGTGTAAATATATAGTGTATACAGTACACAAAATAACGTTCGGTTTATTTTCGAACACTGCTAGAGAACTAATATTTTGTCATTTGTAAAGTGATAAAATGTTTCGAGTAATTATATGTATATGTAGTTAAAAATTTTTTTAGCAGTCAAGCATTATTAAATCGTACTTGCAATTCCTGTCATGCAATCTGTTGAACAACAAATAAAATTCTCCTGTAAAATAGAGTGTGCAAGCAAACAAAGCTTTACGCAAACGTTTCAGGCGAAGATACAAAGTTTTCAAATATTTTTAATCGTTTCGCACATGAGCAAAACCAAAACAAATACTTTTGCAATGACAAAAAATGGAAACAAAACAATTGGCTTTTCACTTATCTGCGGGCTTGAATATCCCGTTTCAAGCGTACCATTCCAAAATAAACAAAAGCAGAAATGTATTTCGTTGAATGGTTTATTGTATTATCATAAATACACTAACACATTCTCTACTATGATGAACAAATCAATAGGGAAACGTTTGCAAATGTATGGGTACATTCGTAAATTCAGTAATTGTGCAATAATCAAAGTTCTGCGCTCGAAAACCAACACTTGGCAAGACTTTTCTTTGTGGAAAGTTTTTTACGCAAACAGTTGATAGGACTACCGCCGATTGCTGCAACTAAGGCAGCATTTTTATTACTGTTGCAATAGTTTGCAGACCGGTTGCACAAATTTTCTGCATTTACGAATTCACCCTATTTTCTTAAAACTTAAATTTTGTTCTTGTTCTTCTCTTTTCTAGCTGCGAACATTTACATATTGTACACAAGCACAAACAATACAAAACTAAATGGGACTATCATTCTCGTTGTTTTTGTTTTCCTTTGTTTACGCATTGAAAAATACAAGCAAAACGAAAGCAAACGTTTGGTTTAGTGTAATGAAATGTAGCAAAACTGTTTTAACAGTCAAAATTTTTAAATCAAAGAGATTTAAGATTATATTAATAATTTTTTATTTAAAATTAATATGAAACAATGGTAATTTGAAACCAGCAGCGGTAAACTTTCTCTGGTAATTCCGTTTTTGTCGTCGACATAGCCGACACATGTAAGAATAAACAATAACAAGTCACACAACTAAGCACAACAGTGAACTGTGACAATGAACAAAGCAAATAAACACTAACACACTCAAACGACAAATTATTTCATCAAAATTTAATATAATTTCCAATCACAATTGCGTCATGTTGATTTTACGTTGCTTTAGTTTTCTGTATGTATGCACATAATCGTTGGTTGTTCGTATTTATATGTACGTATTCGGCTTAAACTTGAAGAGTATTTTTTTGTAGGAGTGTGGTTTTTATTTTTAATTGTACGAATTTATAGTTGTTTGACAGCCAATACTCAAAGAGTGCTTAACACGATACTTATGTGATTCTCTGACCCACACTCATTAAAGCAACGTCGTCGGCAAAACCGTAAATTTTTACACCATTCGGTAGAGTTAGCCGGAGTATTCCATCATACATCACATTCCAAAACAGAGGGCCGAGAGCCGAGCCATGTGGTACTCCAGCTGTGATTTCGTAGCGTCGTAGCCCCTCTTCGGTGTTGTATATCAGTATTCTTTTGCTGAAATAATTATTTACGATAGCCAGCAAGTACCGAGGGATATTCATACTTGTAAGGCACTTTACTATATTTTCCCAGTTTTCTGAGTTAAACACATTTTTGTCATCGTTTTCCCATTTTTTAACTTCGTTCGCCTCAGACGCAGTATTCACAACCACGCTTATAGCATCCACGGTTGATCTTGCTTTCCGGAACCCGAACTGCTTATCAGACAGACATCCAACTGTTTCGATATACTCTTCCAGTCTCCTGCAAACTAAACTTTCCAATAGTTTACCAAACGTATCATTCATACATAGCGGGCGATAAGATGACGGATTTTTAACGGCTTACCCTCCTTTGGTAGTAGTACAAGCCTTTGCCTCTTCCACATGGTTGGAAATGATCCATGACGCAAGCAAGAACTCATTAGCTAAATTATTTGGTTAGGACAGCGCTTAAACGTCTCCTTCACCACAGCATTTGCGATACCATCTAAGCCAGAAGCCTTCATGTCTTGGAATTTATTTATAACAGCTTCTAACTACCTCCATTAAATTAACCGGTGGAAAATCAAATGCTTACTGTGTACTACTTGTTTGCCATGACGCGACATTTTGTTGTAGAAACAGGTGCTCTACGATGTCTGAGAATATCAGCCTCCCTTGGTGGTGATGGATTTCCGGACTTCAACTTCTTAGTTACCGGTTGATAAGCCAGCCCCATTAATTATTTTCAACTTCGTCACAAATCTGTATAAAGCATTTTCTTTTACTCTTTCGTATAGCTAACTTCAAGGCTTGAGACTGTAGTATTCATGGTGAGAGTCGTTTTCTGGCCTTCCTCTGGTTCTTGTGTACAGTCGTCTAGAACGGATGCACTCAGATCGCAGTTGATAGATTTCTCCATTCCGCCAGTTGCTTATTTGCACTCCTTTTCCTTTTAATCATGGATATATTGCAGGCTTCAGAAACCTTCCGTATCAATTGTGGACGTCCTTCCGGGCTCATATCTTCTGTCGCCACTTCAAATAATTCCTTATCAAGTGTGTCCACTTTCCAGCCCGAGATTCATTCTGGTTGAATATAGACCTCCGCTTCATGGCGTTGTTGGGTAATTTCTATTATTATGGCTTTGTGATCGCTGTTTGTGTATAGTTCGTACGTGCTCCAATTTATCTGGTGTGTCAAACTGGTACTAGCAAACGTAACATCAATAATTGATGCTGATCCACCTTTGGAGAAAGTATGTTCATTTCCCCTATTCAACGGAACTACGTCCATTACAGCATGTGCTTCAACTAATATTTGCCCCTATGATTTGTACTTGGGCATCCCCACTCTATCGCTCACGCAATAAAATCAACAGCGATGACTACAGGATTTCTAGAGCTGGCATCATATATCGTTAGCTAAAATGCAAAAAGGCGTACCTAGCAAAATATTCAAAATCGAGTTTTTGATTGATTATTATGAATCCCATTAAACTACATGTCTTGACATGCTTTTCCTCTAAAATTAAATTTTTGTTAGTTACGCCTTTTATGCATTTTAGCTAACGATATAATGTTTTGCACACTTTGTTCAAATTCCTGTAAGGAATATCTCGGCGGAATATAACAGCTATAAAATTAAATGCCATTTACAGTAGCTCGTGTAAATCCACAATATTGTAAGATTGTAGTAGATCGTAGTATTTTCCATTATTTTACCAGATTGCTGATGGCTTAGAACTATTTATTTATTTATTTATTTATTTATTTATTTATTTATTTATTTATTTATTTATTTATAAGGTAATTCCAATACAACAAGAACTTGTCTTATATTATAGTATTGGTTAGTATTTGGCATATGTATGTAACATGTTCACAAATTTAATTAAAAAAATAAAAAATAAAAAAGAACAATATTTAGAATAAATTACATGAATAAATAAGAAATAGTTTTTAAAAATAAATAATAATAAACGTTACAATTAAGACAGATAAAACAATTAGTTTGTTCATACGTTTGCAAATAGTAGAATATTACTACGAAAAGTGCTTAAATATGGCAGATTTAAAATGACTTGCATTGTTTATGACTTGTATTTGAGGGGGTAGCTGGCTCCAAAGACGAATTGAATTAACGAAGAAATGTTGCGCAGAGATGGCTTTAGTATATTTTATGCTATTTATCCTGTTTCCTCTATTCGATCTAGAAAAGGTTATTTTTCGAAACAGGTAGGTTGGTTGCTGCTTATATACAATTTTATGTAAAAACAGTAGTGTTCGGAACTTTAGCAAATTATCAAACGTTATACTATAGATTTGTTTTGCAAATTGTGATATGCTTCTGTTCCTCTTGATAGCAAATACATATCTATCAATGGTGTTATATGTTACATTAAGCCTTCGCCTACTTACAGCATCGCAACTAGCAAACAGCTCACAACCATACATAAGAGTTGGCAATAAATAAGTTTTGGCTAATAGCATCCGGATATGAATCGGTGTGAAATATTGTGTCATCCAAAGATTCCGAAGCATAGCAAAGGTTTTCCCACAGTTTATTTTAATGTGATCTGACCAATTGAGTTCTTTGTTAAATATAACACCGAGGTTTTTAGCAGATTCTACAAAGCTTATGGTCGTATTATTAACATGTATCGGTGGGAGACATATTGCGAAGTTTTCAGGAATTCCCACGGCTAAAGCAGCTGATTTTTTGGGATTTAAACTTAATCCATTTGCAGATGTTCATAAGTAAATTTGATGCAGATCCTGGTTTATCAACCGTACACAATTAGCTGCGTCATCAATACTGCAACTAATATACAGTTGTACATCATCAGCATACATTTGTATTTGACAATGTTTTACATGCAATGGAAGGTCGTTAGCATATATCGAATACAATAGTGGGCCAAGTATCGAGCCCTGTGGTACACCTCTTGGCATTGAATAGCTGCAGGAGATCATTACATCATGGCAAACACTTTGGCTTCTATCACTAAGGTACGAAGATAAAAGCTGATCCACCTTTTTTTAACTTATGGCAGAGAATTGTATGATGTACCGTGTCAAATGCCTTGGAATGGTCAAGCAATATAAGAAATGACATTTGGCGTTTATCAATTTGGCACCTTATTTCCTCAGACACGCTAATCAAAGTGGCATAGGTATATTTGCAAATTCTTGATTTAACTGGTTTACGTCTATTACTTCTGTATCAGGATTGTTACGACTAACTAAACCCAATTTGTGAATTTCTCGCCATTTTTTGCGATAGTCAATGCATGTTTGGAATTTATTTTGATAAAACATTATTTTGTCATTTCTTATGTTTGTGTTAGCAGCAGCTCTAGCGTATTTGAAGTCTTCATAAAGCTCTGGTGTTCTAAAGCGCTTCCACCTAGCGTATGCACGATTTCTAATGTCAATTAGGGATTTTATTTCAGAAGAGAACCATGGCTTGTCATTCTGCAGAACTCTAGATTTTATAAGAACATATTTATCATATAGATAACTCAGATTGCGATCGACAAAGTTAATTTCTTCATCAACAGCTGAAGTAGAAAACACATGGTTCCAATTTAGGGATGATACTTCGGCAGCAAGGGACTGATATAAATAACAAATCATGACGTGAAAACATGGGTGCAGATAGCTGATCGAAGAGAAGCATATGAGTGTTATTGTGAACGAAGCAGAGATCAAGTAAAGTGCTGGAAGTGGACGTAAAATGTGTTGGAAATATATAGTTGATCAAGTTCAACCCAATGGCACTCATTTCTTCTACTAAACTATTATCTTCAAGTATATTAGCGTTAAAGTCACGAAAGAAGCGATAGCCGTTTAGATTGTATATATTACTATTAACATTAGGAAAGAACCACGTCTCAGAAACGCAAATTATATCAATGTTAGAGTTTTCAAATAGCAGATGAAATTCGTCCATTTTATTGTTTAAACTCTGAGCATTAATATGGCATATCTTAAGTCCAGAAACACTTTTTGAGAGAATTCTTATCATGGTACTTAAATTTTCTCTAGAGCCATCCCTCGTATTGTTAGAATTTATTATCATTATATAAAAAAGTTGTTTTAACAATGCAAGCGAATATTAAGTTTTTAAGAAGCACAATATAGGTTTCGTTAAGATGTCCAATTAGTTGATTCATGGCACTGACATGGCTCATTAAGTAACGCTAAGTCTACACGCAAAAAACATGGTTGGGCAACCATAACTTAAGAGCAACATACTATGATTGAATTATATGGTTGGAGTCAAATCATAGTATTATGAAAATAAATCTGTTGTAAATATAATATTGTTGTCTTATATAACACTAATATGATTCATACAACATAATGTTTAATTGAATGTAAATATGCCATGATTTAAATTGATCATATTATATTTGCATATAAAAATAGCATGGTTGGTTTCTTAATCATATTTTGATTAAAAATTGACAGTAGCTAAAAATGTATATATTTTTGAAATTTAATGTAAAATAAAATGTTTTGAAGCTGAAATAAAAAGTATTATCTATTTTCACATAGATACATGCATACATATTTGTTGACACATGTTCTGAAAATCATTTCGTTTTGAAATCGGCAACTTTCAGAAAAGAGTTCAACCAAAACGCTCCCTTATTGCAGCTTTTCAACTAGTTTTTATATATCAGATATTTCAGATAATTTATCCAAACTAAGCTCCGAATGCTCTAAATTGTCCGATTAAAAGAACTCTGTTTTTCGTTTTTGAAAGTTCAAAAAGAAATGGGTTTCATTCATTTGGGCCGAATTCGTTTTGTTATTTTGATTTTATTTTTTCTTATTTTTTATTTTCTTTTTATTTTTTATTTTTATTTTTTTGATGATTTGAAATTTCTCCGTGCCCCCTTGCTATACAAGGGATGGGATGTTTACTTGGCTGAACCTTAGGTTATAACGCCACCAACAATTTCTAAAAGGAGCCTCTTCCAAGATAATTCCAAGCGACATATACCGTCGCACACGAAGCCGGAACTCCCAAAATCCACTCCTTGCTTCTTCGCAATTATCAATGTATATTTATTCTTGTCCAAAAGTGAGGTTTTGTTTGGTTCTCCAACCAGTTATTAATATTCTTCTTTATAATTGTTTTTTTGCATGTGGTTAATGGAAACCAACGGGATACTGCACGGTTTACCGTTAACCGACGCCAACCACTAATCACATGCGGTGTGAGACGCAAAACTCTCGAAGGCCAATAAACGACAGTGGCCTGGTTGCATTCACGAAGTAATTGCCAGCGACGCGTGATGTTGACTCGCCCAGAGCTGTTTTACGAATGATTTTTTATTTTTTCAAGTGACACAAAAAAAAAAAAAAACCAAGAGCTCTCAAGTAAAACAAAAAACTAATAAAAACTCATTCAACCAAAGGATAGAAGCAAACAAACTGCTTAAAATAGTATGTTATTGAATTTTCAAATTTACCATGATTGTAGCTAGAATTTTTTAACAATAAATTCAACCATGTTGCAATCAATATGAATGCTAATAATGTCATGATTAAATGTAAGCATGAGTTTTTTGGCATAAACTAATTAAGAATCACAATTATTTAAAACAATAATAACTTATTTGCCACAACCATAAGCTGTATTGGGAAACATGACATTGTTGATGCAACCATGCCACAACAATATCTTTTCTTTGCGTGTACATTCAACTAACGAACACTTTGTTTTGCATAGCGTCTTCACGAGACATAATATCAAATATTTGTCTGTTAGCAAGTGTCAAATTCAATCGCAGAGAGAATTCTGTTACATGTAGACTTCAAATTAGTGTTATCGCAATGTTATAATAATTATTATGAGAGCGTTGTTATAATAAATATTATCACAATAATCTTATGATACGAAATGTCAAAAAATATGAAAACAAATAAATGTGTGTGTTTATGTTTATTGAAATGAATTAAATTCAAAATATTTTATAAAATTTCTGTAAATTTGTGTATCTAAAATTGTTAAATTAATTTTTAAAATAAAATTTGTATGAAAAATCATATATAAAACAACTAATTACGCAAAAATATTGCATGTTAACGCAGTGAGTATTTGTAGCAAATGAAATCTTATAAAAAATTAAAAATACGTTGTCTTGTTGTATGACATGAAGAGAAATTTCGACATTTTAGTTTTCTTGTTTTGCCGACGTTCTTTCTTATGTTATATCAAAGTTAATGTCTCGTGAAGACTCGGTGTTAGCAAGTCTTACGCCGCTTGACAGTGAACGAGAGTTAGTTGCAAAATTTTCATTTCCGTCGTTTAAGTTGCTTAAGCGCTTTCCGGTAGTATGGACAGTTAGCTTGCCCAGTAACATGGTCGCTCTGAAAATTTTCGCACCTGCAGAATATGCACGAGGGTTGGTTCTTACATGTTCTGATTTAAGACCAGCTTCACCACATTGTAAGCATTTGTCAGTATGGTCGTTTTGACTCGGACCAAAGTCCAAGTAAAATAAAATCAAATACTTAACAAACTAAAAAAATTTTTCTCTGGCTTATTAATTTTGAGCCCATTCTTTTCAAAAGTACAATGTTCAAGAATTCTTGATTTCTTTATTTAAAGAAAAAAAATCACTTTAAACATCTAAACATAGAGCACCTATTACAGAACTATTTAACTGATATAAGACATTGCTATTTAAGTTATGTTCTGCCGATTGAGCCTAAATAAAATTCAAAGCAGTTCAATTAAGCTAATGTTAACTTATACATACTTTCTTAAAACCAATACAGTGGGAACTGTTCTGTGTTTTACTCGAAATGAAAATATTAAAAGTTTTCATGGAATTGTTATTACACAAAATATTTACAATCACATTTCTTACGTAATCCTCAGTATTTTCATTTCTAGTGAAATAAAGAATAAAATTCTATGAAAAATAAACAGTGCTACCATTAAAAGGTGCTTTACTTTTGGAGTTATTAAAATAGTTCGCTTTCTTCGAACTTTTCACCTAACGATATCTCTCGAACGAATCACTCGGTTTTAATAAAATTTGCATCTGTCGATTTTTTTAGTTTAAGAGCTGAATGGATGCGATCGATTTAGTATTTTAAAACTTATTTGGACCTAATTTTTTTGAAAACTATATTTTCGAAAATTTTAAAAATCTACCTAACCGAAATAAAAGTAAGATCATTGTTGAGTGTTGTGTTTTTCTTCCGACGGGGTTTTTTATAAATGCACTGTTGTGTAAATATCTCCCTGTTCTTTCTTTCAATACAGATTTTAAAAGTTTAAAAAAGTATATATTTAGATCATTTCAAAAAAACTGTCATTTTATATTATTTTTTAATTATATTTCATACAAAATTAATTTAAATCAATTTGTATCAAAAATTTTTTTAATGGAAATAATTTTGTATGGGAAATAAAATCAGATTTTTTCACTTAATGGCTGATAACTTTCCTATATTTTGTCAGATCTCCTCGATTTTGAACTTTTTTCATTCGGCACAAAATTGTTTTTTACGTGTAGCGTTAAAACAAATTATAAATTTTTTTTCTATATTAATGAAGCAAATTAAAATAAAATTCATATAATTTCTCTATCTTCCAGCCGTGGTAGAGGGCGAAAAGATATGTCGAAAAAAATTAAAAATTATTTTCGGTATACAATTTGGATGAATGTAACATTCAGGAGGTATTCGAAATCGATTTTATGATATTTTTCCTTCATACACCAACGCTCCACTATAATCTACATGTCGGGGCGGGTACAGGGCGAGGAAAACCGGATATCCCCCCTAAAACGAATAATATATACTTCATGTCTATTGAGTTTCTAAAAGAAATTTAGTAAAATAGTATGTATCAGTTAAAATACCCCCCACAAAGAAACCTCAAGCTAGATCCCTGCTTGTGTAAATGTATGTATACACAGAAAAAAATAGACAAGAATTATATTCAATAAAACCATGTTATTAAAAAAAATATGAATTTCAATAACATTTATCTTTAACATAATGAAATATTTCGTTGTAAGTATTTCTTTTCCATGCCGGTTATTTCTTTTCTTTTTATACATAAGTACTTAAAACAAGTTGTATCCCATAAAAAAATAAATGGGATATGGCTCAGCTAGAGAGTGTATGCTTTACGTCCGGAAAGCCCGGGTTCGTATTCCAGCCATGTCAACATTTTTTTAATTTATATATATATTTTTATTTTGAAATAATTTTGTTATCAATATAGGGGAATTCTTTATCACAGGAAATTCGAAAAAAAATTATTGAATACCGGGATTTTTGTTATCAAAAACGAAACTTATTTTTTTCTGTGTATGTACCCAGTAAAAAATATATGGATTAATCCATAATAGAACAATAAAGGAGTAATGACTTGTTCATCCATTTGGAGTAATAAGCGAGCTATCGAAACTTTTTTTTGTTTTGTTGTTTATGCCTGGCTTAATACTCCAAATGGATCAATGAGGGATGTGTCAGTTCGTTTTTGTTTTTTTTTCTTTGACATAACTGTTAATTGTTGATGTTTTCGTTTTGTTTTTCTATTTAGTCAGTTTAGTTTTAAAAAGTGAAAGACGTGTTATTAAAAAAAAGCGAAAAGGTACGGGTATAGTAACAAATTGTTAAAAATTTTTAAAAATTTAGTTTCTAAGCGTCATTTAAGACGACTAGTTGAAAAAGAAATTGAAAAATTCCCAAATTGTAATCGGGAGATTTTAAGTGAACAAGAGGCATCAGCTCCTAACAAAGTCAATGAATTATCAAATGAAGATAGCCAAACGGAAAACTTTGATGTTCATTATGATATCAATTCAAACAATATCATTGAAAATGTTAATCAGAAGCTTGCTTCTTGGGTAATTGAAAATCGCGTTTCGAACGAATGCTGTAATTCACTACTCTATATTTTAAAAAGTGAAGGTATGGACTAAAGGGCTGCACGATTATACTCGAAAGTACTCGAATGTATGTTTGTGTATGTATGCATGTGTTTTTTTGTATATATGGCTGTATATATGTGTGTATATATATATATATATATATATATATTTGGTCGTGGCTATGGATGTACACTCATATATATGCATGTATACATAAGTATATACATAAAAACATACAGGCAAAGCTCGGTATAACGAATTTCGCTTTAACGAAAATCCGATATAACGAACGTTTAATTTTTTAACATTAACTACCTTATATAGCGAAAGTTTAAGAAATTGTATACTCGATATAACAAATAGAAGAAAAAAATTTCAGCAACAACAAACTAAATCAAAACAGTAGAGAATATTAAAACATGGCAAGTGATTAGAAACTCATTAGCTGTATACAATGTTTGGTGCAAATTATCTTACGAAAGCGCCAAGTCAAAATATCGTAGCTTTTTTATGAAATCTTGGATTTTACAAAAAAAACAACAATAGTTTGCATTTGCTCTTGTGCAAGACCATTTACACCAAACACTGAATACCGTCATGTATAATATTTTTATCATATTAACATGAACTTTTACAGAACCCATTTTCATTTATAGTTGAAAACGGATTAGGCCTCTGCGAATCAAGTGTGCAATATAGAATTCTAAAGTCCTTAACATGTGCATTGGTAAAAAAGAAATGATAAATTTCTGTCAAGGAAGAAATATATCGTAAGACGAGTTATCAGTTTACTTTTCACTTGGTACAAAAAAGTCTAATCTATTCTCTATAGAAAGGTAAAAAAATCCTTTCGTAAAAGAAAATGATACAAAAGTTTCAATTTATGTTCTTCACTCTTTATAGAATAATAAAATTTACAATCGAATACCCTTTCTATGCAAGCTTCATTAATCCATGACAACTCCCTAAAGATCGGAAAATATTGACAGCATACATTTAATTGCTTTTTAAGACGTCTAAATCTACATATACACGTATGATACAATTTTTAGCATTAACTGGAAATTTTGGAAGCGATCAAAATTTAAATTTTAAATGCAAACCAATTATGATTTCTAATAAGAGGCAATAGAAAATTGTTGTAGAAGTGTAAAATTTTCCGAAATTCGGGCCTTTTTTTAATATCAAATAAGTACGTGAGTTAAAATGTTAAAAATATATAGTAAAAAATCTTCGCGATATAACGAATTTTTCGCTATAACGAATGGGCCTGATAATATATCGTTCGTTATACCGGGAGTTGCCTGTATATCTATGCACACACGAAATTCGTACGAGTACATTCTACGAATACATTTGAGTACACTTTGCAGCCCTCTAGTATGGCCGTTCCACTATGCAGAGAAACATTGTTGAAAGCAGTGCATGCAGAAAACCCATGCTGCTCCACAGAGAGCCCAGAAATAACAGATATGGCAACAGGTGAATACTTTCATTGTGGGTTAGAAAAAGCACTGATGATGCACGGCCAATACTTATCACCTAATGCAAATGCCGAATTACTGATCGATATACAAATTTGTGGATGGAATACCACTTTATAAAAGCTCATCAAAGTCATTATGGCCAATCCTAGGTGCCTTTTCAAAATTTAAAAACACAGAGCCATTTTTAATTGCTACATATATTGGCCCATCAAAGCCTCCAGATGTAGCAATATTCCTAAAACGGTTTGTGGAAGAATACATCAAATTAAAGAATGAAGGTATTAAAATTGATTGAAACAAAGTTGATATGCTCACAAATGAAGTCGGATCATTAAAGCAAATTATGTGTAAATAGACTGTTTTATTAGAACGGCTTGCAAAACATTTACGCCCAACTAGTAGGGATTTTAAAATTTTTCCAATTAATTCTTTGGAAGAATTAAATTCGGCAGAACAGCTGATTAAAACCGAGCCTGATTCGGAAGTGGTAAGACTGAATTTTTTTTTAATGCAATCAGTTAGACAAGTACTCAAAATTCTTTGTTTTTATTTTAATTTATTTCAGATTTCTTATATTGAATTGAGGTTTGACAAAATCAAAATTGAAAAAGCACTACGCAAAATGATCGGCGAAAATATGTTGCTCAAATTAAATTGGGATGGATCAAAAAATATGATAGCCTTAAGCAAATACAAATTGTTTAACTTTTTTTATTTCGGTAATAGCTGAATTTTTAATATCATATCTTAAATAATATATTACGTGTTATATTTTCTTTAATTTTCTTGCAGAAGCACTAGTGCCTTTAAGCTTAAAGGCATGTATCCTTAAAGGCATGTATCCAACATACTCAGAATATGAAAAATCTTTCATGCTGGCATTTCGTAAATGTAAGGCAACTGTTTACCGACAGACCTACTCGTCAAAAACTACGACCTCGTCGAATCCAACAAAAAAACAATAATAACATTTTTGAAAAAATTTTAACAAATAAATGAAAAAAATAACCAAATTTGTATTTTATATGAATGTTTACTCCCTTTATGCTCTTTTAGGAGACAAAAACGATTACCCCCTTTATGCTCTTTTAGGAGACAAAAACGATTACTCACTCTGTCGTCATTTTCAAGATCAAAGGGAGTACTCCATAAGGAGCTTAAAAGGAGTACTCGTGTCTGCGGACATGCTGTGTTAAAAATCCAATGAGATCCGGAGCTTTATGGAGTTATCCATTACTCGCAAAGGAGCGCTCCAAGATTACTCTTTTTACTGTAAATATATGTATATATATATATGGGACATTTCATGTCAAGTGACCGAACTTTTGAAACCGATGTCTTCCGATCGGGATGAAATTTGCACCAACGTTAGTCCTATTGGATAGTATTTTAGACACAATTTTTCAACAAGATCGGTCAAGAACTCTCTGAGTTAGAGTGGGTCAAAATTTGACATTTTGGCCATACAGGTGTTTTTTCTCATCTATGTAACTTATTACCTATTGTTCTTAGGAAAATTTGTCCCAAATAGTTTAGATAGCTATTTCTTCAATCTTTCTAAAAAAAAAATTAAAAAAATAAAAAAAAAAATTTTTGATTTTTTTTTTGCAAAATTAAAAATTTTTTTGACTTTTTTTTCAAATCGCACCATTTTTTTTTTTTTTTTTTTTGCTCAAAAGAAAGCTTAGGTCTTTTCCTTTAAAAGCTTTTTGGTCGCTTTGTGGGATGCGAGTGGGATATCTATCAAAATAAATGTATTGTAACCCAAGACCAAGGTTTTAAAATTTTTGCATACGAACTATTTTGAATTTTTTCCTATTTGTGTGTAAGTGTTTCTAAAACCTCAAAAATAAAACTTATACTGAGAAACTAGACAAATTTACCTTTCCGACGGTATGTAACATACCTAACTAAAATTTCATACCCACGATACTGTAATACCCACAATATGTTAACCTCAGAAATAAAATCAATTTTTTTCTATAGAATTTGGAAAAATTTTTTTTTTATTTATTTTTAATATTAATATTAATATTAACTTAATTAATATACAATAATAATAATAATAATAAAAAGATAAATAATTTAATAAAAGTTAATCTTAAACACATTAGATCCATTTATATCATAACTATTTTTGTACCTAATTTATTGTAGCTGATACCCAGTCATTCATCCAGCTTATTTATCGCCTTTATTTGCTGCTTTTTTTGCCAATCCTTTCTTGGCGTTACTACGTTCAGCTGTTGATTTTGGTGCTGGTTTCTTTTTTGGCTTTGGAAAGAAATCGCATTCAATAGAGGCAGAAAACTTTTTCAACTTGAGGCTTCCATCGTCAAGCGGTATAAAAGCATGGTATTGAGCGGTGCCATCGATTGTTACCGCAGCATCGAATCTGCTCTTCAGTGTTTTCAATGTTTCCTCATGATCCTCTTTGCTACTAAAAACTATTTTAGTTTCTTTAAAATAATTCTTTGCCCAATCGAATAAAGCAGTCGCATCTAAGATACGATGTTGATGCGAGCACTGGAGGCTATACTTCGCTGCGTTTCTTTTGAGGTTTGCTCCAATACCATCACATGCTCCTTTACCATGAGCTGTAGGATGAAAATGCCACTCAGCTGGCATTCGAAAATCTTTTTCATGAGCTATAAGATTTGCGAAGCTGCTTTTGTTTTTAAAATGTTGACGAGCTCCGTCCGAAACGTAGTATACCTTCTCAACTGTGAATTCAGATTTTAGATAATTTAGTATTATTTTCTGGTATTCATAAACTGCAACGGTATCATGTTTTAAATCGTCGGATATGATTGCCATACTTTTGTGTTCCAGTTTTTCATCTTTCTTGTAGTAAATAACTACTGTGAATATAGTTGCTTGGTCGTTATTGAAGTGGAATGCTTGTATGGCATCCTGAAGAACATATTTATAGTTTTCTGCGAAATCATATGAAATAACGAATTCACCAGACTTCAAATGTATCTTCAAATCCTGGATGAATGACCATTGCTGTTTGACTAAAAAGTCATGGGTTCTCAAATTTAGCAATCCAGTACACATTTCATCCGCAAAATCATCCACATTTAAAATGATTGTTTTCAATGTGCATCTTTCAGTCTGAAGCCAAGATTCAAATTTGACCTCCTCAATACATTCTCTATCAAAAGAGTTGATTAAATTCTCTTTGATGAATGTGGTTTCCGGGCAATTTGAACATTCACCTAAGTGGCAAGAAGTTGATGCATTAGAACACATGGTCAATTTAAGGCAATCGCGGTAATCGTGCAAATCTTCTGGCGAATCATCTGTTAAGTTCTTTAAGTTGATTTGCTTCAACATCAGTTTAACATTTTCATGGTAAATGCAAACGCATACTGTGTGAGTTCCGCTGCTTCCTGCCAAAACGCAATGTTTTGGCCTCAGTTGGGTAAATTTTGTGAAGCCAATTTTGACATCCTCGTGTTCAGATTGAAATGTTGCGAATAACTCGTTCAGGTTGCAGAGAACCATTCTCTTCTGCATTTGAACTTTCTTGCCATCGATTCGTACAGACACGCAGTCTTTCTTCCCTGGCATCAGGCGACTCATATCATCTCGCTGATAAAACTGAGTTACTAGAGCTTCAGTTTCGCACTCTAAAGTTTTTCCCTTCTTTTTGTTTGGGAGTGTGAGAATCCCATGCTCAGCAACCAATTTTTTAGCAATTCTTGCTTTTCGTTCAGACGTTCCAAACTCAGTCATTATTTTTGCACAACTCCATGTTGATGGAGCAAGCGTGAGAAGTTGAATTCTTTCAGCTCTACTCTGTGATGTTTTGTATTTCTCTTTTATTTGTTCAAGAACTTCTACTGCATCCTTATGATATTGGTTTTGACACTCATTCTTTGAACTTATACCTTCTACTGAAAAGTTCGAATCACCATCATCATCAACAGTTCTGTCATCATTCTCACAACTACTTTTGTCTTCATCTGAAACAACTTCAACGCAAGCCTCATTACTATTCAAATCCGGTAATTCTTTCAACTTTCCGAGCTCTTTCCTGCATGATCCACAAATTAGCAACTGTTTTGACAGCGTAGGGAATTTTTTTAATAAGCCGTCGGAAATATTTCGCATATCTGATGATCTGTGAAACTTTTTCTTAAAGGGATTAAAACAAAAACTTCCATGAATTTTATTTTCAATCTTAGCCTTTTTAGGAGCCGTAGACATTGTGAAGATTAATTATGTTAGAAATTATGTAAATAAAACACGTCTAAACTTTAACGCTGTTTGTAAAAAACTGATTTCCGAATGTCTTCACAATGACAATAAATAGTTTTTTAAGATCATATAGGTAGCGCATTTTAATGAATGTGTGTAAAATCTTTTATTAGGGTCAAGAAGGGATTAGTGTGGTTTAACCGCATGTTACAAAATAATAATGAAGTACCTATTTTAACCAAATGTTACTAATAATAATAAACTACCTGTTAACTTCACTCACTTTTTAAAGTCAAGTGTCATAAAATAATAAAGAAACTGGCATTTCGGAGAATGGCCATAAAATATTACCACGTGAATCAAAAACTTGTCTCTGGGGCACCTGATATTTTGACAATAAAAATTGCATTCAATATTACGTGAGCTCAAAACTACCTATAGGATTGACAAAAAAGCCGTAATGAAAGGCAAGACTCAGAAAAAATGTTGGGGTGGAAAAATGTTGGGAGTTTAACATATTGTGGGTATTACAGTATCGTGGGTATGAAATTTTAGTTAGGTATGTTACATACCGTCGGAAAGGTAAATTTGTCTAGTTTCTCAGTATAAGTTTTATTTTTGAGGTTTTAGAAACACTTACACACAAATAGGAAAAAATTCAAAATAGTTCGTATGCAAAAATTTTAAAACCTTGGTCTTGGGTTACAATACATTTATTTTGATAGATATCCCACTCGCATCCCACAAAGCGACCAAAAAGCTTTTAAAGGAAAAGACCTAAGCTTTCTTTTGAGCAAAAAAAAAAAAAAAAAAAAATGGTGCGATTTGAAAAAAAAGTCAAAAAAATTTTTAATTTTGCAAAAAAAAAATCAAAAATTTTTTTTTTTATTTTTTTAATTTTTTTTTTAGAAAGATTGAAGAAATAGCTATCTAAACTATTTGGGACAAATTTTCCTAAGAACAATAGGTAATAAGTTACATAGATGAGAAAAAACACCTGTATGGCCAAAATGTCAAATTTTGACCCACTCTAACTCAGAGAGTTCTTGACCGATCTTGTTGAAAAATTGTGTCTAAAATACTATCCAATAGGACTAACGTTGGTGCAAATTTCATCCCGATCGGAAGACATCGGTTTCAAAAGTTCGGTCACTTGACATGAAATGTCCCATATATATATATATATATATATATATATATATATATATATATATATATATATATATATATATATATATATATATATATATATATATATATATATATATATATATATATATATATATATATATATATATATATATATATATATATATATATATATATATATATATATATATATATATATATATATATATATATATATATATATATATATATATATATATATATATATATATATATATATATATATATATATATATATATATATATATATATATATATATATATATATATATATATATATATATATATATATATATATATATATATATATATATATATATATATATATATATATATATATATATATATATATATATATATATATATATATATATATATATATATATATATATATATATATATATATATATATATATATATATATATATATATATATATATATATATATATATATATATATATATATATATATATATATATATATATATATATATATATATATATATATATATATATATATATATATATATATATATATATATATATATATATATATATATATATATATATATATATATATATATATATATATATATATATATATATATATATATATATATAATATATATATATATATATATATATATATATATATATATATATATATATATATATATATATATATATATATATATATATATATATATATATATATATATATGTATATATATATATATATATATATATATATATATATATATATATATATATATATATATATATATAATAGTATATTATTTCGTTAAAAAAAGAGGAAATTTTAACAATTCAGCAGAGATTCATTGAGAAATTCAGACTGACCATATCTGCGACAACTCTAGAACCGAAGCTTAATGAAAAGAAGATGAAAAAGATTCATTCATTCCTTTTCATTCTTCTTGCAAAGTCTATCGCTCCATAGCCAGTATTTTTCGACCTTTCATGAAATTCATATTGTTTAAACTTGAAATAACTTTGATTCAACATGATTCTTCGTGTTGTTTCAATATCAAATTCACGTTATTTCAACTTGAAATAACTTTGGTTCAACATGATTCTTCGTGTTATTTCAGCATCAAATTCGCCTTGTTTGAACTTGAAAGAACTTTGATTCAACATAATTCTTCGAATTGCTTCAGAGTCAACTTCATTTTGATTTCACTGTACTGGAATAATAAATCAACATGAAATATAGTTATTTCAAAAGGAAAAATTTTCCTTGAAAGTTATTGTAAAATCGTGTTAAATTAACATAAAACACATGAAGCAAAATTAATACCGGAAAATGTTAAATTAACCTTGTTTTCGATTACTTTAATATAGAATATTTCTGTGTGTAATTGCAATTGTTGTTTCCCTGTTTGGCGGTACCAAAGTTGAGTAGAGGTATACACAAGCAGCGTTCAGGTGTCTTGGGTTTTGTGGCATCCACAACAGTGTTCACTACAGTGGGTCAGTCTCTCAATGATAATAATCTGAGCCGAGTAAATTTCAGCTGAATTTACAGAAAAACTAAAAAAATATGCCTTAATGCCTGTTATCTTCGAAGATGTCACTTTAGTGAATTAGCTACCATATTGTTAGAAATTAAAAAATTAGCTCTGTTTTCACGAAAAGTTTATTTAAAGATAAAAAATTCAAAACATTGGTGCTGAATTGTGCTCGTCTTAGGGCATTTTGAATTGTTGTACGTAAAACATCTTTCTCGAAATTAGCGTTTTCTTTTTTACTGATAGCTTTTATGTCTTACACGATTTGCGGTTTGTTGGGGTAAACGCGAAATTTCAAAAAGCCCCAAAAGAAGAACCCTGGTACCGTTAGATCTGACGATCTGGACGGCCGGTTGAAATCTGCGAAACGGGAGATCACTCGGCTCAGAAATTAGTATTTCAATTGTGCCCGATCTGTGTGAGCTGTTCCTCCTTCCTGCTGGAACCGACAATGTTCGAGTGACCAGTAACTATTTAGTTTAAGATGACTATTTCGAATTAATTTTATTTTTAATCCAAGGTGCTTATTTAGGATAAGGGTCGTAACGCTATACATATTCAGAAAGATTGAAACATGGTTAACATTCCAAGGAACAACTTTTCAAAACCAATTTCATTTTTCAAAGTATACTTAAGTATAAAAATAAAACCAGAAAAGTTTGACTAACGGCTCCTTTCACAATGTACAATTAAAAGTTTAAGTGGACTTTAACGGCATGTTTTGTAATGCCGAACTTGCCCTTGAAGCCCACGTTAACTTTTAATCATACATTGTGAAAAAAGCCGTAAGTAGAACAAAAATTTAGCAAAATGAGCATGAAGAAAAATAAATCAATAGTAACACTGGAATTTGTTGTGATAAACATAAGATAGAAATAGAAAACAGATTCGTTGAGATAACCGAATTTGTTGCCAATCGAACTTTGGTTGCACCAACTATTATAGAATTCTTATGAAAAAAAAGTTATTTTACAATAATAAATAATTGCTAATGCGAACAGTTTAATAGGTGTATCAATGATAATAAAATTAACCCCTAGTTAGTTGCAACAACCGATAAAAAGTTAAGTAAATTTTGAAAGAAATTTTTTTTAATTGCAAATACCAATAAATGGCACTAAAATCCAATTCATAATATTTTATTAGATTATGCTCATCATATTCGTTACTTAGTCATGATAACAGCATACGATCGATCGGTTGATTCAGTCAATTTAAGAATTGTCAGAATCCTACGTTTATTACAATTATACTCTTATGGTACAGAACATGGATTATTTTTTGGATTCATAGAATTGATTCAATCAATTTAAGAATTGTCAGAATCATACCTTTATTATTACAATTATTCTCTTATGGTACAGAATGTGCATTGTTTTTTTGATTCATAGAAATTTGATAGCATGAGTTGATATATAGTTTATTCAACTAATATTTTATCGGGCCTACCATTTTCCAACCCATCTATTTTTAGGTGTAGTGATTCAATTATCGTATATATAAGAACTGCCATCACATTCCACCGAGCCATCTAACAAGTGGTGACAAACAGATATACACATGAGCGCTGACGATCGAAAAACAACGTTCTGCTCTGCTGTGGCATTTTTGTAATCGGTAGTACTATTTTAATAGGCTACAAATTAATAATGAGTGGTACTTATTTGTCCTTATTACTATGCTCCAAATTAGAACTACTACTTAGCAATTAATTAAGTTAGTACGAATTTACCTCATTACCTGAAAGTACACCAATACCCCCGTTTGCGTCGTTTCGGAAATGCGTCTTTTTAGAATCCCCGTGATTTCGAAGTTGCATTGTTTGAGTTTGCGTCGCATGGCTTCGAAATTGTGTCGTTAGTGGCTTCGATTTACGTCGTTAATATGAAAATGTTTGTACAAAGCTAAAACAGCAAAATGGGATTTCCGGTTAAGTCTAATGCAAATATGTATGTGAAGTTTGTCTGCTAATGGCAAGTTGAAGATTGTTAGTAGTTTAAAATTACATTTGCTGAAGTGAAGCTCAAACTAAGTATTTTGCAACAATGAGTCAACAAAGAAAGTAAATAAGCTTAGAACAAAAACTGGACATTTTGAAAGGTTTTAAAAAAATAAACAAATTTGTATTTTCCATACAAATGTATGGAAAATCATTCTTCGGCTTGCGTCGTTTCGGCTTGCGTCGCGTTTCTCCGGTCCCAATTAGCGACGCAAACCGGGGTATTGGTGTAGTTATAATTTGTTGTTATGTTTAAATCAAATAAGTAGACAAACGCTTTTTAAGTTAACTTGTTTTTGTATAGGGTAAAAACGAAAATTTTCGACATGAAAACAAGGGTTTCGATTTTTCACATCTCCGATTTTAATGAAATTCGAGACATATCTTCTACTTCCGTGTGTGCGTACCAGGGCGAATATTATTTCGATACCTCTTCTAAACTTGGGCATCTCGGCCATTTTTGAGACTTCGTCATATTGAAGATTCAATAACTTTATAAAGTTCTATAGAACGTGTCATCCGATATAAATATAATTGATGTCATTCGAAAGGTCTCAGTCTCCTCTTAAAGAATACTGATTAATAAGGGCAAACTTTTTGCTACAAGTGCCTCTAAAAAGCCAAAGTTTCCTTTATCCTTAAATATCCTGAAAAATGGTATTTTAATTTTCTTTATTCTTTTACAGAATGAAACTAACTGACATATCTTTATTTTTTATAATATTCAAGATGGGATGAAAACAGACTCAAAAGATAACTCGATAAAATCTATGAAAATTGTATAAGAAAAACAACCATTTGCATACATAAGTATTTTTTTTTTTTTTTTTGTAAAAAGTAATATTGAAAATAGCATAACTTTCAGGCACACTTTTTGCCAATCCAAGAGAAGGACATCACAAATGAAAAAAAATGTTCATCCTTAAATATCCTGAAAAATTGTATTTATTTTCGCTTGTTTTTTTTCAACATGTAGCAAACTAGTCTATCGCCATTGTGTAAAAAATACAAATCGATGTTTTAGGAAATACTACGGCACGGTTGTATTTATTATTATTGCTAACACAATTTTCATAGAAATTATCGAGTTATCATAAAGAAACAACTTTAACTTTATATTGCGTAAAAAATTAAAATACCATTTTTCAGGATATTTAAGGATAAAGGATACTTTAGCATTATAGATGCACTTGTAGCAGGAAACTATGACCTTTTTAATCAGTATTCGTTAAGAGGAGGTTAAAACCTTTCGAATGACATCAAATTTATTTATATCCGATGACGAGTTCTAAAGTTATTCAATCTTCAATATGACGAACTTTTCTCAAAAATGGCCGAGAAGCCCAAGTTTAGAGGCCTATAAAATAGAAACCATTAAAGGTATCGAAATAATTTTTCGCCACATTACGCGCACACAGGAATAAAAGATACGTGTGTATTTTCATTACATCCAGAACGTGTCGAAAATTTTCGTTTTTACCCTATATGAAAACTAATTTTTGCTCCTTAAACTTATTGTAAGTCAACAATAGCTGAGTGTGTAAAGTACTTGTTTTCAAATCTGAAAGAGGACGGTTCTTATCCCGGCCGGGTGTTTATAAAATTTTTTATTAATTTAATTTTGTTTATTTGGGTTCTTATTTTTAAGCTTGAAGTAAGCTAAATAATAACTAGTTAATTGCTGTGAAACTGTAAGTACATTTGTTAGGGGGTTGTTCCTTAGAATGTTTATCATGTCTAATTCTTTCTGAATATAACGTTACGAACCTTAGCCTAAATAATCAACGTTGATTAAAAAAGGAAATTAGTTCGAAATAATCACATTAAAATAAACCACATTTTTTTAACTTCTAACAATCAGTAGAAAATGGGTAAAAGTATTTTTTATCGTTTAGGTAATTTTCCTTAGGTTCTTTTAAAAGCAAAATATTATGGGTTAAATTTAACATGTAGTAATAATGAGTTATTTTAGTACCCGCCTTTCACAAACATTAAAAAATGTTTCTCAATGGAAAACATTAAATTTGTTTGCTCCTCCTTCATTTTTTTTATTGAAAGAAAAGTCATCAACGCCATCATTAGTCCTTAGCTAATATTTTATTTGTTGTAATATTAAAATAATAGCAGAAAGGTATTCTAAGTTGCAAATATATATTTTTTCTTTTCTCTTTAATTTTGTGGACCATAAACTCTTTTGTATTCCCATTTGTTAAAGGAAACAGGAAAGTACGTGGGTGAAAATAATGGCAAGAAACATCTTTGTTTTCTCTTTTTTTTTTGTGAAAAATAAAAACTAAACTTTTGCTTTTTACCTTTCTTTCATATCCTTTGGTGATGGAGAGAGTATTTTCGACACTGGTAATCTACATTTGTTAGAACTACTCAACTGAGGTAATTTCTCAACAATAAGTAGTAGAGTTTTACAAAGTTAAATACGCTTGAAAAAAATTTAGTAAAGAAATTTAAATATTTTCACACACAGGAATTCTATTCAGAGTTCAACGAGGGCTTTGAAAATTAGACATGAAAATGCAACAAAAAAATTAAGCCAACCAGGATTATTAATGTTAGATTGTTAAATTATTTTTTTCTTGTTGAATTATTTGTCTGAGTGTCTGTCCCTCTTAAATTATAATCTCCGGCTTTGTGTTTAATGCGACATCCATTAGAACAGTTATTAGCATTAATTAACAAAACATTTTTCGAATTTTGTATTAGAAATAAATGGTGTGGTATGTTATAGTAGTATATGTCTTAAAAGATTTATGCTTATCATTTTTCTTTCATACGAATCTAATCGTTCTACTGGCACTAATGAAAAACAGAACACTTTCAACCAACTACTGATTACAATTTAATTCTTGGCGTCTGCAATGAAAGTCATCATATAAAGCAAGACATAGCGTCTTGTGGTTGGTTTCTTTAGACATTTTTAAACAAAAGCTTTTAAGTACTGGTCCTAATTGCTGGCAAAAACAAAAACACTTGAAATACTTTTTTCAACTTGTATTAAATTGTTGTGTCTTTTAGTTCCTTTTAGTTCTTTTTTTTTTTTTTTTTTTTTTTGGAAAAGTTTTCTCATCGTGTTTGAAAGTTTTCGATTTCTTTTGAAAATATTTTAAGATTTTAATTTCGTTTATGATTTTACAAAGTGTTTATTAATTTTTAAGATGTCTTTAGAACTGTGTACATGTTTGTGAGCAATAAACTTTCTAATAAACAAAATTCTTGATTGCAAAAACAAGTCATGATTTAGCAATGTGCGTGCTCTTTCAAGTTTAATATTAAAAATAAATCTAACAAACTTTGCAAGTAATAAAATATCCAAGAAAATGATTTGAAAACAGCTAAAGTAATTTTTTTCTATTTTTTTTAAAGAGAAGTAACACAATCAGGCAATTAATTCCTACCAGTTAATTATTTAATGTGTTACCTTCTTTGGGAAAGGGATAGAGTAGAGAGAACAGGTGGTGAAGTGGAAGATAGAAAGATAGAAGAGGATAGAAAGCTTAATTCATTTACAACCCTGCTATTTTATTAGTTCTTTTACGTTGCAGACGCTTCTGCTACAATACCGACGAAGGAGGGTGCTGTGAAGTGCATTAGGATATGCTAGTATTAATCGCTGCCGGTACTGCCAAAGTGGTCAGTGCTATGCCTTCATCATTTTAACAGTCCAACAACAACCAACACAATAACACACCAATGCACATGAGAAAAATGCGCTGAAAGTAGTCTTGAACTCAAGCCCTCAGGGTTTGTAGTCAAATGCGCTAACTACTCAGCCAACAGCACCCTCTCGCTGGTCAACTAAACTCTGAATTACTTTTATTTGTTTCATACTAAAAGTATTGGACGTGTGTTATGCGAAAATTTCAAGTTTATTGCACATTATCCCGGCGGCGCATTAATTGCGCTCGCAAAATGAATGGCAATAAATCTGTATTTTCTGAACTCTTAATACAAAAGTCATTGAGAGAATCCAAACTTAAAGAAAATCAAACTATTTATCACCTTGTTGAAATAATCACTGAGCTACAGGGTGCAATAGTCGACCACCTACACTCTAAAACACTTTTGTGTTGAAAATTAGGTCGATAATAGTCGGCAACAATTTATTGATTATTATAGACCTAAAATTAGACAAGCATTCTCTTTGTTGATTTTTGAACAAAATATGTTTAATAAAAACAAAAATACAAAATACGGTAATAAAAACGCCTGCGAAGCGATTGGCTGTGTGCAGCTTCGAACCGTGACCTCCTGGCTGATAGTTTATCGTAGCTACTATCCAGCCATTGGCGTATTATACTTTATGTTAAATTTTTTTCACTTGGACTAAATATATTTAATTTGAAAAGTTTTTTCTTTAATAGAAATGAATGAAGTACATTTTCTTAATTCCATACATCTATTAAAGCAAGAAAAATCCTTAGAATTTTGTTTATAAGTTAACAATATTTACTTACCAATACTTACAAAATTTATATTTAAAAACCTTTAAATACCAGAAATTAAACGTTGATAACCGAAGAAAAATATGGCGTGCTTCTATTGTTTAAACATTTTTCTGCTGTTTTTTAGACAGATCGCTTAATAATCAAAATGTTAATGTTAGTTAGACATACTTTGCTCAAAAATAAATACTTTTAACAGCAGATTTGTGTTTTTGCGGAAAATTAGACAAATTATGTTTTTTTGTTACAAACAACTACAAACTCGATGCAATTTTAGATAACCAGAATTTTTCAATACAAATTTAGACAATATGTAATACTAAATTTCAAGTAATGCTTTAGAGTGTAGGATATTGCAGCAGCAAAAGATAGTATCGGCTCTTCGTAAGCTTAGATCGGCGACTAAATTAGGGGGAGTTGAATCCTACCCCCACCCCCAACTTTTTCGCACATAGTTATAGTGACTCCTCCTAGGAAAGCTTGTAGGCCTTACGCTTGATGTTCCACATTTTTATGTAAAACATCACGAGGAATATATTTGTGGTACGTTTTATTCCTCTAACTATGGGTCTTTTTGTCTTTTTCTTAAAAAATGACAAAAGACTCCTCTACAGCGGTGACATGATGGGCTAAAATATTATACAAAAATTTTCCTCGTGCCGTTTTACAAAAAAGTGCTAAACACATTTTATACTTCATACGTAAAGCTTACAAGATTTCCGATACTAAGTACTAATTGCGAATGAGTACGAAATTAACCCTTAAACACATTTTTAGTTTTGAATGATTTCTGGCATTCAAGTTTTTGTAGAACATTTCAGCCCGCTATATTGCCGCTGAAGGTGTTTTTTTTTTGCTCTATTTTAAGGAAGGTACTAAAAGACCCATACAACGAAGAGTTAGAGGGTTAAAATGTTTCTCGTTGTATTTTACATAAAAGTTCTGAATACATCTTATACCTTAAACGGAAGGCTTGCAAGATTTCCTATGCCGAGTACTAATTGTCAATAAGTACAAAATTATCCCTTAAACACATTGGAAGTTTTGAAAGATTTCTGTCGTTCAAGTTGAATCTGCAGTTTGTGTGTCTTTGAAGGCTTATAATAGAATTTTATGGCAAATATTTTTGTAAAACATTTCAGCCCGTTATATCGCCACTGAAGGTGAGTTTTTTACCCTTTTTTTAAGAAAGATATTTTACTAAAATTTTTCTGGTTGTGTTTTACAAAAAAGTGCTGAACACCTCTTACACCCTAAATGTAAGGCTTGCAAGATTTCCTATGCCGAGTCACTTTAACTATGTGCACGGATCAGAGACCTACGCCTTGACGGCTTAAGCCGGCTGAGCTGAGCCGCCAATAATTTTTTACAGCCGCCGCCGAAAGTGTATTGAGTTAAGCCGCCGGCCAGGATTTTATTTCATTGTATGATATGTGCTTTTTATCATTCTTTATAATTTATGAGATGGCAACACAAAAAAATTTCTTTTCTTTTGTATGAGTGTTTCAACTCTCCCTATAAGCCGGCTGCAGCCGAATTTGAGCCGCCGCCGACGATTTTCTCACAAGCCTCCGCCGCCGACAAAATCGTTCGGCGCAGGTCTCTGGCACGGATATATTTGTTTGGTGCCCTCACCCAGAATCAGTTGTTAGATCCATGCTATTATTTTTGTGCTGACAGTGTTATTAAAAATGATTTAATTGCTTATAAGTTTTAAATCCTTATTCCCTGCCTTAGAAAATTTTAACTATAAAATACTATATATGCCTTAATTCAATATTCCTTCATAATCAAATAATGAAATTTCATAATCAGCCCTTATGAATATTCAACCTCCTGACCTCTAGAAATTTTTTCTCACATTTTTACAACAATTTTATCTACTTAATTTTGCTGTTTATAATTTTTCTCCTATTTAAACAAATTCATAATAAAATTATATTTATATACATATTTATTATCTTATGTCATTTAATTAATTTCATTTAAAACCTAAACTTGTTATCCACATCCGCAGTATGGAAGCAATGCTCTTAAATTTTTCTTATATCATTCGTTACTTCTACCCAAAACAAATAATCTAACAAAAATAGAATCAAAGTTAAAACACTTAAAAAGGTCATTAAACTTGGTCTTCTCTTTACAAAAGGTTTTTTTTATTGTTTAAGTTTTCAACGTTATGCTGATGCTATCCCTAGTGTTGTAGAAAAAAGAAATTATACTTATAATTGTTGTTTTAATTATTAAAAGTATTCATTTGTACATGATACTCTTTGCTTCATGGCTGCTAAATACGTCCCTTAACATTAAGTCTGGCATTTAGAATTTATACGAGTACAAGGTACCTAGAAGACTCCATTTAGCACAGCAGCTTTTTATGTTCTATATTTTAACTAAATTGTGTGGTTTTAGTTCATTATTGTCTTGGATAGTCATACACTTAATTTTAATGTTACTACGAGGGTGGGTTCAAAAGTTTCCGGCGGCTCCTGCTTTTTATCTTGGATAGTATCTCTGTAGCTCTGTATATATTTGCAATATTCAATATAATTAATATTAAGAAGATTTTTTTGTTCATAGTACAGCAAAATAAGAATTTCACTTTGCATGTTTAGTTACATATGTGCTGTGCTGGTGAGCTTAGGTTTCAGTTTTCTGGGCCAGGGGAGGTAGGAAACGCCCGATATGTTGAAATCAAAGGAGTGACTAGTTTTCTCGAATTTGAAAAGTTTGTAAGAAGCTTTCTTTTAGACAATAATATTTTCTACAACTCCACTAGATACATTTTTGTTTTAAATTGTACGATTAAAAAGTTATAGACAAAAACATTTTAAAAATTAAGCGATTTTTCTCTTAAAAGCGTAATAACTCTATTGTTAATTATTGAAGCGAAAAAAATTATTAAGAGCATTTTTATAGACCACCTTCTAACAAAAAATTTATTATAAAAATATTTGGAGTTCTCTTCGTTCCTTGAGATGTTATAGACCCTCAAAGCCAACAATAACATGCATCTTTGTATTTTAAAACAAAGCTACACAGAAAAAAATATCATCAATTTGCAAATAACAATTTCAATTGTTAATATATAATTTAAATTCAAACATATATTTTGTTAATATAACAAATTGAGATGTTGTTACGACAAACACATAAATTTTTTCCAACAAACTGAACTAACCAAATTCTTTGTTATGTATTGTGAAAAAAATTAACAATCATCATTGTTGATATAACAAATGAATGCACTCATGTAGATGTAACAAACCAAAACATGTTTTGTGTGTATTTATTATTTGCGTATTTAATAACGAATCGCTATGTAGCTGAGAGGTAAGAACGTTAGTCTATTAGTCCAATGGTCGCCGGTTCGATTCCGCCCAAAGACATTTAGTGTTTTTCGCAGACAAGCAAAAAGTCGCTTCGAGAGTTGTGATTGTATAAAAAAATATTGTTAATACAACAATTATGATAGTTAAAATTTGTTAGGAAAATCTACAAAACAAAATTTTAAATGTTTTTCTCATTTTCCTTCAACTTACAATTTCGTAATTGTAGTTGCGAAAATCGTTGTAGGTTCAAAATCAATTAATTATTTAATTGATATAACAAAAAAATTAATTGTATTTTTAAATAAAAATTTTTTTTCTGTTTACAACAGAAACATGTAAAACTGTACAACTAAAACTGTTCAAACTTGGTGTGAATTACTTTAGAACGTATTCTAGTATTCTAGCAGAAAATTTGTGAAATAGGAGCGCGGTCAGGGCTACCTCCCATACAAAGTAACAACTAATTATCGTTTATGTTGAGAAGTATAATAGTGAGAGTCTTACAAGTGGGTGTGAGTTACTTGGTGTCCAGTAGACACCAAAATTGTCTGGATAGCTGCGAAGGGAAGGGTACCTCGCATGGAAACCATTTATTAATTGTATCATATCTTGAGAACTATATCTGAGAGGAGCTTTAATTTTGGTGTAAAACATTTTGAAGCAGTGTGCATATTTACACAAAAAATTTACGGAATAGGAGCGGGGGAAGGTTGCATAGCCTGCATTACTTTCAATTTGATATATTACTTTGTATGGGAGGTACCCTTTTCCCCGGTCAGCCATTTGTCACCCTCATTTCAAAGTCTTGAGTTTGATTTTTTTACATGAATTAATTGCTCAATTCACAACCTGTTGTAAGTGTTGTAGATCGTAAAAATGTTGTTGGTAATTTCCACATAAACACGTTTCTAAACAAATGTTTATGTGAAAATTACCAACAACATTTATACGATCTACAACACATACAACAGGTTGTGAATTGGCCAAATATAACTTAGAAATTTTATATGCATATTATCAAGAATTTTGTCAAAAAGCATAAAATATTTTGTTGTGGAAATTTTAGCTTTCCTATTACCGGAATAGGGAACAAAGTGGCGGGAAAAACAAAAATTAAAAGTAATAAAAAGCCAAAAAAGAAAAGCTAAAATATTCAAAGTAAATTAGGTTAAAAGAACAATATTTTTATTGAAATTTTAAGGAAACTTCGTATTTAAAAACTATTTTTAAACCGAGCAACAGGAGAGAATGCAAATCATTAGTGAAATCACTAATGGACTGAAATCAAAGTACTTTTATTTCTGATCATTCACCAATGATTTCAACACGTGGTTGTCAGAGGGGGAAAGTGATTCGAAGAGCAATTACAAGGTTGTCTAGGATAAATGCTGCCGACAAAGAGCAGTCTTAGAACAGTAAACTCAGTCCTTTACTCCTAGGTATGCAATGAAAATTCTCTGCCCTTAGAAAATTTGTACTTCTATAGTCTTTGTTGGAAATGGCCGTTTAAAACGGTCGATGTATTAATTGTTTCATCTCGCAATCGGTTTCTTATTTAAGTAACACAATTTTAGTTAATAAGAGGGCGTTGTATAAATAAAGTTTCCTCGAAAGTATTCTTATACAAAACATCACTGTCGTCGGATCAAGATCTTCTGCAGATCTAATTATCGTGCATTTTAGTGCATATTGAAAAATATTACAATTACTTTTACTAAAAAAATTTGTTTTTTTTTTTCAAATAATTAATTAAAGAGACAACTTTTTTCTCTTCGTTTTTCAATCCAAAATAATTTAATATATAATTTGAGCCTTCTTTCCCCTTACATAGATATTATTTCATGATGAACGACAATAATTTAAAGAAAAAGATGAATTTTTGGGTGCCGAAATCAGTACTTCTGGATAAATTGTCCGGGAAAGCGGGAAATGAAATTACGCGATTTTTCCCGTCTCGGGAATTCCCGGGAAAATCTACTAATAATACACTTTGTATTTCAGAATTTTTGAATTGTGTTTCAGAAACTTTGCATTTTCATTTCAGCAAACTTCAATCACACGAAAAATTCACGTTTACTTACGCTGAACTTTTTGTGACTCACGTTCATGCATGCTCACTTGATTCAAACAAAAAGTTACTCAGGATCATGAGTGATCATGCATTATTCATGCACATCACATAAGCGGCACCCGTCTCCATTTTTCATACAATTTCAACAATTAAAATGACTACTTAAGCGTACTAAGAAAGAGTAACGTTCAATGCACAAAACTGCCGACAACAACAAATGATGAAAAACTAATAAATTCCCTATTATATTACAAAATATTTGGTGTGTATAAGGTGCTATTATATCCCTGCGGAAAATGTTGTACCAATTTCCTTGAACGTATTTGTCCTATGACTATTGAAAATGGGAATGGTATAAAATGTTCCTGAGTCGTGGCCGATGAAAAGAGAACATATCACAAAACTAAAAATAAAATGTTAGCAAAATACCCTCACTGTACAAGCAGGACTTTTTTCCAAATCAAAAATATTTATAAGTTAGCTTAATAGTATTAAAGCTTACTAGCATTAAAAAAACCAACACAGGACAAGTACAATAAGTTTGGGTCTAGAACCTATCTTAATTATATCAATTGACCCCCTCCAATGACAACGCTATGTAAACGTTGACGGTCCCTATCATATAAATTTCTGGGACTCGAACCGGTTGCTAGTTTTTGGGAACCAGTCACGTGACCTGTCTTGTGACAGGTTCTCTTCCCTCTAGGGATATTGCGTACTTTTGCCGTTTTGAAATCAATTGAAAAGATCCACGCTAGCACCATTCTAGATGACAAGCTTACAATCTGATTGACTGCTTTGGAAGCTCAGTTTTCACTGGGTAACACTTTTTCCCTATAAAAATCTCTTCTACTTTCTTTCGTTTTTTTTTCCTCTGTGTTATTTAAATATATTTCTTGTAAATGTTTTTTTTTTAATTTTTAACTAATCAAGCTGTTGGATTGTTAAACATTTGGCCAATTCACAACCTATTGTATGTGTTGTAGATCGTACAAATATTGTTGCTAATTTCCAAATAAACATTTGCTTTGAAACAAGTTTATGTGGAAATTACCAACAACATTTATACGATCTACAATACATACAACATGTTGTGAATTGAGGAATTGTTTTTAAATTTCCAGAGTAAAAGTTTTCTTACCTTTAAAACTTTTTAAGAAGAATTATATTATTTTTTTCTCAAAATTTGCAGAGCATTACTTCTATTTGTGGCAGTTTTTGCTTGCATCAAAAAGTTTTACTTTAAAATTGTTATAGAATGACAAAGTTTTGCAAACATCATAAATTTTTAATTAATAAGTGAAATTTACTTGTTGTTGATTTACTCAAAGTATTAAAATTTTGTTTTTGACACTTTTTTTTAATATTAGAAATTTACTAAACAGCTGCTTGCTATCTAAAAAAATTTTTTTAAGTAAAAAATTTGTTACTTTTCCTCATGTGCTTTTCCTCTTTTCAAAATTTAATGACGAAGACTTTATTTTAACGCATTGAAATTAAATCTTAACTAATTGAAATACTCATGAGTCTTTGTCTATGACTTTCATTCAGCCGTTCATTCTTATTAAGGATTCGAAAAACGTAATAAAATCCTACTTGTAAAACTCTTGACATACAACAATATATTTACGTATGTTTATATTTGTATAGCTTCACTGCATAAAATGAAAAAATTATATATATCCATCAGAACTGTCTGCCAACCAAACAAAGTTGATTATTGCAAGGCGGCCTTTAACTTTGGTTTTGACTTGAAAGTCTTAATATTTGTTTTGAAATGGCATGCCGCAAACCAAGAATTTCAAATAAAAACAATTGCAGCATAAAATTGTTGAGCTGCACTGCACTCACCCACTAAATATGTTTCTTCACTCCTTGTTTTTCTATGTTCTTTGACGCGTGCCACATTCTTGAAAATATGCTAAGTGCAAATGACTTTTCGCTTTAGACCCTTTTTTGTGTATTTAACGCAAGAAAATGAATTAAAATAGAATATTCAAAAGGGGTATGATAGTGCTCATTCGAGTTCTCTTTGGAGTTTGTGCTTTCAACTAAAAGTCTTTTGAATTGTTGGTTTCTTTAATACGAATAAAATTATCATAATTAAGTGAAAATGTTTTAGTCGGGTTTCGGGTCGGGTTTAAAAATTGCAATTATTTTATATATTAAAAAGAACGATTCACTTATATATTCCTATTTTAGGGGTCGCGTGTGTGTAGAAAACTGCTAGCTTTAACTGTGAAGTTGAATCGGTTAAACCAGAGATTAAGTAAAATATTTGTAAAAACAATTTTGCAAAAAAAAACCGACTACTAGGCGTGGCACTGGCGACATTTTTGATCACAATGTGGTACTTTCACGAGAATTAATTGTATGTGCGAAGTTTCTTAAAAGTCGGATAAGTAGAAGTAGTCAAAATTAATATTTATTTTTCATGGGCGTGGCACTGCCTACTCTTTTATCCGAAATATTGTATTGCCACGATAACTGAAAGTGACTGTCAATTTTCATAAGAATCGTTTCAGTAGAAGTTGTTGAAAAAGAATACTTACTTTGCATGGGCGTGGCACTACCCACATTTTAAACCATGATTCAATATTGAAACGGAAGCTTGATGTGTAAGCAAAGTTTTATAAGAAATCGGTTGATTAGAAGTAGTTGAAAACGAATGTGAAATTACTTTGTATGGGGCTGCTCCTGCCAATTTTACAACGAGTCCAATCTGGAAGTATGTATATCCTTTCAAGTAAAGCAAAAACAAAAATGGCGAAGTTTTGAAAGAACACACATAAAAAATAGATGACGAGTTGATAACCTTTCTCCTTTTTTTGAAGTCGGTTAAAAGCGAATAGGATGTTTGGGATGTAAAATGATATAGTTCACAGTAGCAACAGCTGATATTAGCCACCTCTCCTTACCGGCTACACCGCATAATTTATCTATCGATCACAAAGATAATTTATTACATCTTTTGAGGCTCTCAGACTGGAATCTGTTAGTGAATTAAACAAGATGTATACGAACAACTAAAAAGTACTTATAGCCAATATATATATATATTTTTTTCATAAACACCTTGTAGAAAAATATACATATGTAAAAGAATTGGTTAGACATGAATTCTACTTAAAATGAACTGGCTCAATTTAGGTGAATACTGCATGCAATACTAACGCGTCTTTATTGAGCATGTGTTCACATATCTATGGTCACAACCCTTAACCGCCTAAGTCGAGTTAGGAAAAAATTTAATTTTTTAAGTATGTGTGTAACTTTTTTAAGACGACAATTATCTATAAATAACTTAAAGAAAACCAAACTGACGACTGATTGGAAGCGAGTTTTTGATCATTTAAACAGGTCTATCAGGACATCCGAATTTGTACCGAAAGTAAGGCTGGACTACATGCTCTATCTGGTGTTTACATAACATCGGAATTGGTTAAGGAATGCCGGGCATCTGTGAATGAGATGGCAAGACATGCAAACCTAGGTCTCTTCTGGGTACCGGGCCACGCTGAGGTGCCCGGTAACATTATCGCGGATGACCTAGCTAAGACTGGCGCCCGCCTACATGAAAATTACATCGACTGGTTAGTAGGTTTCCCACTTAAAAGCTGCAAAATACAAATTCAGCACCAACTATTAAGAGAAGCACAAACCAGATGGACAAATGAAATCACTTGTGAGGTTTCTAGATCTATCTGCCCCCAGTATAACTTCGCAAGATCTGCAACCATGCAAAAAACTTATGAATGGAAAGGCTGTAGGCTATAAGGTCTGTAAATAAATTAGGTATTTTTAACACAGTGGGCGGTATATGTTGTTAGATAAGACCAATTTTACCCATAAAATTCTTTAGTCGTCGGACAGCTTATAACTACCAAATTATTCGTCTTATCGACAAAAAATGTATGGACGATTTATAGGTGGGATTTAGGTGGTAAGGTCCTTACAAAATTAGTCACCAGTTTTAATACAGTGGGCGATATGTGTTGTTGTATAAGACCAATTTTACCAATATTATTCTTAAGTTTTCGAATTGAGTTAAAATTCATAACTCAATTGTTAAAAAAATCTCTAGAGGCACTTAGCTAAAAACATGAATGTATACTGTTCCAAAAACTTGAGTAACATAAACATTAAAAAAATCCCAGCATGGAAAGTATCGATGATATTTCACGCTGGTAAGACAGAAATCAAAACGCTTAAAATAGTTGAACATGATAAAGAAAATACAGTTAGTGAAGTTCCGAACCTTTACAAAAGTTCATTAATAGGTATGACTTGCCGCGAGGTGGCGACAAAATCTGTTGATTGGGCTTACTAAAGTAAGTAGAAAATTTTGCTAGGGTGTTGTTGCTGCCGTCGTTAGCAGTGTAGGTAAAAGGGCTCTGATGAGAAGACTATGGTGGTCTCGAAACATCTGATGTCAGTTCAACCTTCCGTACATCCAAATTTTTCTTTGAATGTTCAATATTTACATGCTTTAGAATTTCTTTCTTAAATGAAAAATATCTTGATCGAACGATTTAATTAAAAACGAACTTAAGCCAAACTAATTCAATAAATTTATTTCAAATTCTATAATTGTTTTTCCGCCGCTAGATTTGCTGTTCTTCCCTCTGTGAGACATGTCGAAAGTCCTATAATTTCCAAAGAACTCTTGTCAACCAGTCATATGATTTTCGGTATGTTTTCGTACCGACTTCGGCATCTTGTGCAGACTGTCTGGCCGACTTCGGACCGAAGTCGGCAACAACTGTTTGCCGGGAAAACAGCTAGTCATTAAAATGAACACTTTTATAACGAAAACAAGTTCGATAATGCGGCTACGTTTTTACATTAGTTCGCGGAATTAATTTATTTATGTGTGCGTGAAGTTATTATAATTAAGTTTGTTTAAAAACATTTTAATTAATTAAACAATGTTTTTTTTTTTTGTTATTTAAGTTCTAGAACTATTCATTCAAGTTTATGTACATTAGAGCGGTCGTAAAAAATTAAAATTTGGACTTCTTCAAGTCGCATAGCCCAAATTGATAGGTACATATTTATAAAAAAAAACTATTTAAACTTTTTTTTAAGGCAATCAGTTGCCATTAAGACGTGCCGCACCGCACCGCACGCCCACCAAATTTTGAACAAATTATCTTTTTCTGCTTTTATGTCTCATAACTTAATAAATATAGTATATTCCAAAAAAAAATTCTTCTAAAAAGTTGTTGTTTTTCAACAACTTTTGCCTTATCGACTAAATAGCATATTTAACAAAATAAACAGCGAGTCTAATACTGTTTAAAAATTGCGAAAACTGTAATACCCTGTTCAGACATACGCCTTAATTACGCAATTTAGGAAATTTACGCAATTAAGGCCTTAATGGAGCTCAATTTACCATACAAAGTTTTAATTAATAAATTGAGTAATTAGTATTTAATTGTTTCATAAATTGAGTAAAGTTCGAAATGCAACTCTTTGCGACAAGTATGTTTACTGCGTAGTATGTTCAGTGAGAAGCAAAAATTGTATGCAGTGGCAAGCTCATGGTGTATTAAGTATACGGATGGCAGAATAACGTCAGAAGATTATATTTTGCTCTGGTAATTTTGTGCATAAGCTACGTCAAAGTCGTGCATTTTTTTGACAACCATTATCTAGTTTTCGTTTTATTATTGTATTTGTTGCCCTTATGCGGCCACCTGTATACTTATTACACCATTGGCAAGTCGAACATTAATTGAGTAAGCTTAATTTACTATGTGTGAACACTAATGTTAATTGCTCCATTAAAATTAAATTGCCTCAATTAAAAATCCAAGTCTGAACAGGGTATAAAGAAGCTGAAAACTTGACGAAATTCGCTTTCATCGCAAACATTTCACAAATTCGCGAGAAGTTAAAAAATCGGAAACAAGCCCAATAATTGATTCTAAATCGCTAAAAACTAAAAACACTCGGAAAGAATGCAAAAAAAATTGCAAGTTCGCGAAAAATTTCTAAATGTGAATAAAAAAATTAATTATTTAAATTAATATTTGTAGTGGTGCGCTTTTTAAGTTATTTTGCTTAGTTCATTCCTTAAAAATGAATTTTCCTTTTTTTTTTGTTTTGCTGTCATAAATAAATGTCTGTCATTTTCATTAAATAAATAGTAACAACAGCACCACTCGCAAGAGAGAAAATTTTATATACAATAAAGTACAAAATGTAAATGTTTGGCATGTCAAACATCGCTTCTAAAGCCCTGTACAGACGGTTGTCAGATCTTACAATATTGTCAGATCTGGCAATGTCAGCACAAGTTATGTTGTTAGTTCACACGGTTGTATAAAAGTTGTCAGAAAAGCTAACAATTTATTGCCAGACAATTGTCTGATAATAAATTTATCTGACAATATTGCCAGTAAAAAAATTGTCAGATCTGTTGTTTGACGCTGCCAGACTTAAATCATTTAACAGAAATTATGAATTATTTATCATTTGTGCTAAGCTTAAAAAGTGAAAATATAAATTAGTATTAAACATAAAAAGGCAATTGTAACTGTTTTAGCTGCATAGTTTATTTTATTTTCATATTTCTTTAAAAAATTGTTTGCAGTGCTGCCAATAGAAAGAAGTATCTGACAATGACGCCATTGTCAGATGCAGAAACTTAGCACATCTGAGAATTAAAAAATGTCCGAAAATTATCTTACAATAATCTAACAATGGTAAATGGCTTTTCACACTCTGCCTTTATAGCCTGCCTTTTTTTGAAAATTTTCTTTTACAACCCCTACGAAAAGTCAGGCACATTTACATTACAGACTTTTTCTCAATGCCTTTTTACGTTTATACACAGATTAATGCTGAGAGCAGTGCTGCCAGAAAAGTTTTGCGTCACGTCCCCAATTTTAAAAATGTTGTCCCCAAAAATCCCCATTTCAAATGTAAAAATCCCCAATTTTGTCCTCAAAAAACATTTTTTATAACAAGCACTATCATATAATACAATAATAAAAAAATAGGATAAAATAAAATTTTTAAGTTCACTACGTATTTTATGACGTCTAAATAATCGTATTACTTTGATTTAGCTTGAAAGTTTTTTGTCTTTTGAGGTCATCGTACAGGTCTAAACTTTTGTAGAGTGATAGACATTGGTATTAAGTGTTGATTCTTCATAAAACTCAATTTTTATAGTTTTGGCACTGTACCTCTTTGCTTTTCACTCCCACAATTAAAAGCAAATTGTCAGTATTTTATTCCACTGTATAGTAAAACTAACAACTTTTAATACTTTGCGAATTGTTATATTTAATTCACTTTCTCTCTGGGATAAGGAAACATTTTTTCTAAAAGTGGTAATAAAATTTCAGAGAAATAAAATATTTGTACGTAATTATTAATAAACAAAAAGAAATAAAATAAATTAAATGCTTTCCTTTTTCATGCAACAAAGTTTTAAGAAACCGTTAGTTTTGCGATTCTGGAAAGCATAAAAACTGTTTTGTTTATTATATTTTTTTTTTGTTTTTGTGCAGCCCAGATGTGTGCAGATTAAGGCTACGCTAAAGCCAATTATTCCGGTCAATGAGAGGTTACATACTTCACTTGGAGTCATCATTATTCCTCCAAGAAACTTCATTCTGTGAGCAACTACACCCGGGTAATTGCGCAGGTTCCAGCATCTCTTTTTGAGTTTCATGGAGTCTCAGAGTTAGCAATAACAAATTGTTGTCGTCTGAGACCACTGTTTCCGGCTAGTGGTCTGAGGTGATTTATGCTCATTAGCAATAAATATCGAGCAAACACCACCTAATATCAGGAACTATTCTTCTCTCTGACGTATCCTCGTGAGATGCCAAAGAACGGCTACGGTCCTATTAATCTACTTTGGGCTCCTCTGCTGGTTGGACAGTCAGCCCACTCTTTCCAGCATTGTCAGGCACGCAGCATAACGTCAGTTTATTATGAGCATCAAGTTCATTTGGATATCTTAGGTCATATGTTGACAACTTTTCAGTTGAAGAAATTGCATTGCAATTGAAAGTCTAACAGTCCAACCTAAATCAGAGCGTTGAGCGTCGCGTAAGCAGCAGGGTACGTATTTACAGTACATTTTACCATAAAATAATTACTGTGAATGTACTGGAAATACATACCCTGTTGCTTACGCGACGTTTAACGCTCTGATTTAGGTTGTGCAAGTAAAAAACTAAAATAAATTTGTTGTTAGATGCAGGAATGATTAATATTGATATTTATCAGTCTAAAAAAATTCAGACCTTTATATAATCTCAAAAAAACTGTATGTATTACAAAGCCGAAGATTAAGTATGAAATGCATATTAAAAAAAATTAAGCTTAATTACTCTTGTTTGCACATCCACCCCTTTGCTTCTCAACCCCTTAATTAGACTCAAGGCGTTACCAACCAACAACTGAAAATTATTCAGGTATCTGATCAAAAACGATTTAGACACGAAAACGATTTGAAAACGATAAAAGATGGGAATGTGTTTGCTATAGTCGTTTTGTCAATCATTTCCAAATTTGTTTTTAATAGTTTTCTCAATCTTTTTTGTTAAAATTTTTTTCACAGTTCTATTATATTGATTATATTTTATCTTCTCATGCACTTTTGAAAAGTCAGTATTTTGGCTCGAAACTAATGTCAAAATCAGTCGGAACAATCGTATTGAAATCATTTTGAAAACTATCGTTTTCCATCACGTACCTGAATATTAATTAATTTCAGTTTCTTTATTTTAAGGATAGGATTGTTTTTGTAACGATTTACATTATAAAATTTTCTGCGTTTGCTGAAAAAAGTACAAAATTAGTTACGTGATGTTAATATATCGTCACTGCCATGTCTATTTAATTCAATCCTCTATGAGAAATTCAGCATTTTGCAGGGAAGCGTGTCGTTCAAATTGGACGACCATGGTTACGAATCTAAAACGCGAATTTTATACATTAGATAGTTAGACATTTTATGGATGACATGACTATTGATATGCAAAAAATTTTCACCGAATCTTTGAAGCATCTCTTTTGCTAGTATAGTTAAATATGTACATATTGTAAGCAAATTTCTTTAACTTCTTTTGATCCGAAAGTGATGACAGTTCTCACTCCTCTGAGCATCCTATAGCAACATCAATTTCAGTATAGTGTCTGCAAACACGTTTAATTTACATCGCGATGCATTCAAACAAATGAAATTTATAAATTGAAACACTATTTTAAAATAACCGAAATACAAGTGGAAAAAATTTATGTGTATTAAAAGTTCTTATAATGAAAAATCCCCAAATCCCTCCCCACGAAAATCTGTCCCCAAATAGAAGTTGAAATCCTCAATTTCGGGACAAATCCCCTCATCTGGCTACACTGGCTGAGAGTGCGAAAATGACAAAGAGAAATATCAAAAAACCCGTCGAAATTCAATTCGTGGCTTTTTTTTTGCCTACGCCACCCTCTTTCTCAGCCTGAAAATGCGTGCCTTTAAGGCCAAGCAGAAAATGCACAATGTAAATTGCGTGTAACGAAATGTCTTCACACGATTGTCAGATATCTGAAAATTTTTTGCCTGCTTTTAGGCGTACAATGTACTGACAATATTTTTTCTGGCAATGTTGTCAGACGAAAATTACCAGTTTACACGATTGTAAGAAATTGTTAGCACATTTTAATGACAATATTGTAAGATCTGACAATCGTCTGTAGACAGCTTAATGATGACGTTGATAAAAGAGGATGATAATTGTTGTTAACATTGCAAATTCTTCATTTTAATAATTCTTTCTTCTAGCGCAACAGTCTGAACCAGACTTCCCTTAATAATTGAAATTTGAATTTAAAATAGAAAGAAATTCTACAAATAATGCATTTCCTACTCCATTCATATAACAACTTCATTCATTTACAAATGAAAGGGAAAAAAGCTTTGACAACGACAAATCTTCATTTGTGACTACGAGTAATTTCTGTTTGAATTTTTTGCTTGTTATTTTTTCACTGCCCTCTTTTAAATTCATTTGTCCTCTGCTTTTCCCCCTTTTTTTCCACTTTTTCATGGCTTGACATTTTTGCAACAGACAAAAGAAAATTTCAATACATGCAATGAAATGAAATGCACTTGAAATTATGCACTTTAACCGTGGCGTTGTAATGTCATTTCATAAATGCACTGCACTTACTTCTCTTCCTCCATCTTACGTTTTATTTAATTTTTTAAGATTTTCAATATTTTTTGTTTGCTTTGCATCTTTTTTTTCTGCAGAACTTGCCATAAATGAATGAAATAACAGCATGCAACAGAAAAAAAGTCATTCATTTGCGTAACGAATAATAATAAAAAAAAGTTATATCATGTGAATTTTTATTTCAATTATACTTGAATTTAATTAAAATTTTAGGTACTTTTCAATTTAATGCATTTTTTAACAAGTTTTTAAAGTGGAAACAATGCAAATCGAAAGAACTGAAGTTTATTATACGAAAGTGCTGAAAAATAGCATCAATTGTAATTGATAAAATATAGGATTATTATAGATAGGAAGGATGTTAATAGTTCACTAATTTCTTTCAGAAGCACAATAATAAAATAATAAAATAAAAGCACGAGGTCGGCTTAGCCTAAAGCACACTATTGTTTGCTTTGCTGGCAAATCTTACCGATAAATCGTGAGATTGAAATGTCTTTGTCAGTAAAAAAATGACTTCAACATTGTAGTACATATTTATTAGAAGCGTGCTTTCTACAATTGCAACCAAAGAATGCAATTCTTTGTTGCATTTGCAAACAGAGAAAAAATACCAATGTAAAATCATTATGTCGCAATGTTAATGGGGAATCATATTAAATTTCTGCAAAAATCTAGACATTATTTAAAATAACTACCGTTTAATATTAATTTTAAACGAACAATTAATAATATAACCTTAAATGTCGTTGCTTTAACATTTCGCACTGTTAAAACAAAATTGTTCAATATTGAATCCATAAAAATCTCGTTTGATAGTAAAATCAGTTTTTATCTTATTAAATTAAAGTTGGATCTAATTTAGTGAATCAATGAAAATTCAACTTGATATTTCTGTTTAATTTAACAGGAATATAACTTTAACTTCAAAGAAATTTTATGTGAAATCATCAATTAAGTCATGTTTATTTTTACGCAATTTTTATTTATGAAGTGAGTAGGTATACGTCTGAAATTTATTATTTCGTCTTTTTAGTTCAATATTTGAATTAATGTAAACTCAAATTATCTTATTAAGAGTGGAGTGTTTGAATATTCAAATCAGATTAGCAGAACTGATCAGTACTACTGATTTCGACTGGCCGCTATACCGTCTCATCAGCGTTCTTTTTCACTTTTACGAGTTATGAAGGTGGATGCTTTTTACAAGGAAACATCAGCAATTCAACTAATTTTTGTCGCGAAATAGAATACAAGACTTTTTTCGTGTAAATTCTTGCATTAATTTTTATTGCGACTCAACTTGGTTAGCCAAAATTTCCTTTAGCCGATTTAATAATCCAACACTCACAAGCTCTTACTATTTTTTGTTTTCGCTTTTGATGGGCATTTTTGTCAATGCTTACAATCAAAGCTGTTTGTTTTATGCATGCTTAAACTTATTTGTTATTTTGTCTGTATTTAGTTCCAGACAGCCAACCGAAAAGTAAACATGCATATAACTTTTTTGTGCGGGCCGTCGTATTAATTATTCAATTGACAAGCTCGTATTAACGTTGTATGTGTTGTGTAATCGTCTAATTATACAATATTGTATTTTTGTTGTTGGTAATTTTCATATAAAAGTGCGTTATCATTATACGATTGAATTTTATATGTTCTTCAAATAGTTGTACTGAGGCCAGGTCTGGAAATATTATATTTGTTAGATTAATTTGTAAAAATCTTTTATATATGTGATATGTAACACCAGAAAATACATTCTTCTTAATGATAAATATATAATTTCAATTTAATTTTCAAACTATTTCAATCAAAATTGCTTGTCGCGAAAAAAGTTTTTCTATTTGGCGTCAAATTAAAACTCCCATGTCTGGTTTCATTTCATGGTATCAAATCAAGGTGAATTAATACCAGGTGGTCTCGAGAGATCAGGTGTCTACGAATTGCTTACCATATTTGAACTGCTAACTGTGTTAATGTATCGGCTTTTTTGATAGTCCAAATATAAATTATGCACGGCAAATTTATATTGGGAATGTCAAAAAGCTGATATATTAACACTGTTGATAGTTCAAATACAGAAACATTTTCTTAGTCTCCTGATCTCTCGAGGCTACCTGGTATTAATTCGCCTTGTGTTGATATTAATTAAATTGACATTTAAGATACGACAAAATAACGATACAATAAATTTGTCTGTTCACAAGCACATAAACAAGTGTCGTCTTTTTTTAAACGATAAGACATACGACTGAGCTTGTGAATTGAGCAAATTATTTTTTTTACATAATTTTTATTTTTGAACTGAATAGGTATTAGTCTGAAATTTATTAATTTGGCTTTTTAGTTCAATATTTGAATTAATCTAATTGAAATGAAATTCACGTTATATATGTACAGAAGCGGAAGCTGAAGAAACTCATTCGTATTCGGAAAGGAAGATCGTATGGGGAATTCTCCTCCAGTATAAGTGTCTTTTCACACTAACCCCCATATTCATAGAATTTAAAATGAGTTTGAAATGTATTTTATGTCAAATTTCTCATACAAAATTTTCTTAAAATAGATTTCAAATACATTTTATATATTTATGAATATGGGGGTAAGTCTTTATTACATTTACATTATGGCTAAGTAAATTGCGTGTAAGAGATACATCTGATGTAGCTACACTGCAGAAGATGGTATCTTGTAACCAAGTCTCAAAAGTGTGACTGATTCCTAAAGATGATGGTTCTGTGATAAATATTCCAGGTACCTTTCAATGGAATAATTCGTGGGCTCCTACATATAGAGGGGTTAGTGTGAGAGGGCGAGAGGAAGCTGAGAGGATAGTGACTAACTTTCTGTTACACCATTTAAAACGGCTGGAATGGATGGTATCTTTCCGGCTTTGCTTCAGTGGAGTATGATTACCTTACTGGACAGGATCAGAGAGATATTTGTAGCCTGTCATTTTGTGAACCAGATCCCAGTATTGCACTATGTTTGATATGATAAGAGCTATAATTCTTCAGTGGTGGAATACCATAAACCTGAAAGGTGGAGGCAGACTACAGCATGTACACAGAAAAAATTATCAACAGAAATTTTTTAAATAAAAGTTTGTCTACAAATAAATTTAATTTTCAGTAAATGTTCTTTACATAATCAATGTAACACCAAAAACAACAAGAAAAACTGTGTCGTAAAAAACAACTTCGATGACGACATACACAAAAATAACAACAAAACAGCAATGATAGCAAATGGAATGCGATTGTACCAAGTTTGTTTACTGAAGATTTTTGAGTGAATCAATTCGTTAATGTCGTTGCGTTAATGCTAGAGTTTTTCTTTTCCCAGACTTTTTCATTTCCCGGGAAAGCGGGATTGATTTTTCAATATCCCGGGAATTCCCGGGAATTGCCGCCCAATACAAATCGATACAAAATAGCATTCACTTAATTTATTTGAACAAAAACAAATACCAATTCACGAGATCTGTTAAATAAGTTTATGAATGTATTAAACGTTAGTAAAATAATTATAAAATTTGAGGTCTTTAGCCATGCCACATGCTTTTTAATTTAAATTAAAAAATTTTATTTTTTATTGTATAACTTCTGATTAGTAGCCACCCGAAGTAAAAAAATTACTAATTTCATACTTTTTTTTATTTCTCTAGCTTCTTAACTAGAAGAGATATTGCAATGATTTATGATTTATTTCATAACAAAGTAATGAGCAGGGCTCGGACTTTCATGCAAATGCATGTATTTTTTAGTGATAGATAAAGACGTATTGACTAATTATCTATGCGAATCATCAAATTTTAAGTAGTTTGGCATCGATTTGTAGTTGCATATGTTTGCATATTTTGGTGGTAAGTGCATATTTTTGCACATTTTGGCAATAAATGCATATTTTTGGAGTTATACACATTTTTTAAATGCATATTTCTCAATTTTTTTAAAAAATATTAATAAGCCGATTATGAATGGCAACCAAGCCCCAATTGTGTTGTTAGTTGCTGAAAATGATACTACTGATGGCAACTGGCAACACAGAGCTTTCAATTTCAGTTGGTATTTAGTGCCTTTCTGCCAAAGTCCGGTTGCATTAAATAATAGACCCAACTATGGTTGCTTTATGTTTTTTCTCTAATAATAATAATAAATTAAAACAAATATTTTCATATTACATTTTAGTTTTGGTACTTTGTTCGTAGGCAAATGCAAATTTTTGCGCATATTTTTCATTTTTAGGTGCATTGGCTAAGCGCTTAAAATCAATTTTTAGTTGCATGAAAGTCCGAGCCCTGCTAATGAGCATTTCATACTGCTCAAACTGAATTGAAATAATTAAGTGGCGGAAAAGTGGCCACCTGAAAATTACATTTTTGTATTTGTATCGATTTTTAATTGAACCCTGTGTGAACTTGTTGTACATAGTTTTAATTTCTTTTTTTTTCCAAAATTTATTATTTTTGAAAACTACAAAATTTTGAGCTTCAAAAAACTCATGTGTGGCTTAAAATATCAATCTGATATTTTCAGAAAATATAGACCAGTACTTCTTTATTATGCCCACTTTCGCTATGTCCACTTAGTAACAATCTGTTAATTTTCATTTCTTCACGAAATATGATTTTTTTGAGTGCTGTTCTTAGCAAAATATGAAAATAAAAATGGAGACAAATAAAATGGGCTCAAAAATACATATTTTTCTTTTATTTACATATTTTTCTAAATAAAAGCAGCACTAAAAATGTGTGCTTACAAAGAAAAGTTACCATAATAATATATTAAAAATCCCGGGAATTCCCGCACAATTTTCCCTTGATTTATTTCCCGAAAAATGTGTGGGATCCCGGGAATTTTTTCCCGGGAAATCCAGAATGAAAAACACTAGTTAATGCTCATTAATTTTTTTAGAGTCTTTAGATAAACATTCAGACTGGAAACACATCTAACAAAGTGAAATTTCATAAATGCTTAATGGATGATGATGATTCAGACAAAAAATTTTTGTTTGATTAAGTAAACAATTTTTTTAATACTTGTTAGTATTTTTAGACTAATTTTATAAATTCAGACAAAAACATTGTTTCATATATTTCAGCAAATCCTGTAAATCTTTTTGTTTGATTTAGTAAATTGTTTTGTTTACAATTTTTAAATATTTTTAGACAAACTGTTTTATAGATTTAAACAATTTGTTCACTGAAAAAACACGTTTTTTTCAATAAAATTTATGAGATATTTTTGTCTATGTTTACAAATTTGTTTGTAGGTCCCTTCCTAGACAAAATATTTACTATTTTATTGAATTCCTTTGTAGAAAATTAAATTTAGTTTTTTTTTGTGTAGGCAGGATCGCATGGTTCTCAAAGAGCCCATGGGCAGGACGTCTGATAAGGTTCTTATTATTTTTTTTTTAAGAAGTAACACAATCAGGCAATTAATGCCTACCAGTTAATTAATTAATGTGTTACCTTCTTTGGGAAAGGGATAGTGTAGAGAGAACAGGTGGTGAAGTGGGAGAGAGACAGGAAGCTTAATTAATTTACTACTCTGCTATTGCGGGTTTTTTTGTAGAGCAGTTGTTTAGCTCTGTAGCCATTTTATTAGTTCTTTTACTTCGCCGACGGTTCTGCTACAATACCGACGAAGGAGGGTGCTGTAATGTAAAGTGCATTAGGATATGTTAGCATTAATCGCTGCCGGTACTGCCAAAGTGATTAGTGCTATGCCTTCATCATCACTTTAGCAGTCCAACAACAACCAACACAATAACATACCAATGAACATGAGAAAAATTCATGATGTTGTTGGCTTGCCTGAAACTAGTCTTGAACTCAAGACCTCAGGGTTCGTAGTCAAACGCGCTGTAGTGGTTAGCAAGTGACAATAGATGATCCCGAGCTCAAATCTTGGCTGGCGCAGTCAACTACAACACACATAATTCTTATTGATGCCCATGCTAATACACATCGCGCAATTAAATTATTTAATAAAACGGCTACACTAAATGCATGTTCTTACTACTTAAAATAGCTTTGATTCAATATAATTCTTCGTATTATTTCAGTTTAAAATTTACGTTGTTTCAACTTGAAATAACTTTGATTCAAATTGATTCTTCGTGTTATTTTAGTATCAAATTCACGCTGTTCCAACTTGAAATAACTTTGATTAAACATGATTCTTCGTATTATTTCAGTATCTGAGCAAAATTAATGCTCTGCCTACTGTAGTGGTATAGTAAATCAACATGAAATATAGTTATTTTGAAAGGAAAAATATTATTCGAAGGTTATTGTAAAATCATGTTGAATTAACCTTGTTTTCACCGACTTTAGCATGAAATTTTGCGGTGTGCACACGCAAATAATTAATTTAAACCTTATAACCAAAATATTATCTTCAAATAAGATGATCTAACTGAAATTCTAATTATATATTAAATGATTACAAGAAAATTATACAATTAACCACACTCTTCTCGGTAATTGTATTGGTTGTTGTGAGTGGCACTTATCATATTTGCAAAATTTCATTATAAAGCGACACAAAAGGAGGATAAAACGTGTTGTTGAATCGAATGAAAACTAGAAATCGGCGCACAACAAATGTAGCATATTTGAAATGAACTAAAATACGTGTTTCTCAAAAGTACGTGATTGCAGAATGCGATTCACTGATACGATGGTTGAATGAAAGAAGGTGGTCGAATAAATCAATAGATATTAGATTCAACCTGTCTACACAACACCCAGCCAGTCAATCAGACCATGTAGATAAATATAATTGTAGCTCTTGGCTGTGTTAAAGAAAGCTAGCAGACACTCTAGCAAGTATGATAAATAGAAAGAATAAAAGCAAATACTAAAAAACTGGCAAATAATCAAATTCATCAGGCCAAATACGAATTGAGTTCGAGTAGCATGAGGCAGCAGCAGCCTTTCGAATGTCAATGAACGTGAAAACTGAATTCCATTAAATTAAAATTATTACGCAAATGTATGATTAAATAATAAAAAAAAGAATAGACAGACAGACAAAGAGAGAGCTAAAAATACTTTTACAAATGCCGGGAAATAGTGCATACTCGGCTATAAAACAAAATTAATTAAATTAGTAAACAAGAAAAGACCCGTGTCTGAGTAAACTGTTCAAATAAGTTTACAAATTAGTACTCATGTATTTATTTACATTGAATAAACTGTAACGCCATATCGATGTGTATAAAGGAGGCACCCAGTAATCATTTTAATAGTACTTGTAATTACAAAGCAACTGATAACATCTACGCTATCATTTTGAAAAAGCCTATTTTGCAGTACTAGGCATTTGGGGTATATCTAGCTACACTAGCATCGTCAAACCGAATATTGTAATTGTGGTTAAAGCTTCATGAACATCACTCGCAGAGAAAAGATATGGTTGCGTGTCAACAATGTCATGTTTCCTGATATACTTTATGGATGTGACAAATAAGTTCTTATTGTTTTATCACAACAACATACAGAAACATAAGCCGCGAAGCGATTAAGCTTGTCGGCGGAAAACACCCAGGGTCTATGGCGGGAATCGAACCCACGACCTCTGACTGACAGGCTAGCATCGCTACCAATCAGCCACAGATCACACAACAACAACAAAATATATCAAGAATCATATTATATTAAAGCAGTTTGTTTTAAATCAAGCTATGATTATAAAGCAGTCATGTCTGTCTGCTTCTAAAAAAGTGTTTGCTCTCACCTTTGGTTGAATGCTTTTCTGTCACTTAGATGATAACAATTAATAAATAAAACATTTGTCAACAAATCGCTACCTCAGTATTGGTTTGCTCCTTTCTAATGCTTTTTACTATGTTTATGGAGCAAACCAATACTGAGGTAGCGAAATATGAATGTGAAAATAAATAATAATCTTTTATTTCAGATTCAACGCACGGACCAGTTAAAAATTTTATTTGTGATTTTTAGAGTCCGACCGAATATTAGGTTTCGGATTCGGCCAAAATTGTGGTTTCCGAAACCGAAACTTTTTATTCTCTATAAATAAGGAAGTTAATAGAAATGGTATTTTCCAAATTTAAAATATGTCACCGCCATGAATCAGTTTTTTCCGTTCAATATCTTTTCAAATTGAATGAAAATTTCACTTAGTTTTATAAAGCGCTACCAAAAGATATACATAGTAACAGAAGGTGTTCAACTGTTTGTTGCCAAAATAGATAGCATAAACTAGGGAATGGTAAACCGATTTCGATTCCAATCGAAAATCTATTTTATGTTTTAATAAATCGATTTTTCGCAATCGAATTTACTTCTGCAATTTTGCACTGAAATTGATAATTTGTTTTTTAACATAGATTTTTTTAAATAATTTCAAAATATGAGAAAATCTCATTTTCAATCTTCACGTTAAATTCAATATCTCCAAGAAAAATTCTTTATTGTGTATATCATCAATGAAACGCGGGCGTAAATAAAAAAAACTTCACTTTAGTAAAAATGAATGAAATCGTATAAATTTAGTGTCAAAAATAGGTAAATATTCCACTTTATATCTTTTTGGTTATTCCGACTTAACTTTTTGATTGGTGCTCTTGTAACGTCATCAATAGAGTGGAAAACGCTCCTCAATGTATGTGTACCGAAGCCAATATTCCAGTTCTATTCATTATTTAAGCTAATTTCATGCCAAGTTTTTATTAGTTATATGCTCGTGAATGTTTAAGTGTTATATTTGTTCGATGGAATGAAATATATTCAATTTCTAAATTTCTACGATAATTTTAACTGTCACTGTATGTATGTAGAAATACTCCCCTTTTCACAGTGTACAGTTAAAAGTTAACGCATACTTTAACGGAGAGTTTTGTATGCCGAATTCGCCGTAAAAGACCACGTTAACTTTTAATCACATTGTGAAAAGGGCCGTTAATAAAATAAATAACTTCAGTTCTGTTAAGTTTTTAAAATGTCAATATCAGTTAATGCTAAAAAAGTTTCGGCAAGTTTCGGATTGGGTCGAATATTCGGCCTTCTTGCCGAATATTAGGTTCGGTTCGGGTTCGGCCTCAAAAAACTTGTTTCCGTCGGACTCTACAAATCAATTAAACTTTTTTTTATTCTAGTATGTTTTACCATCGGTAATTACGAATACTAGTGTGTGAATATTTCTTTTGTTCATTTATTTGCACAGTGTACATTCTATTACAAAATTTTTAACGTTTTTCACCAATTTTTGTCACTTCGGAAGTTGTTTTGTACCACAAATAATATAAGAGTCCATAGTTTTATAATTTTATTGAATAGTCCATTCGATTAAAAAAATGTTAACCACAATGGACCGGAATCGGATGAAAGATAAAAGTGATATAATGAAAAAACGAAAACAGTAGTACATAATTAAATTTACTAGTAAAAAACAAATAAATAAAGGAATTGCTAGTAAATTTAAATGTTAGTGTTTTAGTTTTAGTCATTATATTATTTTAAAGGACTGTCCTGTTTCATATATAATTCTCTGGTTTTCACCAATAACGTTCGTGTGTCTTATAAGCGACTTCTTCAGTACTGATCCCATTATTAACAGTGGTTCATTCTTGAAGTGCAAACTACTTCCATTTGCCAACAAACTGAAAGTGGCACATATGAACTGTTAAAGTATAAAGCCCTCGCGTAGCTCGGTCAAATTTGAAGAGATTGTGCATATTGCTAGGAATAACTTTGAATTAATTGGTATTGATATTGGAGACCTGGTTGAAACCTACCATGTCTGATGCATCCGTTCATATGTCTGGCTATAATTTGGTGAGGAATGATCGTTTGCGATGTAGGCGTGGTGGCGTATGTATTTATATTTCGACTAGATTGAAGTATAAGGTTGTGTTTAATATCTCGCTTGAATGATGTGAATCATATTCATTGAGGTATTTTTTGATAATGTTTCGACTTTATTTGGAGTTGTTTACTTACCCCGTGGCGATATTTCTGCGTTTGAAAGTTCTCATTATGAATTGTTTCTGGAGCACTCGAATATTATTGTCGTTGGTGACTTCAATTGTAACATGTTTGATATTCAAAAAGCTCACCTGTTGCGTTCAATGTGCATGCGCTGCAACCTCACAGTATTTCATAATTCTCAGCCGACTCATTTTGACGTCGCTCATGGATGGCACTACATCACTATTGGATTTTTGGTTAACTAGTAATTACTCCATGGTTTGTTTCTCTGATCAGGTTAAATGCCCCTCTATTTCTCATCACTCTTTAGTTTTTGCTGTTTTTGAATTGGATGTTGGTTCTGGGATAGAATTTATTGAATATAGGGATTTTAATGGTATTGACTGGGGAGAATTTCAACGATTATGGCTGAGTTCGATGCACATGAATTCTTCGAGTCTAGTGATGTTGATTACCAGAAGAGCTCAATTATTAACTTTCTTGTTAGTACTCCTTTGTACCCATAGCGAAAAAAAGAGTTAAGGTCGATGATAACAGATGAATGGAATCCAGTAGCATTTTGTTGGCAACCTCTAAGAGAGACTTAGCTTACTCTGATTTTCGCTTGAACAGAACTTACTTGAATTGGATGGTATATTGTAAATACCGGAACAAGGCGAAAAATATTATCCGAAAGGTGAAGCGAAACTTTTATTTTAAATTATTTCACGATCTTAGTTCTTCTGCAATTTGGAGAATTATGAGGAAGTCTGGTGTCTCAGGGGATAATAGATTGAAGAATGATTTTAATATAAATGAAATAAATCTACATTTTGATTTTATGTTGCATAGTGATACTGTTGGATCTTTTTCCTTCAGATATGTGAATGTAGACGAATTATTTGATGCGATCTATAAAATTAAGTCTGAATCGGCGGGTACTGACAATATTCCTATTCGATTTTTTAAGGTTATATTTCCTTATATATCTCGCATGCTAGTGTACCATGTTAATACGATTTTGACCACGTCTACTTTCCCTCTAGCTTGGAAGTTGGCACGAGTTGTACCCATGCCCAAATCTAGGAGTGTCTCTAGTCTGGAGGACTTAAGACACATATCTATTCTCCCAGCACTATCTAGGGCTGCTGAATAAATATTGAAGGATCAAATACTCTCTTCCGTAAAAAGGGTAATCGTTCCTTCAGAATATGCGTTTCGTAGCAATCATAATACTACATGTCTTTTACTTGACATGACGGATGATATAAGGCGACATCTAAATGATGGCAAGGTATCTGTGCTCGTGTCCCTTCTATTCTATAAATTACTATACTATGATAGTCAAATTAAGGGAACTGTTTAAATTTTCAATCACAGCTTGTAGGTTGATTGTTTGCTATCTGTCTGGTCGGTCACAATATGTACAGTTAAATAATCAGTGCTCCAATTCGCTCCCGCTTTATTCTGGAGTTCCTCAGAGATCAGTCTTAGGACCCCTTCTCTTCATTTTATACATTAATGACTTGTTAGTCATAGCGATTCGACTAACTGCAGAACCTTTTTATTTGCTGATGATGTTATGCTTTTTTTCAGTGGCAGTCGATGTGATATTAGAGCTGTAAATGAAGAGATTAATTCTACTCTTGAACGGTTTTTGTCCTGGTCTTCCAACAACTCGTTAACTTTAAACTCGCTGAAAACTAAAGCACTTGTATTTGAGTTTGCTGATAGTAGTGCATCAGATTTTGATATTATGGCTGGTGACTATAGAGTTCCATTGGTTGATCAGATGTTATGTTTAGGGGTCTATATTGATAAGCATTTGACTTTTGCTCATTCCGTTTTGTTGACGAATATACTTTATGGTCTTGAAGTTGTTTCTGGAACTTTCTCTTATGTTACTTATAAATTAAACAGAATCCTCAATATGATTGTCAGGTATACTTCCAACATGCGTAGGCGTGATCACATATCTGAACATGTCTAAAGGTTTCTTGGCTGTTCTTTTAATCATTTTCTCTACTATCGTAAATTGATTTTATTTTATAAAATCATTAAAAATGGATTGCCTTCTATGCTTTAGTCAAAATTCTCCTTCACGTGTTCCACAAGGAACCCTCAAATTCTGATACCAAGGATAAATAGTGTTCCGTATGAAAAGTCATTTGTTGTTAGAATAGCCCGATATTGGAGTTATTTACCTTTGGAGCTTAGAACATTTTCCCACTCCAATAATGCATTTCGCCTGAAATTTATTAGACATCTTACGAACTAGCATTACTCACATATATGTATAGTAGATAGTTAGTGCGAAATGTAGTTAGTTTTGTACTGGTTGCTATGGGGGATGACTTAGTTATAATACAGAACAGCTCTGTTTTCCTAGACCAATTTAGTGCTCGACTGAAATACTGTTGGGATCTATATGTAGTTTATTTCTTTTCCATCAAACTTCCTTAGTGTCAGGTTGGGGGACCAATGCTTTCTTATGAACTTGATTATTTTTCTATTATAAATAGATTTTTTTGTTTTATTTCGTATAAATATGTTGCGCACAGCAAATAATGTTTAAATACATAGAATTATACTAATTCAGGTCAGCTGCTTTGTAATATATATTAAAAATTGGCCAAAGTGTGGCTTCTTATATTACTATGAATAAAGAAATAAATAAATAAAATAACGTATGAAAGAGATATTAGCAAAGATGAATATTATGTCGACAATAGTGCTATTTACTAAGCGTAAAAGAACAAATAATTTAAAAAAATCCATATGTGACCAGATAATAAGAACGTATTTCTGCTTGTGTTTAAATAATGCGCCTAACACGAATAATCAAGTCACTATCGTTGAAAACTAATGTAATCAATACAGAAGTTGGGTTGTTTTGAACTTAAAAAACTCGAAACTGGTTCATGATGTTCGAAAAAAAGTGTACGCTCGCGAAAATAGCGTTTAGAATAGAGCATTTGGTATAAAAATCTGACGTAAGTCGATTTACGTTGTTATTCATGAAACCATAAAATTTATTTATTTTTCATTAGCTTTAAAACCAGTAACCTGTTACATATCTATACATATCTATTTCTTATTTATCATTCCTGAATTTTCTACAGTAATTTTGACTTAGCTGCACAATCAACTTTTCACGATTTTTAGTGCAGATAAGGCGAAAATGCTGTTAGCTTAAATGCACTTACCTGCCTTAAAGTGCACGTAAACGCAATTATTTAGTGTGTGCAGTTAACTTTGATTTTTTATATGAAAATAATTTAAAACTGCAAAAAATATGTTAAATGAGCAGGTATACAAAGTGCACTTAAAAAAGTATTTAGAAGAATAATCACAGAAAACAAATATTTTGTGCACTTAAGTCAAAATGCAGCTAAGATTGATTTTTTGATTGAAAATAGTTTTAAAATGCCAAAAATTTAAGGCGCTTATCTTAAAAGTGCAGGTGTAAAAAGTGCACCTAAAAAATTAATTTGTATTAGATTTTAAAGAATAGTGACACAGATTTTGAATTTTGTGCAGTTAAGTCAAAAGTGCGCTTAGGCAAAAGGCAGTTAAATCAAAACTACTGTACTAATATTATTATTTATTTTTCTCATTGCAGGTAAGCACTTTGGAAACTTTATCTGATTGACAAATGTAAACGTATGTAAATATTTTGTATTTCTGAAATATGTGTATTAGGGTGCGTCAATTGTTTTTGTCAAAAGGCGTCTAGCAAAACCGATATTTACGCAAAATTTTAAAAAATTACCTTAAGAAACTAAGTATCTTAAATCAAGCCCCACCGCGAGACATCAAAATTCAAGTTTTTCATTGAGTAAAAACATTATAACCAAACAATATAAGTAAAATTTAGGACTTTACCCATTCTGATGTTTGCATTGCTGCAAAAGCTTGAGTCACTCTACATTCTGGTTCGCGAAAAATAGCAACTTTGAAAAAGAGAAAACTCAACATAAATATACTCAAGCCGCTATAATTCGCGAACTATTTAGAATGTAAAGTGAGTAGAGATTTTGCATTAATGGTAGTTATGCTAGAGGCATCATTCATACAAAATTAAAAAGCTATCAATATTTCTTTGGATAAATTAACAATTAAAAAGCAGCTTAATTATATTAAATATATCTAATATAATTTGTAAAGAAATTTTAAAAACGCTATGGACGTTTTTTTTTTCTTAAGCGATTAATTTAGAATTTTCCATTCTTTTGAAATATACAATTTCGGAATGTTTGAAACTTCAAACGAAATTTTAAACGGTATGTAGCAGTGGTCAGAAGAGGACAGCTATCTAAGCGCCATCCAGGCGTTTACTGCAATATCATGGTTATGTTAAGTCTAATACATTAGATGAGGTAGGACATATATAAGTAGGTTCCTCATCCCTATTTTCGATAATAAGGTTGGTTTCCAGAATGAATGTCCTTACTCCCCCATACTGTATGATGCGAGTTTGCGTCTATGCCCAGTACGAGGCGTTAGAACTCTGGTGGGGGTGCCTCTTTATCGTGTGGAATATTGCATGATATATTTTATATTTTATTTATATTTTTATTTTCACAATATTTATTTAATAAAAATAATAGGCAAAATAAAAGTATTTAGAAACTCTTTAAAATAAATAGAATACAAAACACACATATAGACACGTACAAATACAAACAATTTCAGAGATATTAAAAAATACAAAAGTTACAAATCATTTTTTTCTTCAGATCGCCCATATTTATTTAACGCTTTATAATGCTTAAGGCCTGATTCAGCGAGAACCCAAAAGGGAAGGACTTGACTCTTGGAGGCGGTGTAGCTGGCATGATATAATACGCCAACCAGTGTAACATTTGTAAAGTGACCTTTTGATAAGACATCGAATAATTCCAAAAATTTTTGAGACGATTGCCAATTGTTTCCTTTAAACATTTGTGCATAATTTTTAATTCGCTTTCCAACGATTCTATTTCATGTATCATACGTTCTTCTCCGGTCTTATTGTCGCTTAACAATTGTTCGGTCGATCGATGCTGTATTTTAATTTGCTCTTCTGCAGCACAGAGTTTTTGCCTTAAATGAGAAAACTCATCACATTTCTCTTGAATTTCAACACGTAGGCTGTCTTCTTTTTGCATTGCTTCTTGGTTCAACTCAGATATCTCATTAATTAGTTCATTTGTTTGGTTTTCTAGTGTTTGAACCTTACGCTGTTCCATAGACAATGAAGCTTGGAGTTCTCTTTCCACTGTCATACTTTTAAAGAGATCCGATTTTGTTTGAGCTAGTAAAGCGTTAATACTCTCAAATTCGTGTTCCTTTGTTTGCAATTGTTGTTCGAGCAAAGCCTTATCAGCCTTTAGGCTTATCAAGGACGTGGTCAAATTTGCACATGATGTCTTTGATAGATTGACATTCTCCAAGGATATTTTCAACTGGGAATTTAGCTCATCATTGCGTTTTTGTTCAACGCGGAAAAGCGAGTTGAAAACATGAAGTTGATTTTTGGCTTTTGTGGCAGTGCGTTTAAGATCGGCTGCTTCATCTATTAAACGTCTTACTTCATCACGTCTCTTTCGCCATGCATTTAACATAATTGTTGCGAAAATTCTCATGGCAGCCATTTGAGGATCACGTCCAGGCATCGTGAAGTAGTAGTCTTGATTGTACATGTTTTTCACAAGCGAATTTTCAGAGTGCGCAATCATCATATTCTCGACGCAATTGCTTGCCACCAATGCTCTGTCATTTTCACAATTATCTTTGGTATGATGATTTGTCGTAGGAGAAGGAATCGGGAAGTTTATATGGCGACGTGCATGACTAAAATCCATTTGAGAAAATGACTTTCTTTGACGAAATGCTAAAATTACTGCAGACTTTTGACGTACTAAACAGGAAAGACTGTTAGTAACTTCCGATCGGTTTTCTTCACTGAGGGTCTTGACAGCGGGTATTAAAGGTGATGGCAAGGAATCGCTAGCTGAGAGCGACGTAGTAGATGAAGAACGTGTTAGATTCCTTGCCCTAGGTATATACGATTTATGTTTTAATACGCTCGTTACCTTTTTCTCAATGGTTAACGGTCTCAATTGGGTCTTCCTTAGAGATTGCCTTCCGTAAGACTTTCGCATTTTGGTTTTGCCCTGAGATTTCACTAACAGTTTTTTCTCACCAACACCTGCTTGACGATTACCGCTACGGCTGTCGATGGATCGATCGGTTACCTCTGCTGTCGTTGACGAGTCACCAATTTCACTGGAATTCTCTGAAGGCATTATTTGAAGATGTGGTACAGCTAAAAGTGCTTCTGCCATTTTACTTTATTTTATTTGTCGTATTTATCTTTTGAATTGTTTGCTTTCAAAAAATTTTTTGATTAATATATATTTTGATTAAAAACTCAACAAAATCGTAACTATTTTTACAAAGTTTTTAGGTTTGATTTTTGATTTGTCTTTTGAGTGTGAATTTTTTATTTAAAAATTTCATTGAGTCGAGTGAAAAATTTAATTTCTTATCGGTTAATCGAGCAATTTGTATTAGGGTGACAATCCCATTATCAGTCCAATTCCTTGGAAATATTTGCTGGGCAGTTGAATAATATGTATAAGTACATCATATGGAATTCATAATGAAAGAGTGCATCAATAATACACTTCAAAAAACAGTAAAGTGAGTCATATAATATTTCACTGAAGCACTTTGTGAACTGGAAAGAAACAGAAAAAGCAAACAAACAAACAAAGAAATAGAGAAAGAAAGAATAAGCCAATTTAATTTAAATGGGGAAAACATTTATTTAAGTACCAAATAAATACAACAACAAAAAAATACATGTGTGTCAAAAAGTCGGTATAGACTTACAAAAAAAAAACTTGGTTCATAAAAAATGAACAAGAAAATATAGAATAAACAATTTTACAGTAGAATGATTCCACGTAAAACGGTCCTATGCAAGAAAAACTTTTTTCCCATTTTTAATAAAAAATCTCTCAATTGATGTTTTTTAGAGAATGGCAATTATAGAAAAGATAAGAAAATACACTATTTAATATATACTACGTTTATACGCAGGGCTTAATTGCTAATAAGAACGTAAAATGCTGCCAAATACTTTTTTAATTGTCATTTATTAAATCACTGAATATATATCTATTTATTAATATATTTATCTATTTATTATTTTTTATTAACAAACATGTGTAAAGGTGGCATCTCAAACTTCTTATTTGCAAATAGTGCGTTAAGCAGCACTTGTTTTCGTGAGTTATTAAGTTACCATAAAAATATTATACTTGGCAGCACTACGTTTTTATTTGCAAATAAGTCGTGCGTATAAACGTACTAATATTTAATCAATTTGAGGCACTTTTAAATGATCATGCAAGAAACATTTTCCTCTCCCTCCTTGTATGTTTAATAATAATTTCCGATTTTCTTTTATTCCATTTCTCATTATTAATAAAAACCGTTATCTCTGCAAAGAATATACTTTTTTTGCTTTTTATTGAATTTAAAAAAATATTTGGCTAAAGTATTGTGATGTCTATAATAGAATGGATAGCAAATAATTTAATGTCTTATTATGTTCTTATGAGTTTATCGTTATGTTCTTTATATTAATCAAATCAATAAAAAGTTTTATTTCTTCAAATTTTTTTACTTTTCGTACTAGGTCACGCCCGTCGGTCACACCCGTCTCATTTTAAAAATATTTTCTATACAAGAAATATAATTTTTTGTCAAACAGTAAATGCATAATACAATTAAAAACACTTTGAACAGGTATCTATACCAAAACTATTGGGTACCTTATAGTCAAAATTGTACAGAATTTGTACTGAAAGTCATACTTCTTTAAAACTAAGATTTGTAAGGTCACACCCGTCGCAGCGTTCTGACGACCATTCTGGGCAGAAATCGTGTTCTATCAGCGTCTACCCGTTATTCAACGACTTTAAGCTTAATGTCCTTGCGAGCCGCAACGTTTTTATAAGTAAAAATTTTATATTTTTGATTTATAAAAAAATGTGTGTAAAATGGTCACACCCGGCTAAATGGAATTACTCAGTATGTATGATTTTATGAAAACATCTTAATCAATTTACAGAAGCCATAGAGAAAATTGCATACATATACTTTATAATTTCTACAAAGCTGGTACAAATTCAGAAAAGCTAACAAATAAAACTCTTTTATGCTTTGGCTTGCGACTTAAAGTACTATATGGAATTTTTCAAGTCTTCGTACGAAATTCAATACAAATTAGTGTTAAAAAATTAGCTACCTAATGAAAATTTAATAATATAGAAAACTAAATGAATAAAAATAGTACTGAAAATTATCACAGTTGAAACAAAAACAGCAGGAGTTCTCATTCAATTTTTTTATCCTAACAAAGGGCTAGAAGGAGGGAGTGCTGTCATATGAGGGTTCTGCAAAAAGAAAAAAATAATAATAGCAATTGTAAAAAGCAGATTCTATAGGAAGCATTAAATACATTATTTTGACCATGACAGCATTTTAGAAGCGGCATCATTTACTTTGATTTGACATCAATTTAGTTTTTATTTTTTATTTGAAATCATATTTTTACTTAAGAATTTAAACTCTTAAGGCCACCCAATTAATTCTTTTTTGTTATTATTGAGTTACCGTACACTTCCAAGTAATTATTATTTTGTAAACAAGCACTAATTGTTGTTTCATTCTCCCTCTGTATCTCCTGAGAAGCATTTCTTCTATAACTACTTCTACTTGCAGCAGTTATTTCTTTTTTTAAGGATTAAAATAAGTAAAAGAAGGGCCATTATTTTCAATAACAAATATGTAAAGGTTAAATGTTGTAATGCGATACTTAATGTAATAAGGCTTTTAGATATTCTATTGATTTTTCCTTTCTTGGAATATTAAAAAAACGAAAAATTTATATTCTAATTTTTTTATTTTCCTTTATAAGTCACTAGGGACCCCTTATTAAAAATGAAGAATTATATTACGTTAATACTGCTCAGAAACAAAATACGGGTACATATCTTAATTATGTCTTTTAATTTAAGAAATAAGTGCTTTTTAAATAAAGTTTAAAAATATTAATAAGCACCAATGAAATGTAGGGATATAGACAAACTTAACCCACAACAAATGAAACCTTTTTTTAATATATATTCAGGTTAGAAATTTTAGGGAATATATACACTTTTCTTGACTTTGACCGAAAATTAAATCATGTAAAATCAATGCAAAAACTGTATGAAATGAAATCCACCATCTTCAATTTTCACGAAACTTTTCGAGCGTATTTTTATCACAAAGTCTATAAAGAAAATTTATTACAGTACTTTTCGTTTATAGTCACTACCGTTTATAGTCACTTTATCGACATAGTCCATTTTATCTGTATTTATTGCTTTCATTACCAAATTTCATAGAAAATATTCACTTTATAGTCCAATTAGCGATATAAGCAAATTTGGCATATATGCCATCTATCTTTGGGTCACAATCGAAAAATTTACTAGATTGTTTAGTTATTGAAGCCACAAACCATTTAGAAAAGTACTATGAAAGCATTGAATCGTTTAGTATTCCTGCCACCAACTCTCCTGTAGAAAAAAATATTACTTTTAGTCTTTTGTACCAGGGATGATGCAATACCTTGTTATTAACGTTTGTATGTGAACTTGGTGGCCTCCGAATGGCATATATGAAAATTAGACCTATAGTCACATTAGCGATATAGTCCACAATTTGTATGCAACTAAAGGTTGTGACAATAAGCGAAAAGTACTGTAGTTGGAGACACGTTTCCGGGATTTAATAATTCTGGCACAAAAAAAACGACTTCAGTACAAAGAGCAATATACTTGATGGCCTTTCATATAAACAATTTTGAAAATCGGTATGCAAATGGAGGAATTGTGCTCTAATAAATATTTTGTGTGAAGGCGTGGAAGACTTGCCCCACCGATTTTCGCAAAAAAATTATGCCACCAAACTCTAAGCAAACCATTCCAAACAAAAAAAGAATTTTGGAAGTCGGCCCATAAATGGAGGAGCTATGTGGTAATCATTATTACGGGGAAGGGGAAAAAGTTATGGTACCAACCTGCAAGGGGGGTTTTCAGCAAATTTCCCAATTGATTTTCGAAAAAAAACTATGGAACAAAACTGTAGTCAAACCCTTTTAAACAAAAAAAAAACAATTTTGAAAATCGGTTCACAAATGACAAAGTTATGCATGGGGCGGGGGGAGTAAGTTTCCCCCTCCCATTTTCGAAGAGAATTGTGGGGCCAAACTACTAGCGAACCCTTGCAAGCAACACAAGAATTTTAAAACTCAGTTCCCCCGGAGGGGGGAGCAAGTTTTCCCCTCCCATTTTCGACAAAAATGTTGCGACCAATTTTTTTCAAACCCTTTCAAATAAAACAAGAATTTTTAAAATCGGTTCACAAATGACAGAGTTATGCATGGGGGGAGCAAATTTCCCCCTCCGATTTTCGAAAAAAAATTATGGGACCAAACTGCAGGCAAACCCATTCCATCTAAAAAGAATTTTAAAAATCGCTTTACAAATGACAGAGTTATGCATGTACAAACATAAATAATAACTGTACAACAAAACCAAAATTATTGTTCTAACGACTGATTCTAGCAGAGGGCACCAAAAGTATATACATATACATGGATTAGTATTTTGAAAATTTACATTTGGGATTCAATTTCAGGGGAGTTAAAGTTCTCCCCTTTTGTACATGCATATACACACATTAAGGTCGTCGAAAACAAGACTAATTTAACATTTTTCAGCAGTGATTTTGCTTCATAGGTGTTTCATGTTAATTCACCATGCTAAATCAAAATGAAGTTGATGCTGAAATAATACAAAGAATCCTGTTGATTGAAAGTTATTTCAAGTTGAAACAAGGTGAATTTGATGCTGAAATAACACGAATAATCGTTTTGAATCAAAGTTATTTCAAGTTGAAATAACGTGAATTTGATATTGAAACAACACGACGAATCATGTTGAATCAAAGTTGTTTCAAGTTTAAACAACATGAATTTAATGTAGTCATTTTATTATTTATTGAACTTAGAATCTAGGGTTAGATTAATAATTTTTCGCTTAAAGTTAATATGACACAATGGTAATTGTAAATCTGCAGCACGAAATTTTCGCTTATAGTGCGGAGTTTGTCGGCTATTTACGTTAACACAACACCAGCATTAAAATAAGCAACAACAAGTCTCACAACTGAGCACAAAAGTGCATTGTAGCTATGAACAAAGCAAATGACCACCAACACACTTAAAGAGCAAATCATTTCTCATAATTTTAATATGATTTCCAGTCAAAATTGCAGCATGTTAATTTTACATTGGAATTTTTTTTCTGTGTGTACATAGTGATATTGACTCGGCCAAAAATCCATACAACAACGGGGTAAAGGTTTAAAATGTTTCACAAAAATATTTCTCGTAGAACCTTGTTTTTACAGTGTCTGGATTGTTCTTTTTACGCATGTCAAAATAAACGTCATTCAGTGTTAATGACACAGTGTAGCTCATTGTAAATTCCACTTAAACCATTCAACAAATACTCACACCATATGCACTTCGATTTTCGAATAAAACTAACCGTTCGCTCCTTAAAATGTTATCTTTAATAATTAAAACGCCATAAACTTAAATTTATTGAAATTTGTTTTCCACTGTGTGAAACACACTGTTTTGTTCTTTAATTTCTTTTTCATGCTCATCTTGTACTCGTAAACGTCTAAACAATCTTTATGAATAGAAATATGAAAAAGAAAATTTATGTTTGCAGCCATTAAGACAAGAAAGAAAAAACATTACAATTAAAATGATTCTTATGCTTGTACATCACATCTGCTAAACATTGAAAATTGATAATACACAGTTTTCTTTTATATTTAGTTACTGCTCATCAGATTTATAATAAAAATTTTATATTACAGGCAAGAAATTTATATGAAAGGTATTATATTGATCTATTTCACTTCAAATATTTATATGCGGGTGTTCTTCATTTGGTACTTTCAACACAAACGATTGAATTTCACTTACAACCTTGTGTAGTCTTGAATTTAGTTTTTAATTAAATATTCAAAGTTTCGAGTAAGGAAATATTTTTTGTATAAAGGTATTGTATATCATAATTTTCATATACGTATTGATACAAAATAATGTGCAGGGAAACCGGAAATATGCCCTAAAAACTTTGCTCATTAAATATTCACTAAAAACTTAAAAATATGCACTTAAAAAGGTATACAAACTTTATCAATTCATTTATAGTTTTTGTAATATCCATTTCTTACTTCACGATGTATATATGCACAGAAAAAAATAGACAAGAATTATGTTCAATAACACCTTGTTATTGAAAAAGATATGAATTTCAATAACATTTGTCATTAACTTAATACAATATTTCGTTGTATGTATTTCTTTCCCATGTCGGTTATTTCTTTTCTTTTCACACATTAGTACTTAAAACAAGCTTTATCTCATAAAAAAATAACTGGCACATGTGTCGGCTGTAGGGAGCAAACTTTACGTTCAGGGAAGCCAGGGTTCGTATTCCAGCCATGTCAACATTTATTTTTCATTTATATATTTGTTTTCTTTTGAAATAATTTTGTTATCAATATAGCGGAATTCTTTATCACAAGAAATTTGAAAAAAAAAAAATATTGAATACCGGAATTTTTGTTATCAAAAACTAAACTTTTCTGTGTGTATATTGGGGCTGCTCCTAGGCATGAGAGTCGATTTAGCAATGCTTAGCCTTTCCTTTCATCATGCGAATGTAAAATGTTGAGCAATAAGACCCCAAATAATTTGTTGGCTCAAATTTTTACTAATACATCGCATATGTTTCCATTATTTTTTCGATTAGTCATCAAAAGTGTTCGCAAAACACTCTTTTTGTCTTCCTGTGTTATTTTCTTACGAACTGTAAATAAGAAAACAATATGGGAAAAATTGGTATTCTCAAAAGTATTTCAAAAATGGTAAAGCAGTGAATAAACTTAGAATATATCAGTGGAACATACACAAAAATTTCAATATACAAATCGTGGAAAACCAGGGTGATTTAAAATTTTTCGGTAGTGATTTTGCTTCATAGGTGTAAATCATGTTGAATTGACATGAATTCAACATGATTTATAATAATCTTGAAGGAACATTTATGGTTTTGAATTAACTATATTTCATGTTGATTTAATATTGCAGTACAGTTAAGTCAAAATGAAGTTAATACTGAAATAATACGAAAAATCATGTTGAATCAAAGCTACTTCGAGTTGAAACAACGTGAATTTGATATTGGAACAACACGAAGAATCCTGTTGAATCAAAGTTATTTCCAGTTGAAACAACGTGAATTTGACACTAAGAATCTTGTTGAATTATAATTATATCAAGCTAACCAGTGGAGCCACAACAGCTTCAAACTTTACTTTAACTATACACTAAATAAATACTCATCGTATGACAAATTAATTTTAGTCTAATTCAACGTGATTTAAATGATTATTTAGCATACAAATGTAAGTTATAGTCATGTTGATTTAAAATGAAATGTAACGTTTATTGCAAAGTTGTTTTAACAGTGAAAAATTTAAAATCAAAGAGATTTAAGGTTAGATTAATAATTTTTCATTTAAAATTAATATGAAACAATGGTAATTTGAAACCAACAGCAGTAAATTTTCGCTGGTAATTCGTTTTTTGTCGTCAACATAGCCGACACATGTAAGAATAAATAACAGTTAAGCACATCAGTGAACTGTAGAAATTAACAAAGCAAATAAACACTAACACACTTAAACGACGAATAATTTCTAGTAAATTTAATATGATTTCAAATCACAATTGCGTCATGTTGATTTTACATTTCTTTTTTTTTGTGTGTAGTAGAAATCTATGGTCTCTAACCGAATAGTCTCGGTGAATATCTAGGCCGCACAAAAAAATTCTATGGGGTCACAGTACTTCTAACCTGCTTTTAATAATGTGTAATAAGAACTTACATATACTTCGAATTCCATAAATTCCTTATTTTTATTTAACAAGTTCTTGTATCATGAACACAAGGCTACCGATTCTACTCGTAACACTAACTGTATTCAAACTTAAGTAAAAAATTAATAAAAAAAAAACCACCAAACATATTTATAAATATTTTATTTATTATTACAAATATACTCGTATGAGTACCACATATTTTCTACAGCATTCTTACAAAATTGTTATGGACAAAAAAAATGCAAAATAAAACGAAAACGTATTACAGTTTGACAAAATAAAAATGCATTCTTTTCGTTTGAAACTGCCTCAAGTGGCAAATTAAATATGACATTATACATGAAATAAATTTTGAAAAACATTTTCTGCTACAGAATGAACACATGGAAACTGAGATGCTTAGTTTTGAGAAATAGTATCTCTTGTCTACATAAAAACAAATTTTCAGTATTTGCCACATACAAATGTTTATAATGTTGTTTACAAAAAAAAACAAATATAAAAAAAATACAAGGAGTACAGAAAGGAAAATATGTGGTACGATAAAATAGATCAACATTATAATGCTGCTTCCTATTTTTATTTTATGTTATTTTTTAACGAAAAAAGGAATTTTTTTATTTGTTCTTTTTTATAACTATAAATAAAAAATGACAAAATAAGATATAAAAGGCGCGCTGCAATTGCTTTTAAAATTGAGAATATAAAAGAGTAAATGTTGTAAAGCAGCTTATTTTCCCAGCTGAGATATGTTCAATCCGTCCAGGTTCTCCAAAAGCCTGCTACTTTTGTTTTAAAAGAAGTGCGCAGGAAAAATTAAGTTTCGTTTTTGATAACAAAAATCGCGGTATTCGGTTAAATGTTTTCAAATTTCCTGTGATAAAGGATTTCGCTATATTGATAACTAAAATTGCAAAAAAATTATAAATTTTTTAGTGTGGATCGTTAGCAATTAATAAATAAATAATCGAAATATTTTAATGCATATCAATAACTTATAATTTTTTCAATAAACTTGGGGAATTTTTATTAAAAAAATTATTTAAAATGTATTTCAAAAAAGAATAATATATAAATTTTAAAAATATGGCTGGGATGCGATCGATCATGGGCTCTTCAGAAGTAAAACATGTTTTGTAGAGTTGATCCATATCCCAGTTATTTTTTAATGAGATAAAACTTGTTTTAAAGTACTTACCCCTGGAAAATATGTCAATATAGACATAGACAAAATTATCACCAAAAATATTTCAAACAAAAGTATGTCTAAAAATAAATTTAATTTTCATTAAATATTCTTTACTGAATCAATGAATTTTTTGTTTGACTTTTATTTAGCACGGAAACACCAAAAACAACAAGAAAAACTGTGTCGTAAGAAAACACGCCGATGATGGCATACGCACAAATAACAACAACAACAATGATAGCAAAACGAATGCGATATTGTACCAAATTCGTTAATGTCGTTGCGTTAACTCATTCATTTTTTTAGTCTTTTAGATAAACATTCAGACTTGAGCATATTTAACAAAGTGAAATTTCATAAATGATTAATGAATGATTACCCGGACAAAAGTTTTTTTTATATATTACACAAAATCCAGTAAATGTGTTTGTTTGATTAAGTAAACTTTAATACTTGTTGAGATATATTTATCTATATATACAAATTTGTTTGTTGTTTGTTTCTAGACAAAATATTTACTATATCATTGAATTCGTTTTTACAGGAAATGAAGTTTAGTTTTTCTGTGTACAACGAATTAAGTACATATGTATTTGATTTAACGGCTCTGTTTATTAAATATGTATTATCAATTTTTCAATAACTTTTTTATCAAACACTTTATATTGCGTGAATTTTAAAATGCACAGTATTGATAAATATTGTATTAAATTAATGACAAATGTTATTGAAATTGAGTGTTGTGTTTTTCTTCCGACGGGGTTTTTTTGAATTTGGAACGATTTTCCGTCATCCCACGTCAAATTTGGTTTGAAAACAGACCGGTTTCGGCTATGTGCCATCTTCAGTGTTCTATTGAATACTAAATTCAATAGAACACTGAAGATGGCACATAGCCGAAACCGGTCTGTTTTCAAACCAAATTTGACGTGGGATGACGGAAAATCGTTCCAAATTATTGAAATTAGTATATATTTTTCAACAACATATTTTTATTGAACATAATTCGTATCTATTTTTTCTGTGTGCCCACTGTGAAGACTTAGTTCTACACTCCAATTTATAGACAGCGGAGTATTGCTACGAGAATAGTCATCGGTTGCTGAAATAATATTAGGGGATTAGTGGCTCTCAGTCGGCTAAATATGATTAGTGGAAAATCGTGCAATACGCTCAGATCTTTAGCTCTCGATCTTTAGCTCTCGATCGTATAAATACGACAAACAAATACTGCGATCCGACAAGACATAAGCTTGGGTTCTTGATCGGTTACATACGGTTAGATTAAGAAAGAACGAGCGATACGACGAGATAAAATTTTCAGCTCCCGATTGTCTAAACACGCCAAACGAATGCTATGATCCGCTAACTATGGTTAGATGAAAACGTGCAATACATCGAGATAGAATCTTTAGCTCTCGATCGTCTAAATACGACAAACAAATACTACTGTCCGACAAGATAAATGCTTCGGCTCTTGATCGGCTAAATACTACTAGTTGAAAAAGAGCAATACGTCGAGAGAAATACTACAATCCGACAAGATAAATTCTTCGGCTATTGATCGGCTAAAAAATTTTCGTTAAAGAATGTGCAATACTCCGAGATAAATTATTCAGCTCTCGATCTGCTAAATACAATTAGTTGAAAAACGTGCAATACATCGAGATAAATTCTTCAGCGATAAGCAAATACTACAATCTGACAATACAAATACTTCGGCTCTTGATCGGATAACTATGATAAGTAAACACTACGATCCGTCAAGATAAATACTTTGGCTAGCTACAGTTATTGACTTGTCGTCAATAGCTGGGAAAAGAATTTTGCCTCACTTTTGCTATATACCATGTCAGAACAATTGCGCAATTTAGTAAATTTACGCAACTAAGGCCTTAATTGAGCTCAATTTACCATACAAGGCTTCAATTAATAGACTGCGCAATTAATACTTAATTGTTTCATAAATTGTGTAAAGTTCGAAATGCAACCCTTTGTGACAAGTATGATTACTGCGAAGCATGTTCAGTGAGAACAAAAATTGTATACAGTGGCAAGCCCATGGTGTAATAAGTATACAGATGGCAGTATAACGTCAGATGGTTATTTTTTGCTCTGGTAATTTTATGCATAAGCTACGTCAATGTCAACATGTGTTTGACAACCATTATCTATTCGTTGTATTCGTTTGCTCTTATGCGGCCACCTGTATACTTATTACATCATTGGCAAGTCAAATGCTAATTGAGTAAGCTTAATTTACTACGTTTGAACAATAAATTTAATTGCTCAATTAAAATTAAATTGTCTCAAATAAAAATCCATGTCTTAACAGGGTCTTACTCTGTTACTCGGAAATCATTCCTTTTAAAACCTGACTATATTCATTATTTTAGGTTGTTCTTATTTGTCTACATAAAAATTTTGTAATGTATTTGTATTTTATCTACAATGCAGCAAAACAATATTGGTAACATTACTTACTACTTTATCTGGTACTTGTTGTGTTGCCAGTTGCTATTACATCAGTGGTCTGCTGCATGTACGAGGATAAATGCAACTCTTCCGTACAAGCAGGCAAGCATACATATATTGCTTATATGTATGTGTTAACAGATACTTGTTGTATATGGATATAGATGGACAACATTAATAGCCAGAGACCAGACCAGAAGACATGGTCATTTTTCTCTGTTTACCCCAGAACAGTCAGTTTACATTTATAAATTGGATCATTGCAACAAGCAACACTTTATACATATACGACGAGCAGCAAGTCATCATCAGGCAACAAACAAGAAGAGCATACAGCCAAAGTGACTTTATTGTTTAACTAGTCACTGTCGGTGCAGCATTAACACCAAAAAGGATGTACATATTTATTTTGACGCCACCATCATTAGTTATAACCGACCATCTCTCTTAGTTTTTCCTTCTTTATGGTTTTCTTTTTTCTTTGGTCTAGATTGGTTAATGTCAACACTTTTAAAATCTATTTTATATCATTGTAATGCATGCACTATTTCCTTACCCTCCATAACTAATGGAATTGGCTGACATGACTGGTGATGATTGTGTTATTGATAGCTTATGAAATTTTGTACTCTGGTTTATGTTCTTCTAGATTTAAAATTATTTAACTACATATTTTTTTTTATAAAAAATATTTGTTTAAAGATAAAAATGACGGGGTTTTCCTTAAGTGAAATGTGAAAAAATTATATTAAGGGATTTCGTAGAAACCGTTATTGACATCTAAGCGCCTACACACGTTGTTTTTTATTGAGCAAATGAAAGAAAGAAAAAAAAGCTGATAATTATTATCTTGGAACTCCTTTTAGCATGAAGCATTAATTTGTTATTTCTAAATAGAAAATTTTGTAAAATTGCATTTGAAAAATTTTTTTGTTTGTTTTATTTATGCTAGTCGAATAGAAATGTGGGATGAAAAAACAGTAACACTAATTTTATTTTCAAACTTTGTTTAAAACTTAAGGTTGTAAACAGACTAGTTGTTGATGGTGAAGATTTGATGAACCTGAAGCGACATGCGAATTAATTGCGTTACCTTCAAGATTGTGAGATATTAGCAGTTATTTGACTTAGAATGCAAGGAAATATAAGAAAAATTTAATGCACTCAATAAATGAGCTACGACTCGTCGAAAACTTTCTGTATTTAAATATACATATGTATATATGTAGAAGGAGCGAAGTTCATTTTATTACCCAGCAAAAACTTTGCTTACGAAAAATGTTAAATTAACCTGCTTTTTGACGACTTTACTATGCAATATTTTTGTGTAAGAAAAGTTTAAAGTGGGATCTTTACGCATGTGTAAATGATAAGATTTGTGAAATACGATTTTCTCTCCTTCCTACATATTTTGTAACTGACCTATATTATTTGTAGTATGAAAAAAGGGGTGCAAGCTTAAAGCGTAGTATGCACCTCTGTCTGAAATTCAGGCTGCCATAAAAAGTATGCGTAAAAAAACAAACTGAAATTCAGGTTGGTAAATTTCTCAAAGAAATTTCCGTTTGCTAGTACACAGTTCCAAAAGAAAAGTACACAGAATTTTGGCATTTATTGTCTATTACAGACATGTTATAACAATAAGTGGAGAATTTTTTTCGTCAACTGTAGCAAAAATTAATGTTCAGACAATTCTTTGCTCACGGAATTTTCGACATTTCTAATTTTTCGTACATTGTAATTAATTTTTAGTGTTTTTATGTGTTGTAAATTAACCCTTTGACGACGAAGAATTTTCCGCTGGAATTTCTTAAAATTTTATTGCGCATTCTTACTCGGAAACGCAACATTTCACGACTAAAGTCTTGCCAAAAATTAAAAATTGTTACTCCTTCAACGAGAAAAATCATGGGACATATGGGTCCCATTCGTCGTCAAAGGTAAAAATTTGGGAACAAATGCATTGAGCACTTAAAATCGATTTGTCGTTACAAAAATTAAACATGGAAATGCATGCACTAACATATTGCTTTATTTATATTGCAAAACAAACAAAAACGATTCTAACTCAATTCTGATCGTTTGTCGAATAGTTTGCATGATAATGTGTAAAACTGAGAATGAAATTGTGCATGTTTCGAATGCATCGGATAGTAAAGGTGAAGAAAATGTATTGGAATCAGACATCGAGGATAGGAGGTGTTTTCGATAATTTTACGGTTTTAGCAATTGGACCCGCAATCGAAGATTTTGTGCTGACCGAAAAACCTTCAACGAGTAAAAATTTTAAGACTGATGCGTCAATGGCAAAAGGTGTTGCAAACTTAAAGCAGCCAATAGTCAAATTTAATTAAAAGAAAAGCCAACCAAAATTACGTTTCGCGAGCTTATACCGACACTGATTACATATACACACAGAAAAATGTCCATGTAAAATCGTCGAAAACTAGGTTAACTTAACATTTTTCGGTAGTGATTTTGCTTCATAGGTGTTTCATGTTAAATCAACATTATTTACAATAATCTTGAAAGAAATTTTTTCCTTTTGAATTAACTATATTTCATGTTGATTTAATATTCCAGTACAGTTAAATCAAAATGAAGTTGATACTGAAATAATATGGAAAATCATATTGAATCAAAGTAATTTCGAGTTGAAACAACGTGAATTTGATATTGGAACAACACGAAGAATCATGTTGAATCAAAGTTATTTCAAGTTGAAACAACGTGAATTTGAAATTGGAACAACACGAAGAATCATGTTGAATTAAAGTTATATCAAGCTGAAACAACATGACTGTAATGTAGCTATTTTATTAACTATTTTACTTACGTGATAGTCATCAGAAAACTTTTCGTTGTAGCTGACTGCCCCAGCCAAGATTTGAACTCGTGCCACATGGATGATAGTCCACGCGCTAACCACTGCAGCCACAACAACTTCAAATTTTTCTTTACTTATACACTAAATAAATACCATCGTATGTAAAATGCATTTCATTTTCATTTAAATTATGTTGAATTTAAATGATTATTTAACATAAAACTTATTTGGAATTAAAGTTATAGTCATGTCGATTGAAAATGAAACTTAACGTTTATAACAAAATTGTTTTAACGGTGATTTAAGGTTAGATTAATTATTTTCCGTTTAAAATTAATATGAAAGAATGGTAATTTTAAACCAGCAGCAATAAATATGCGGTGGTAATTCGTTTTTGTCGTATACATAGACGACACATGTAAGAATAAACAACAACAAGTCACACAACTAAGCAGAACAGTGAATTGTAGAATGAACAAAGCCAAAGTACCATTATTTTCAATGTTACACAGAAAAAACTAAATTTCATTTTCTGTAAAGGAATTCAATGAAATAGTAAATATTTTGTCTAGGAACGGACCCACAAACAAATTTGTAAATATAGACAAAAATATCTCAACAATTTCGTTGAAAATAAACGTCGTTTTTTTCAGTGAAAGAATTGCGTAAATCTATAAAACAATTTATCTAAAAATATTTACAAATTGTAAACAAAACAATTTACTAAACCAAGCAAAAGGATTTACTGGACTTTCTGAAAAATATCAAACAATTTATAAAACAATTGGTGTATAAATAATAACAAATATTAAACAAAATAGTTTACTTAATCAAACAAAAATATTTGCTAGATGTTTTGTAATATATCAAAAAAAATTTTTGTCTTGGTCATCATCATCATCATCCATTAACCATTTATGAAATTTCACTGTGTTATATCTGTTCAAGTCTGAATGTTTATCTAAAGACTCTTAAAAAATGAATGAGAATCAAAATCGTCAGTAAACAAACTTGGTACATTTGCATTTCTTTTGCTATCATTGTTGTTGTTGTTATTTGTGTGTATGTCACAATCGGGGTTGTTTTTTTACGACACAGTTTTTCTTGTTGTTTTTGGTGTTTGCGTCCTAAATAAAGCGTAGTATGCAGCTCGGAATGAAATTCAGGCTGCCATAAGAAGTATGTGTAAAAAAAACAAACTGAAATTCAGGTTGGCAAATTTCTTAAAACAATTTCCGTTTACTAGTACGCAGTTCCAAAAGAAAAGTACACGGAATTTTGGCATCTATTGTCTATTACAGGCATGCTATAACAATAAGTGGAGAATTTTTTCCGTCAACTGAAACAAAAATTAATGTTCAGACAATTGTTTGGCCGCGGAATTTTTGACATTTCTAGTTTTTCGTACATTATAATTAGTTTTTAGTGTTTTTGTGTGTTGTAAATTAAAAAATATATAAATTTGTGTGTATGCAAACAAAATTCTGTATAAAATTATACACGATTATTTTTCCGTGTAGAAATAAATGTAAAACTCCAAACCTGAATTTCAGTGAGAACTGCATACTGCGCTTAAGATGTAAACAAACAATTCATTGATTATGTGAAGAACATTTACTGAAAATGAAATTTATTTTTAGACAAACTTTTGCTTGAAAATTTTTTGGTGGTAATTTTTTCTGTGTTGGACTCGAGACCGTTTTGAAAATATTATTTCCGGCTTACGCTTTGTTAACACTGACACATCATATGATCAAGCCTCCGAAATTAGACCAGTAATAGATCATTTCAACTTTGAGCCACGGCAAATAGACGAGCATATTGCAAAATTTAAGTTCCGCAATATTTATAATGAAACATTATGTGAAAGTAAAACCCTTAATCTGGGGGCTTAAGTTGTGGCAAAGTTGCGATGATAAGAGAGTTTATCTACATCAATCTAATATACACACACATATATATATATATATATATATATATATATATATATATATATATATATATATATATATATATATATATATATATATATATATATATATATATATATATATATATATATATATATATATATATATATATATATATATATATATATATATATATATATATATATATATATATATATATATATATATATATATATATATATATATATATATATATATATATATATATATATATATATATATATATATATATATATATATATATATATATATATATATATATATATATATATATATATATATATATATATATATATATATATATATATATATATATATATATATATATATATATATATATATATATATATATATATATATATATATATATATATATATATATATATATATATATATATATATATATATATATATATATATATATATATATATATATATATATATATATATATATATATATATATATATATATATATATATATATATATATATATATATATATATATATATATATATATATATATATATATATATATATATATATATATATATATATATAAACACCCAAAAATGAACAGAGAGAGAGAGAGGTTGGCATTGGCGAATCCATCTCATCTAATATAACATTTTTTTGATTTTCTTATGCTCTTGCTGAAAAGTTTGTGTTTTCTTTGTTTTTCAATTATAAAACATTAAATAAAATTTAAAAAAAATAAAAAAGTATTCTTCACCTTTACCTGTGCCGACGAATGGGTCATATATGTCCCATCATATTTTCAGCCTCCTAGGGAAAAGTATAGAACCGATTCAAAACGCGCTGGTCAATTAATTTACATAAGGCATTTGTACATTTAATACTAAAAATTATCAAACAGTATCAACTAGAACCCGAGATTTTATAAAAAAGTAAAATTGCCAAAAAATTAATTTAAAATTTTGAGTTTGAGCCGCCCTTAAGCCCAACCAAAAAAACAAAACCTTAATTTTAACACGAATACCAAAGAATGCATTTGTTTTTTATCGAACAACAGCGATTAGATCAAAATCCATTGGAAAATGTCTTTGTAAAGACAAAAAAGGGTTAAAAAATACATCAATTTGTGCTTATGCAAACAAAATTCTGTTTAGAATTCTACACGATTATTTTTAAATGCAAAACTCCATACCTGAATTTCCGTAAGAACTGCATACTACGCTTAAGATCTTAAACTTTCTTGTAGAAATATTTCTTGACATATAAGTAGTCTTTTGAGCTGCCAACATTCCCTCCACATGTCCACAATTCTCTTCCTTGATTATGACATTATACAACGTCAAGCCGAAAGCGGGTGCTATGCCAAGTAGTGACTGTTCCGGAAAAAAGTTAGAAAAAAATCTGTTATTTAAAAAAAAAAATTTTTTAATTTAAACAAGAAAATGTTCGAATAACGACTAAAACAATTTTTTTCACTTAAAAATAATAGATAGATTTTTCGCAGTTTGGAAAACAAATCAACCAAGTATTATACCATTTTGGAATTCGGGCTAAACGCGTCAACTTTTTATCTCACTTGCCAAAAGTACCTAGTATATATATTTTTTCAACACGGCCGGTTAAAGTTGGTAGTAGTAATAATTTTAAGTACATCGTTTGGCAAAACGTAAGATATTCTTTGAAAATCAGCCCACTACAGCATGAATTCTTAGCTGTCATTTGTAGAAAGATATCTCACAATAATATAGGAGAGAAAAAATTAAGAAAAGTGAAGATCATGACAGGGTGATTTTTTTTAAATGACAACACCTTTAAAATAAGTGACATGGATTTTTTCCGTAACTTTTTTTCGGAGCAGTCACTACTTGCCCTATCACCCGCTTTCGGTTTGACGTTAATTTATGGGACACCCTGTATACAGCACAAACTTATCTAACTCCTTAAATCCTTACACAGAAAAGCATCATTATGTTACAAACAAAAGCAATAAGCTTATAAAAATTTATTAAAATAGAAAAACAAAACGATTTCGTATTCCTTTAAACAATTTTCTTTTGTAATTTTAAACTCCATTCAATGTTCAGTCATTTCCTGTAGATTATCACTAACCTCTCTTTAACTATTTAGCCTGTTCACACTGATTCACCTCACCTGGTGTAAAATGAAACTCTAGCTTATGAATAATCATTTAATAAGCTTATTATCTCTGCTTAAAAAAAACGAGGAAAATGATGAAAAAAAACTAAAAGTTAAATCATGCAGAATGGCCTCATTTTCTGTGCGAACAACGACAAACCAGGCGCAGGCAGCAGTTAACTACACTCAGCTCAGAAAGACTACATGAGAACAAATGCATTCAAACCAGTGTTGACAGTGAAATTTCGAGAAAGATACATTTTAGTTTCCAAAAAGATACATTTTTCCCAAAAAGATACATTTTGAAAAAAATTTTAAAATCAGTTTTTAACGTTTAACATATCGACCCCTTAGCGCCAAATGATCGTAAGCGACAAAAATTAAATTTTTCAGGAGAAGGGTTTTTTTTATTATATTTAAACATGATTTATATTCATAAACTGTCGCTTACGATAAAATTTTATAGCCTGTATTTCAAACGTTATCAAAAAATTTGACATTTTTACGATTTTAAACTAAAAAAATCATGAAATTTTGATTTCAATAAAAAAATTTGCTTTTTTACAAAATGTCGCGCAAAGGGGTTGATATATTAACGTAACATTTTTATTTCATATATAATGAATATTGTAAAGAAAATGATATCATATAAATTAATTTTTATATTTATTTAAGTCATAAATATTAGGTATGTAATTTTTAAAAATACAGTAAGCAAACTTTAAAATTAATTATATCGACCCATTAGCGCCAAATGATCGTAAGCGACAAAAATTAAATTTTTCAGGAGAAGGGTTTTTTTATTATATTTAAACATGATTTATATTCATAAACTGTCGCTTACGATCAAATGTTATAGCCTGTATTTCAGAAGTTAACAACAAATTTGACATTTTAATGATTTTAAACTATGGGTAGGCTCGCAAAATTTTGATTTCATTAAAAAAAAGTTAGTTTCTTACAAAATGTCGCTTACGATCATTTGGCGCTAACGGGTCGATATGTAACTATCTTTGGATGTTGTCAAAACAAAATAAATTTTATAAAAATTAATATACGAGTAAAGGCGTTTTTTAGTATTCATAACGAAATGATAAATTTAAAAAACTTTGTCGAGACGGAAAGTTTAATATTTTATTTCTGTACATTTTGCGTACAGATTCAAAAGATACGAAAAATGTCAGGATTATACATGGTACGTAAAGTTATCAAAAGATACGAAAAATGTATCTTTCGTATCCTAATGGCATCACTGATTCAAACATTTCAATATAGTCGTACATGCAGACATGCTTACATACATACATATATGTATGGATTTAGTTTTTAAGAATCTACAGCAGTGTAATGCAATGTTGTTTCAAGTAATTGTTGATTCTTTAATATTTTCAAACTATAAAATATACAGAGAACCTACAAACATGTTACACGTCGTCATCTTCAGCAAAAACCTCATGCATATCATATAATTCCTTGCTGCATATCACATAATATCACATTCTTAGTGCCACCAAATGAATTCATAAAGTAGCATCTGGTTTGTTCAGGAAAGATTACATTAATAACATTTCTACTAAGCTGCTCTGTTGTGAGGTAGTCTGGCTGGTTTTATTATCATTTTTACAGAGTTCTAAATAAAGAATTTTATGATATTTACTTAACTGAGTGAGAATTTCTAAAAACTGATTTCTTTAATTTAAGAAAACAAACGAAATAGTTTTGAGTTTATAATTTTTTTTTAAATAAATAAATAGGATTATATTGAATAATGAACTCATTCTCTTAAAATAAGTTGACTCAGAAATGCATGTCCATTAGCTATATGATGGGTATGAATGCAAGCATGAGTGTGAAATTTGTCTTTAGTTTAAATCCACTCAAATATAAGTTCACTGCTTAAATCATACAGACATGTTCTATTAATTTCCATAAAGCATAGAATCTCGACAGACAAAAGAAACTTGGAATGTGATTGTGTGGTTCTATAGATTTTTAATATGAATCTGAATCATTTATGGATTTTAGGAAATACACTCAACTAATTAAGTAAGTTTTAGGGAAATGTTTGGTTTTTGATTATCAGATGAGTCGCAGAAACAAAACTCGTACGAAAGTGAAAAGGAAAACATATTTACTTTTTTTTATATATATAGACCAGCACTCACGTGGTGGCCCTTACTCTTGCAATGCATTGTTCCGGAATTACGGAAATTAGTTAGGAGGATATAGGGAGCATTGCTTATAGCTGTTTTACACTATCTCACAACCCGTTTGACTTCTGTAGAAAATGCAACCCTGATCTAATACGTTTATGGAAAGCTTTAAAAAAGCAATAACAACACATTATATCAGTAGTGAAATTCACTAGCTTAATGCTTAAATAAAAGATAATTGTGTCTCCAATAATTACTGTTTACATTAACGCTTATTTGATTCGTCAACTCCATGTTAAGGCCTTTGTTAAAATTTTATCACTTTCCAACACTTTCCAACACTATTAAAATAAACGAAAATCACAAAGAGGAATAGAAAAAAACAAATTAATTTATGCTTGCAAAAACAAACATATTTTCATGAATTTCTTTAATTTGAGGAAATAAAAGTTAAATTAAATGTTTAAATAATATAAATATTGTTATTTATATATAAAAGATTTTATATGTGTGTATATTGTTGTCGAATAATTGTTTGAGTTTTGCCTAACGACGACGTGCTTTAAGAGAACAGCTGACTGTTGTCTATTCAATAATGCTAGGAACACAACTGGGACGAACGACGAATTTCGTCCAACACGACGAATTCGTCGATAAAATTTCGCTATGTAAATTCGTCGTATGAAACACAATAGCGACGAAAACGTAACAGCTGTTATAATGGAGAAAGTTGTTTACTGTGTGTGCAAAGTGTGACCATATTAAAAAAATAATACATACTTGAAAAATTAAACATTAACAAAAACACAACTAACACCAATTTTTATAATTAATTATTATCTATAATTATTTAATATGCTATAAAATATAAATAAAACAATAATTAAAGTAAAAAGTAACTTTATTTACTAAAACACTTGAAAACTAAAACCAAACATGGTCACTTGGTACTGATTTGTTCGTCGTTCGCCGGCGTAAGAAATAGAATCAAATCTCTTCAGAGTTCGCCGCGTATGACGAATTTCGTCCGACGCCATTATTGTGTGTATTTTCCTATACACAAACATGTTTTATTTTTGGCGACGAATATTCGCGGACGAAAATTCGTCGTTCGTCCCAGTTGTGTTCCTTGCATAACACGACAAAAATTATTGTCGTTTAGTCGACGCAGGTAGTAGTGCTTAAAAGTGTTAACGAATAGTAAAAGCAATAGTTTTGGTGTTAACTTCTTTAAACGCCTTGCTTGGCGTTAAGATAAGTTTGTGAATTGCACTACGGTGCTGCATTTTGTGCAGAAGTCTTACAACTTGTAAAATAGTCTAAAAACAGCTTATTGAACATTTGATTTGAACCTTCCAACATTGAAAGTGACAAGAAAGACCTCTGCAGGAACTGTTCCGCCAAAGAAGAAATTCTCTGTATTGCTACATTTATATGCACGACTTATTTGCAAATAAAACTTTAAATTGCAGCCATATAATTGTTTTAGTGTGATTAATGCACTATTTTCATATAAAACTTTTGAGGTTGCCAGGTTTGCTAATAAAATACAATAAGTAGATAAATATTGCACAAAAAACATTCATAAAAGAAAATGTTGCCAATGAAAACAAATAATTATTTGTTATTTTATCGATTTCAGCTATTTTTTTTTTAACATGCAGAAGTTTTCTGTAGAAGTGCTAGCAAGTTTTTGTATTTTTGCTATGCTGTATAAACCAGTGAATTAACTTATTTGCAAATATTTTTGTTTACAAATATCGTACGTTTAGTATTATATAATGCATAGTGCGATTAATTGGCGTATCGATCACAAATGGATGTGCTCTTAATAAAGAACGTGCTGTTTGCAGAAAAGAGCGAGTTTCGGGAACAATTTCCCTGATTTCATCAGAACACATTCCATTGTAGTAACGATAAAATAATGAACACAGAAAAAAAAATTTTTAAATAAAATTAATTTATTTGTTATATCAATTAAATAATTAATTGATTTTGAACCTACAACGATTTTTGTAAATACAATTACGAAATTGTAAGTTAAAGGAAACTCAGAAAAATTTTTTTAACAATTTTTTTTGTTGATTTCAAATTTATTTCAATTAAGATTATTGTTATAGCAACAATGTGAATTGTTGATTTTCCGAAAAAAATTTTTACTATCATAGTTGTTGTATTAACAATATTTTTTATACACAATCCTCGAAGCGACTTTTTGCTTGTCTGCGAAAAACACTAAATGTCTTTGGGCGGAATCGAACCGTCGACCTCTGGACTAATAGACTAACGTTCTTACCTCTCAGCTACAGAGCAATTCGTTATTAAATATGCAAATAATGAATACACACAAAACGTGATTTGCTTTGTTTCATCTACGTGTGTGCATTCATTTGTTATATCAACAATGATGATTGTTCATTTTTTTCACAATCCATAACAAAAAATTTGGTTAGTTCAGTTTGTTGAAAAAAATTTCTGTGTTTGTCGTATCAACAACTAAATTTGTTGTATTAACAAAATATATGTTTGAATTTAAATTACATATTACCAATTGAAATTGTTAGTTGCAGTTTGATGATATTTTTTTTTCTGTGAAATACACCCCACATTGCGTCGATGATCCAGCGAGTTAATAGAGTTGGCTACTGTACTGTAGAGCTGATGAACTTCGGCGCCCTATCGTGTACGCGGAGCGTTCTCTGCAAAATACCTCACAAGATGGAAATTCATCATAATTTCTATCATTTAGGAAAGTGCAGAATATATTGCGATTGAGCGGTAATTTTCAGGGTTACTAACCTCTCCCTTTTTTGGGATTAGCGTTACATTGACAACCTTACAAGACGATGGGAATTCACCAGCATGATACAAAGTGCTGAAGAGGGTTGCCAACGGACGTACCTAGCGTCGAAGAGCACTGCTTCAATACCAGTGCTGGAATACCATCCGGCTTCTGTGGAATATGCAAAAATTTAAAGTTTAACACTTCTACTCTTTAATTTAAAAAAAGGGAAAATGATGTTTTGAAAATATTTAAATAAAAGAAACATTAAAACAATATTTGGCATAGTTTTAGGAGCGAAAAATAAATTTTAGTTGCATTAGTTTTGTATGCTAAAAAGTAGTAAGTGGGGCCTTAAGGTATGTTGTTTTTTTTTACAAACACAACTCGCGAAGCGATATGGCTTGTCTGTGGAGAACATCCAGGATCTTTGTTGGAAATCTAATCCAAAACCTCTGGAGTAATAGTCTAGCATCACTACCAATCAGACACTGAGGCACCACAGAGGTAATTTTACGTTAGAATATTGTTATAAAAAAATTTGAAAGCCGAAGAACCAAATCCAAAGCACTGCGAAAATATGAATATGTTCACTTTCGCACAAATTTTTTGATGGAGCTGTATATAAGATTTTAAGACTTAAAGCTCCGACTTTACTATTAATGTTGTTACTTTGTATTAGTTCCAAGTATGACCAAACCACGCCACAAGTGGTCGTAGCGTAGATCCGCGGAAAATTAATATTATACCATTCACAAGTGGAATAAAGCTAAAATCTTTTCCGCTTCCAACTTAGGTTGTCTGTCAGTTTCTAGTATCTGACTACCTATTTGGATTCCAAGCTGTCATGGCACTGAAGGCGTACAATGCCGTTTTGGCTATATACGCATATCGAAGGTCCGCGGGGAAAATCTCAGGTATAAAACCTAGAAACTCAAAATAGATATTTAACATGGTATTGAAACCCATATTTATGGCTCGTTAGTAAGGCAGAATACATTAGATAAAGTCACTTATTGCCAGATTATAGAAAAGATGCTGTGTATCTCCACTTTGATGAGCACAGGTACTCCATGGTCCGCTACATCAAAAGCACCAATTACAATGATGCAGACAGCTGATCTTATGGTCAATCAGTTAGCCATAAACTCTGCTTTCAGACTTGAGGTAATTGGTACATGCCAAACTGTTGGGATTTCTAATAGGCAGCCCGGAAAAGTTAACAAAGTGGTAGTCTGCTCGACCATACCCATGCCCGATAAAAGATTTACTGCAACGCACTCGGACAAGTCCTTTAGGATATCTTGTAATAGAGAGATATATACAGGCTGCAACAAGTCAAACTTTGGAGTGTCAGGATGTCCTTTTTACCAATAGAGGATACAATTTAAAATACCTGGGGCCCATTTCTCAAAACTACAGCTTACAAATCGCCAGGTAAAATAAATACCCACAAAACAACAATAAATTTTGTTTGTAGCGGACTTCAAACTAAAATATCAATAGATGAGGTACTGTAGCGTACAAGGTGGGAATATCAAAATTTGTACTGACAGTAAAACTGCGATTAAGTCTATCGGGTATGCACATGACATCCAGATTGCTCTATGAATGCCGCATGTTTCTAAACGAAATGGCGAAATATTTAAACATAGAGGTACTCTGGATTCCAGGGTAATACATATAATGCATACTCTGGATACAGACCAAAATCATTGTCTTCCCTTCGAAACCATGCCAAACTTTAATTCAGCAGAATCTATTTAGGATCGTGCGGAATTGGTGGTTTTAAAATTTGCAATTTTAAAAGGTGTACCGCATGAAAAGTACGCTTATGGCTGCAATTATATAGCGCTGTTTTAAGGTGCGAAAGTTAGTAAATTAAGTATACCCTATAATACTTTCTATAGGTAGTAGATGTTGTGAAATGGTGCGAAAGGACATACTGGAGATCATTATAACCAGGGTGACCGTTGAAAATTTTCAAAAAGTGGCACAAAAAGGGGATTTTGAGAAAAAAAGTGGCACTAAAAAGGGGATTCTCCGAAAAAAAGGGGCAACTTTTTTTTAATTTAAATAATTGAACCAAATTCTTGTATTTAATGAATACCTAATGCATATAATGGTTTCGGAATAAACTTAATCAATTTTGATTTTTTTTCCTAAAAAGAAAGTTTCAGCACCAACGAAGTACGCCACTTGCTGCCGAATCAATTAAACACAACACATACAAACATAAGTGGTTATACCTGACTCCAAAATATGTATGTGCCCTAATATGCCCAAAATCTGTTAGAGATACCAAAAATTGTCTTAAGTTAAATTTTCAAACTTTTGCAAAAAAAAATTCGCAAGTACAATTGAGAAATGGAACATATCCTCGCATGGTATGGATTCTTGGGTATAATTTCTATTTGGTCCAAATGAGTGACAAAAACAGATGTGCCCAGATTTTGCCAAAAAATCCCTCAGAGATCACAAAAAATTGATTTAGGTAAATTTTCAAGGTTTTGTAAAAAAGTTCACAAATACAATTGGGAAATAAGACTTACACATATCCTCGAATAGTGTGGAACATTGACTACAGTTTCCATTTGGTCCCAATGAGTGACAAAGAAAGATGAGCTCAAATATGGTCAAAATCCCTCAGAGTTCACCCAGAATTTTAAATACTGGACCAATATGGCCTATAAATGGCGGAGTTCTGGGGGAAAAAACATAAAAAATACTAAATGATTCGAAGTATTCTCTCTTTGTTGATATCGGTCAAAAATAATTTGTTCTTTTATGTATAAGAAATGGAAGTTTTAGCACTAATATTCGTGTGAATGTAAAAAATTACCTTCTAAATAGATTGTTCCTTGGTTCTCCTACAAAGAATGTGTTTTGTAACATACGTGGTTATTTGCGAAAACCCAAGATATATGGGGAAATGGCTTTTTATTTTCATTATAAATATTCGTCGAAGCAATTTTTCAAATTACGTACGTATTTCATTTCAAAACGTTATTATTTTTGTCTTAGGACCTGATTCAGTAAAAATAAATCAAACGTTCACTCAAAAATTTGCATGAAAATCATTTTACAAGTATGTACTTAAAAACTGTGTGCTGTTCATATACATTTCTAATAACACGTTCTTGTTCGTGTTAGTGAATCAATAATTTTGGTTCAATAATGAATACATATAATGTCTAAACTCTTAAACTATTTCCAAATAGTTTACTTTTTCATAAGACTTTATAAATAATGAACTCAAAAACATATTGTTGTATGGATATATTTTTTATTCAAACAAAAAGTAGCACGTCTTAAAAAAGGGGCAAAATATATCAAAAGGTGGCAAAATTAGTTCATTTTAAAAAAGGGGCACTAAAAGTGGCAAGGCAGTTGAAAAAGTGGCAAATTGCCACTTTAGTCGCAAAACGGTCACGCTGATTATAACTGTCATTGTCCTGCTATTTCTCTCTATTTATCTCTATTTTTCTCTCTCTATCTTTCTCTCTCTCTCTCTCTCTCTCTGAGAAAAAGATGGTTTCTATGGATTTGGCAGAATCATCGGATCGTGATGTCAGAAAGCTGAACTCGAACGGAGAGGTATAGAAGAGACTCTTACGTTTTCTGTACATCTACTTTTTCATGTAACATAAAGAGACCATCTAGAACCCATATAGGCCGGTTTATCGATGAATAACAAACTATGTTTTGTGTACTGTGCGACAAAGAAACAATATAAGCTTGTTGTGGTCCTTCGATTTGAATTGTAGTTGCCTGTTTTTAGTACCTCTAGCGTTTAAGATTATAGAAATATTAAGCACCTAAAACTGGTTCCCTATAAATTGCATCAGTACAATTTTCTACTCGGATTTCGCTGAAAAGACAACGGGAATACTGATACAGTACGTACCGACATAGAAACTATTATTGCAACAGAGAGCGATTTCAACATGTTTGCTGCACATCAAGAAGGGTTCCTAATCAGTGCAGCGATAAAAGATTTGCTGAAAATGTTTCTACAACCATTTCAAACTTAAGAAGCTCATTGTTAAAACTTTATGAAATCGATTACTAGAAATGAGTACTGGATTGTCGAATCATCGAGCTCGAAGGCATACCTTTCTTCACTTGTTATGCCTCAAAGACACATGTTAGTAGTGGCGTTTATTGTGTGCTTCGGTAGGCCAGTTTGCAGTATTCTATCGTCCTGTCCATTAGGGATGGGCAGAAAATATCGATATTTCGATATTTTCTTAAAAATATTTTTAATTTCGATATATCCATATATCGATATTTTTTTCCAAATATGTCGACAGTATCAAATTCGGTATTTTTTTTAGCTTTGGTTTTGTTTTCCATGCAATTTTTAAAAACATTTCCGCACAGTCTTCATCAAATAGAATATTACTAACAAAATCTTTTGTTTTATTTATAATATTTTGTCTATTCGAAAAGTTATCATTCTTTGAGTGTAATTTTGTTAATGTATGTTCCATGAAATATTGGAAGGATCTTGGAAATTAACTCTTTCCAGCTTAATTAAAGAAAGGTACTTTTTTTGTTTTATTTTTAAAACAAAATTTGGGGACCACGTATGAATTATCATTGTTGAAAAAATATCGATATATCGATATATATTATTCGATAAAAATATATCGATATATATCGATATATATTTTTCCCTCGTCCATCCCTACTGTCCACTATACCTGTACACATTTATAGAGATAATTATTGGTTTATCTGACTCTGTCCCGTTGGACAATACTCACACCGCTTGAAATCTGCAATTCTGAAGATAAAAATTCGTAATATTTTTTTTTATAAATTTCTATATTGTTAGGAGTCTGCTGTCCGCGATCGACATGATTGATTCTAATTAAACAAGATATCTAATGTAATTCAAAATCCTAGCTTTGCCTTGCTTTTGTAAGAAACTTACTTTGAATAGATTTCCACTTGTGACTGAAATTTCATCCAATTGCTTTCTTTTATAGATTCATTCAGAAAATTAACGTTTTAATTTTCTTTTTCTGTAGTTGACGGCTTGATTTGATAGTGTGCAATTAATAAATACGATGTGTTACTTGCCTCGCAATTGTCATGATTACGACTTAATGTGTGAATTTGTTTTTATTTCTCAATTAAATTGGTACAATTTTTGGAGTGTAGTCAGTTTAGTTGGAATAAAACACACAACTCTTACTACATATTTCATTTGCAAATTTATTTCAGTGCGATGGTTGGTTGTTGCTTCTTTATGTTCGCACTCATAAAACAAACAAAGCAAATTTGTGGAGTGAGTAAGTGCATCATGATGCAAACAAAAAATATGCGTGATATTTTTATGCATTTTCATTGTTGCAATGGACTCTTTAGTCGTAATTATTCCTTGTTTATGATATTTTTCTTTGTTTAATTTACAACACTAGCAAATGCAACAGCTTCAGAAGTAGCGTCATTTTAATGTAAAGGTTGACTGAAGCATCCCCAACATCAACTTCCCCATACTCAGCTGTATCACCAACATCCGAATAGAATCATCATCAGTAAGAATATAAATCATTGTTTAATGGCCATCATAATGCAATGCAAGTGTTTAGTCAGAATCAGCGTTTTGAAAGAATGTAATGTTTGAAATTTTTTAAGCAACAAATGTTAACGAAAATCGAAAATCTATTGTGTTGATAGAACGAAAATTTAAAAAATTTTCAAAATTACACAAAAAATCCCATCATAATTTGTTCTAAAAATTAAGATATTTGAAGTGGCTGCTACATTTATTTTATTATAACTTTAGAACGATATATCCAATTTCTAAAGAGATTTTATCATAACTTGAGAATGACCCCAGCAAAAAATTTAGGCATTTTTGTTATCGGCAGTACACTTTTAAAGTGTTATAAAATAATGAGTGTTACTTATTCACCTTATTGATATGTTCCTAATTAAAACTGCTACTTATAATATAATTAATAAAATAAACGTATCTGAAAGTAGTTATAATTTGTTGTTATGTATTAATAATGTTGTTATGTATTAAATAAATAAGTAGTGAGGTAACGTGTCAATGTATCTTCACTTGCATACTAACATTCAATTAAAAATGAACATGTACATTAAATCCTCCATAACTTTCTTTTGTCAGTCGATTTTCACGTTTTATACCGAAAATTAAAGGTAAGATTTCCACCTACAAAACAAACAAGAAATGTAAAAATTTTGATCCAATCAAAAGTTATAGACTTTTGACAGCCTTCTCGTAAAATGTGCCACTGTGCGCCCTAGAGAATCATGGAATAAATTTACCTGGCAAAAACATTCTACACTCTAAAACATTACTTCAAATATTGTCTAAATTTGTTTTGAAAATTTCTCCTTGTCTAAAATTACATCGATTTTGTAATTATGTTATTAAAGAAAAAGCCTTTCAAACTAAACATATTTAAATTTGGAACGATTTTCCGTCATCCCACGTCAAATTTGGTTTGTAAACAGACCGGTTTCGGCTATGTGCCATCTTCAGTGTTCTATTGAATAGAGTATTTAATAGAACACTGAAGATGGCACATAGCCGAAACCGGTCTGTCTACAAACCAAATTTGACGTGGGATGACGGAAAATCGTTCCAATTTCAAAAAAAACCCCGTCGGAAGAAAAACACAACACTAAACATATTTAGTCCAAGAGGAAAAAATGTAACATAAAGTATAATACGGCATTGGGTGAATAGTAGATACGTCAGACTATCAGTCAGGAGGTCGCGGTTCAAACCTGCATGCAGCCAGTCGCTTTTTTTAGTAATAACATTTTGTTCAAAAATAATGCGTGTTTAATTTTAGGTCGATAATAATCGGTAAAGTGTTGCCGACCATTATCGACCTAATTTTCAAGAAAAGTGTTTTATAGTGTACATACTACCTTCATTTACATACAAACATTTTACCATAAGATTGACGCTTTAACAAAAAAAAAAAAAAGCTAAATGTTAGCTTTGCCTTTAAAAAAGTTTAAAGTGGCGGAATGTGAAACATGCCTTCGTTTTAAAAAAATTTTACAACTGAAAATTCTTTGCACTGAATTAATTTGAAAATGTTCTCATTCAATGCAAACAACCATTACGCTAAAATAACCAAATGTGTATGTAAAAACTAATAAAATAAAAAATATTTGTTCTCCTTTTCATTATATCATTTTTTATTAGTTATACGATTTTAACCTTTGACCTCCCATCACATTAAACTAAAGCTATAACTTATTGTGCGTGCACTTTTGCAGTACATGAGTATTGTTGGTAGAATGCAAAATACTGCCGACCTCTTCAACTGGCTGACAGACAAAAGAAATCATTGAATGGGGGGTGTTGCATAGTCGTATATTTTAATTTACTGGTGTGGCATTATTCTCTAAGATACGAAAGCAAAATAAAATGATATAATGACGATAATAATGATACATAATGATAATTATGATTTGTTCTCCATTTGTAGAATGTGTCTGAATTTTAGCAAAAATGAAAAAATAGTTTCTGCAATTGTGGCTTGAATAAATGAACGAATGAATGGCATGGCATAAATCTTTGAATTTAGAACAAAGATAATTGGTAGTTAGCTGCATACATGCATACATGAATATAAAATCAATGTTAGTATATCACCTACTAGACATACAAAACCAAAAGTACATGTGGAAAGTCGAGACTAACTATTCAACCAATCAAGCCATTCATCCATCAATCCATCTATTGAAATCAAACTAAAGTGCATGTGAACATGCCATCAAATAATAATGATAATAATAATTATTATGATTATCATTTCTTTTCCATTTTCTATTCTTTTGCTTCAGTCATTTACTTGCATACCGCAAGCGAAGTAGTACAAAAATAAAAAATAAAAAAATTTAGAAAAGAGAAATCTGCAATACTTTTTGCAAATTTTTTTTTTCTTTAATTCCTATAAGAAAAAATAAAGTCAACCATAAATTGATTTTCTTCCAGGCCATTTCATTTATGATGTTTCATCTATCAATTTGTCATGCAATTTATAGCACATCTCCAGTCATAAAGTGTGCGTTTCATTACTTTGCGATTTGTAAACCTTTAACAAACCATCTAATGCTCGTACATTTACTCTTCAATAATAAAAACCACAAACACCATACCATACAAAAATCGTGAGCACATCAAATTAATTTTTACGCGCGCCGCCTAGATTTTTTCTATGCTGTACTTTATCATATTTTTTTTTTTTTGTTTCTTTTCTACGTCGTTTGCCATGTCATTACATTTCGCTTCACTTTTTTGTTGAACAAACAGAAAATTCTTGTCGTATATCCACTAAATATGTGAAAAGCGTAAGAACTGTATGCCACCGCCTTCACCCCTTTACCCAAAATATATTTACACCATCGTAGAATATGTTGCGGCTTTTAAATAAAAATCACACCATCTGTCATCACCATCATCATCGTCGTAGTCAGCCACACAGTCATCATCTTCATCATCCGTGAGGTCTCTGTCATATAAATGTCAACCCATAAATATGAATTTCGTGACAAACCAAGAACGTTGGACAAAAAATTTAATCGCTTATACCAAAGTTACGAAAAAAAAGAAATAGAGAAAGAAGCTCAGAAGGTAAAAATATTTTTATTAATTTACTTACACGAGTTTATGCTTGAATTTAGTTAAATTTTGTGGCTGAATTGTTAAACCACACACAGTGACGGTGATATGAATAAAATTCTTTTAAAATATGCAATTCTTTTATTTTCTCCTAAAACTTTACAACGTAGTTTGCTGCAAAGATCAGTCATAAGCAGCGCTCGGATTTTCATGCAACTAAAAATTGATTTTAAGCGCTTAACATATGCACCTAAGAATAAAAAATATGCATTTACGTACGAACCAAAACTAAAATAATATGAAAATATTTATTTTAATTTTTTTATCATTATTAGAGAAAAAAACATAAAACAAACATAATTTGGTATATTATTCAATACAAGCGAGCTTTAGTTGCGTTGTCAGTCGGAAACTGCAAATTAATGGTTGCCAAAAAGGCACTAAATAGCAACTGAAATGGACAGCTCTCAGTTGCCAGTTGGCATTAGTAGTATCATTTTCAGCAACTGCCTACCCAACTAAGGCTCAGTTGTCATCCATAATTGGTCGATAAAATATTTTTTTAAAAAATTGAGAATTATGCATTAAAAAATTTTTTAATACTCCATAAATATACATTTATTGCCAAAATATGTAAAAATATGCACTTCTCACCAAAATATGCAACTACAAATCGATGCCAAACTACTTAAAATGTTATGATTCGCATAGATAATTAGTCAATACTTCTTTACATATCACTACAAAATACATGCATTTGCCTGAAAGTCCGAGCCCTGCTTATAATCTTTACGCTTTTAAAATCCTTTTGTATGTTAACACGAAAAGTTCTTAAGAAAATATGTTTGCCATGACAAAATAGTCAGACTATAAATAGCTGGAATTGTTAAAATCCTTTAAAAAAAAAAGTTAAATAAAATAACACTTTGGAGACGCTGCCACTACTCCTCCGATTTTATTATAACTTGGAAAAGGGTTATCCAAATTTATTACGAAAACCACAAAAAACATGAAACAAAACTACCTTTAGGCTGCTTGAATATTATTTTTTTTACAAACTCCGTAGTTTCGGTATTATTCAGACCGCAATGATGAAAAATAGATTTTTTAGGCAAAATTAGAAAGTTGTTATTTTTTTAAATATATGAAAAATCGAAAATGTTAAGAACTTACCATTTTTATTAAAAAACTATAAAGTCACTTATATTACAAATCAAATGAGCTTATCTGATGAAAATTTATGGATAAATATTGATTTTATTCATAATAAAGTGAAATCAGCTGATTTTTGCAAAAATTGCGAATATTTACACTGTTGAACAACATCAATGTTTTTTAATAACAATATTCTAACATCTTATTCTGCTAAAGGCCGCCAAAAAATATATACATGTATCGGCGTTTTGAAAGTTTACATCTGGGACTCATTTTACGGGGGTTAAATTTTCCCCCTTTTGCACATAGTTATACTGACCCGGCATCGTATATCTTTTAGGCCTTACGTTTAACGTATGAGTTGTGCTCAGCACTTTTATGTAAAACAGCTCGCTTAACATTTTTGTAGAACATTTTAACCCTCTAGCTCTTCGGTTTATGGATCTTTTTAACCCCTAAACAAAAAACTCCCCTTCAAAGGCGATATAGCGGGCTTAATTCTTCCACAGTAATTTTCCTCATGTTGTTTTACATAAACACATCCTTAACTTTAAACGTAAGCCCTTTAAGATATTCTAAGCCGAGTCTGTATAATTATGTGAAAAGGGGGAAATTTAACTCCCCCTAAAATAAATCCCAGGTGTAGACTTTCAAAAGACCGATACACGTATGTACGAAATCAGTTGTAAGAACCCTGTTATTTACAAAAAAAAAAAATAATTTTGTTGTGCGATGTAAATATTTGCAATTTTCGTAAATTTTTAACAAATAAAATTGTTTTTCTATTTTGCATAAAAAAATATATTTTTCATCATTGCGGTCTGTATAATTCCGAAACCATTAAATATATGTGGGAATCGATAGCCGCATGCACATGCTAGCACTCTACCCACTAGCCCACAGAGACATCCCAGTTCAAATATAAATGTGAAATTATGGTTAGATACATTTTTTGCTCTAAGGAACTAGGCGTGGCACTGCCCACAATATTGATCATAATGTTGTACTTTCTCGAGACCTAATTTTATGTGCGAAGTTTCATAATATGTAAGCGGTTAAGTAGAAGATATTAAAATGAATATCTGTGCCCACAAGGAATAACAGCAAAACTCGAGTTAAGACAATTGACTTATTACTACCATTGTACTCCTTGCATTCAAATGCACCTCCACTAAAAATTTTAGCATTATAGCTCAAAAAATTAATTTTTTTATACCTAAAAATGTGAACCACCAAAGTCGATATTCGGCTTTTACGATTTTGGAATAACAGCCTATCTCAACTTTTTTAAAACTAATTTTTTTAAATAGTCTCTAAAGTATAATTAGAATTTTATTCCAAACCGTGCCGTGAAAATTCTGTCTATCTCGAGTTTAGCCATAAATTGATATTTTTAATTGCGATTGGTTGCTAAACTCGAGTTTAGTCATTATTGAGTTATTTTTTATACGTATATATGTTTCCTTTTTATTTTCACAAATAATAATGAAATTAATTCACAAAATATTTGTATAAAAGTTCATTGTGATCATAGGGCATCTATAAATTCTCTCCACTTAGAACGATCGTTAGCTAAGGACTTAACTTGGTTCCACGACGTTTTGCAACTTCCGACTTCTCTTTTAACCATTCTAGTCCACGTGTTGTGAGGTCGACCACCAGGCAGGCGATAGCCTTGAGGGTTCCAGTCAAGTTTAGATCTGCCAATTTCACTTTTTGGTCTGCGTATTATATGGTCAATTCAAGACCACTTACTGCGTTTTATCCCCACTTCAATCGGTTCACATTTATCCAAGTATAAAAATTTGTGATCAAAAGATTCGCCTTAAGATTTGTCTTAAGCAGTGGTTCACGAATGTTTGGAGCTTTGAACGGTTATTTTGGGTTGGATTTTACGCTGCAGTTAAATATTCTTATTTTTGTGGCCATCGAGATGTTGTTAGAACGCCACACTTTATATAAGGATAATCCTTTCACAACTCTAGCTTTGTTGATGTGCTCGTTTATATCGACAGCAGAGCCACCATCTACCGTAATACGACTCCCGAAATAACAGAAAGAGTCGACATCCTCAATTATGGCATCATTCAATGAGAGTGCAGAATGCGCATAAGTTTTGTTTTATTGATGTTCAGCTTGAGATCAACTTTTCTTGCATTTCTGTCCAGACATATTAGTTTTTGTTCGATATCACCGAAGCTGTGGGCAAGTAGGCATAAATCGTTTGCATAGTCTATGTCATTTAGCCGTTCATGTAAGTTCCAGCGGATACCGTTAGGTTCCTCGATGTTTGTCTGCTCCACAACTCCATCTAGAAGTAACAGGAATAGTGTGGAGGACAGCACACATCCCTGTTTGACACCTGTGTCAATCAAAAATGGTCGATTCTCCTGTCCATCGATCTTAACCCTGAATTCACACAGTAACAGGAATAGTGTGGAGGACAGCACTCATCCCTGTTTGACACCTGTGTCAATCAAAAACGGTCGATTCTCCTGTCCGTCGATCTTAACCCTGCATTCACAGAAAAAAAAAATTAACACAATTAATTTTTTTGTTATATCAATTAAATAATTAATTAATTTTGCACATACAACGATTTTTGTAAATACAATTACGAAATTGTAAGTTAAAGGAATATCATCAAAAATTTGTAACAATTTTTTTTTGTTGATTTCAAATTTATTTCAATTAAGATTATTGTTATATCAACAATGTGAATTGTTGATTTTCCGAAAGAATTTTAACTATCATAATTGTTGTACTAACAATATTTTTTTGTGCAATCACAATCCTCGAAGCGACTTTTTGATTGTCTGCGAAAAACACTAAATGTCTTTGGGCGGAATCGAACCAGCGACCTCTTGACTAATAGACTAACGTTCTTACCTGTCAGCTACATTCGTTATTAAATACGCAAATAATGAATACACACAAAACGTAATTTGCTTTGTTTCATCTACGCACAGAAAAAATTATAATTCGTATTCCATTACTGAATTCATAAATTCAAATATTTATTTTACGAAAATGGTACCTATCACAAAATTAGTAAAATTAAACACTAAAATTCGTAAATATTAAATAAGAAAAAAAAATTTTTTCTATAAAAATTTTGTATTGGAATATTTAAAAACCAAAGAAAAAAATTATAAAATTTGAAAACAAATTCAAACACATCTGTGTTAAAATAAAAACCTATGATGATTTTTTCTGTGGGTGTGTGCGTTCATTTGTTATATCAACAATACATAACAAATAGTTTGGTTAGTTCAGTTTGTTGAAAAAAAAAATTTGATTTGCTTTGTTTCATTTACGTGTATGCATTCATTTGTTATATCAACAATGCTGATTGTTCAATTTTTTCACAATACATAACAAAAAATTTGGTTAGTTAACTTTGTTCAAAAATATTTCTGTGTTTGTCGTATCAACAACTAAATTTGTTGTATTAACAAATTATATGTTTGAATTTAAATTACATATTAACAATTGAAATTGTTAGTTGCAGTTTAATGATATTGTCCGTGTTCAGCACAATCATATAGTTCACTTATGAGACCAACGGTCTTGTCGCGAACACTCCTGTGTCTGAGGGCAGCCGAAATGGCCGGTATGTAGACATTGTCAAAAGCACGCTCAAAATCGACGAACAACATGTATAGATTGCTGCTGTATTCACGAAATTATTCAAATATGATGCGAAGAGTATTAATGTGATCCGCACATGATCTTCCGGGTCTAAACCCAGCTTGCTCATGGCGTATGAGAGGTTCTATAAGTGGTTCCAATCTTTGCTGGAGAAGTAACGCAAATAATTTATTGCGGTCAGCAGTGTTATACCACGCCAGTTCTTACAATAGCTAAGATAGGCTTTTTTCGGAATTTTTATTATTACACCAGTTTTCTAGCACTCTAGAATTTTATTGTTTAACCAAGCTGTTTGTATGACTGGTGTGAGGGCTTCGGTAATAGGTACCGTACTTTAGTAATTTTGCTGGTACTGTGTCGGTACCGACAGCTTTGCAGTCTTTAAGTTGTAGTAGTGTGGAACGGATTTCCTCACATGTTGGGGGGGATGTTGATATTTCTCTGCGTGGGTTACGACGACGAAAAAGCCAAGGGCAGCAATTAATATTAAACCTAGGGTTGTTAGTCTGAGTAGAATTAGAGCTGAAAAATTCTCACCAGCGTGGCGGCTTATCTTCGGTGTAGGTCCTTCAGCATTGAGGTATTTTTGTTTTATTATTGCCACCAAGATGCTTTATAGCTGAGCGATACTGTTAAAATATCGTTAACGGTCGGCACGTACTAATCTTTTTACTGTATTTGCGGATGCCCGATAATTGCGCCTGACCTCAATCCTAGCAACAAGTGCTCTGGCACGTTTTAGGATGTTGTTTAAGCGCTTTCGGCTTGCAATTTTAGCCCACGACTCCTCGCTAATCCAAAGTTTATGGTTCTTTTTTCTTATACCAAGGATGTTCCTGGCGGTTTGTCAACAGGTGTTTGCTATTTCCGGCCACTCATGTATATGAGTGATTCCCTAATAGAGAAACAATAACGAGCAGATACTTCCGCATACCAAAGACGATGTTCAACCATATTACCTCGCTTATGCCAAGAATTTCGATTTTATAGGTGTTCATTTCATTCCAAACTTGCTTAAGTCTTGATGGTTCGGAGAGAGCTCTTACGTTCCAATTTCCTATCATTATCCGTTGTTTAAAGCCAAGTTTCGTCATCATGTGGGGTGGATCGTGTTGAACTTGTTGTTGTAGACGTTTCAGTAATATTATTTTTTTTACAGGTGGGGTATTAACCCACAGCCAACCTGCTTAAGGCAGAGGGACTTCAAACCGAAACGTTTGAAGCCTCATTGGCAATTTTAATTTTAAGGCACACGTTTGCTAAGCGTGTCCCTCCGAGACCCTCTTCTCCAAACCGGTGAACTGTTAGCCGCTTCTTATTTATCGCATTCACTCCTCATGCTACGTGGTGGGGTTTTTCACTATTCGCAACCTGTGGCACTTCAGCTATGCTTCCCTTTGGGTTTTCATATACCATATCCAAAGAAAAATTTTTAGGATATGAATTATAAAATCCCATGCGACTTATTTTTTAAGTTAAAGTTAATTAAGTAAGTTTGGAATAACAGCTGAAGTAGAGATAGGATCTAGAAACTTAAAAACAACGAAAAGGAAAAAAACTAAACTGTTTGTTTTGTTTATTTCTCGTAAGACCTCTTAAGACCCGAGCATGAAGGGCCTGTCGACAACTCGATGTCGTTCTTTTATTTATATTCAAAACAAAAATAAATTAAAATTTTTTATTATTGTTTTCAGAACGACATCGAGTTGTCGACAGGCCCTATGTTTTGTTCTTTAAATCTCTAAATAAGATAATAAAACATACTCTTTTAATGCAAACAAAAAAATCACATTTTTTAAACTATTTGCTATATGATGAAAAAATCTTCTATTGATAATTTTTAATGCCCAACAGTCTATTTCAAGTAACACAATTATCCACAATTGGAGCCAGATTTGTCTATTTGCTTAAAGTTGAAATATTTTAAGGTACACATATGTGTACCCACGGTCTTAAGAGGTTATGGTCACAGAGATATACCTTTCATTGTCGTGGCAATGCCAAATTTTCTAACCGAAATATTCAGCCGTGTCACAGATTCCGCTCGGATTGGTGGTGATTCCGTAGTTGTCATTCCGAACAAGTACATTTTAGGTGCATTAGACTCCGTTTATTTTGAATTTCGGTTTTACAATGATGAAATTTTTATAACTTGAGGCGTTTGTTTACTCTTATTTTTACATGCAAAGCTCACATTGAGCTTTTTATTAACATATAAAGTTCATGACCAAATACTTATTTGACGCTGCAAAAAGTATGCACGTTTTTTAGTATTTACTGCAAATTATGTCAGAAAAGTGTTTTTTTAATTCCACTTTGAAATTTAAAAGTGGTTTGATTACGAAGAAAATTTTAGTTTTTTGTTTTCTGAAGAAGCAACTTACGGAATTGAAACCACTTCCGATCGTAATGGTATTCTGTGACATGCCTGATTGTATTGCCACGGTAAGTGAAAGTGTGTGCCAAGTTTCATAACAAACGGTTTAGTAGAACTTGTTGAAAAAAAAATATTTACTTTGCATGGGCGTGGCAATACCCACTTTTTTAATAACGATGTAGTATTGAAAGGAAGCGTAATGTGTGTACAAAGTTTCATAAGAATCTGTTGATAGGAACTACTTGAAAACGAATGTGAACTTACTTTGTATGGGCGTGACTCTGCCCATTTTTCAACTGAACCAATCTGGCAGGTACATCCTTTCAAGTAAAGAAAAAGATCCGAAATTGGTTTGCAAATGGCGAAGTTTTGACGTAGCACACATAAAAATACATGACGAATTGATAACCTTTCTATTTTGTTTTTAAGTCGGCTAAAAACCAAAATATTCAGGGGGTCCGTCAGGAAAGAAAAAAATTCATAAAGGGTTCCCGAACTCCAAAACATTGAGAACACCTGCACTAGCATACATAATTTTAGGAATCATTGAATGTGAGAGATGTTAAGAAAAAAATTATTGGCTTGATTGCGATTTCCAACATGTAATTCGAATTACTAAACAAATTCACAAGGATTTTAAGTGTTGTATCTGCTGTATGTGCAAAGTAGTATTGTATAATTTTTTCATTTACAATAGCTGCAACAATTTTATAAGTTTTGAAAAAATTTAGCACCTACAACCGATACAGCAGTTACTATAACAGCATTTACGGACTCTAAATTTTTTTAATTAACTGGTAACTACTACTTCCAAGTAATGCAGATGGTATATAGTAGGCATTGAAAAGTGCTCTTATCGGTATTGATAAGTTATAACCAAGTTTTTGCTGGGATATTTAGTGGCAATTTTACAGACATCATTTCTTTTGTTCTACGTTCTCCTTACAACAATATTGCACGTAACAGGTAAAAAGGACAAGACAAGCAACATCAGGTATGACAATTGCTTTGTCACAAATATTTTTCCAATTGTTGGTGCAAAAATAAATGCAAAACAGGTTTGCAATTTCATAAAAATTATATCATGAGAAATTAAGGACTGTTAGGAGGCAAAATAGAGCATACATATATTTAAAAATTTTATATTATGAGATATTTTAGTTAAGTAATTAGAAAGTGCAAAAATGTACACAGTAGAAATGCAAACCTGCTTGCAACAGGCATACGAGGAGTTTCTAACTGAAGGCAGTCTAATTTGAACATTTTTATTTTTGGTTATTATCGAATTAAAAGTCTTTGCAATAAAATATGCTTCCATGTAATTAAAAATTGTAAGCACAACTATTAACGCAGCTTATTTTTATATAAATATCATTGAGGGTATATGTTTTCTGTAGCTTTTAAATAAGCTAAGCTATGTTTGTTTGGCAGCCCGCATATTAGCAACTGCTTTCGGATGTCGTTAGGGCCATAATGATGCCCAGAGGACCATCTGCTTTCTTTTGAGTATTGGCAATTGCAGCTACTAAAATCCATCCAGAACTTTTCAAAAGGGGAGGGTGCTGTTGGCTAAGTAGATAGTGCGTTTGACTATAAACCCTGTGGTCTTGAGTTCAAGACTAGTTTCAGGCAAGCCAACAACATCATGCATTTTTCTCATGTGCATTGGTGTCTTGTTGCGTTGGGTTGTTGTTAGACTGTTAAAGTGATAAAGGCATAGCACTGATCACCTTGGCAGTACGGGCAGCGATTAATACTAACATATCCTAATGCACTTCACAGCACCATCCTTCGTCGGTATTGTAGCAGAACCGTCCGCGAAGTAAAAAAACTAATAAAATGGCTTCACAGCTTAAACAACTGAATGCGTCTACTTAACACCAGAGGGGCTTGCAACACTGCTCTACAAAAAAACGCGCAATGATTTAAGCTTTATATCTCTCTCCCACTTCACCACCTGTTCTCTCTACACTATCCCTTTCCCAAAGAAGGTAATACATTAATTACACTCTAAAACATTACTTCAAATTTACCATCATATATTGTCTAAATTTGTGTTGAAAATTTCTCCTTGTCTAAAATTACATCGATTTTATAGTTATTTTATTAAACAAAAAACTTCAAATTAAACATATTAAGTCCAAGTGGAAAAAATTCAACATAAAGTATAATACGACTATGGCTGAATGGTAGATACGTCAGACTATCAGTCAGGAGGTCGCGGCTCAAACCTGCACGCAGCCAATCGCTTTTTTTTTTAGTAAAAACATTTTGTTGAAAAATAATGCGTGTGTAATTTTAGGTCGAAAGTAGTCTGTAAAGTGTTGCCTACTATTATTGACCTAATTTTCAACAAAAGTGTTTTAAAGTGTAATTAACTGGTATGCATTAATTTCCTGATTGTGTTACTTCTCTTTATAAAAAAAGCGCATCTCAAAAAAAAACCAGGTGTCTGATTCTGCCGTTTAACAGAGTCGATCAGTTGCGATGATGGGAAAATGTGTGACATCGGTTAAATTACCAATGGTTCATTACTATAGGGAACTCAGTACATAATTGCGTGTTGAGCAGGGCCAACCGTTCATGTGGGAGTAGGGAAGATTTTAGAGTTTCGAGGGATATGTTGCCAAAACTTGACTTAGGAAGATCCGTACTACTACTGGGTATAAATAAGAAGGTGCTAGGAGTGTTGATAGATGCTCGGTTATAGCGAGGACCAGCATTGGCACTCCAGATTTCTGTAGGATGTGCGAGGATGAAGAGGATGTAGAAACCATCGAACACATTATCTGCCATTCCCCGAGGTTGCAACGCCACGGGCTTAGGTGGCTGAGCAGACGTTTCCATGAGAGCATTATTGATATCGCGGAGTGAGAGTTGGAAGATATCAGGAGCTCCATCATGGGAACTAAATAGCTTAATGACAGGAAATGGGGTTATTTCTGGGTGCCAATTGGGTCTGCGAGTGAATGTGTGTTGCAACACTACCCTTCCTAACCTAACTTAACTGGTCTCTGAGATGAGCATCTCAATGATTTTTGCAGCTTCGTTTATAGCATAAATCTCCAACTAGAAAACGGTGCAGAGGGTTACTCTGTAATTCGATTCAAAAGGAAAACTCTTCGACATTTGTATGTTATTTACATTGCAACTAGAAAACATTTTCTTTCGATTCGAATTACAGAGCAACCTCCCAGAGGTGTTGGGTAACCTGAATGCGACCCTAGATTCAGTACCAGCGACCATATTGGAGCCGTGCTTAAAGCAGTGTATCGAATTAATGGTTTTTTTCCACTCGCCGTAGAGTATAGCAGAAAGGGCTTGAGTTGAGGAATATTCCTTTATTTTTCTTTTATCGTGTGCCGAAAGCTTAATGTCTATGTATAAATTATTTCTTTAGTCCAGATTTTGAAGAAGACCTCACGCTTCTCATGAGAAAGCGAAAACAAGCTTTCTCATGAAACTGCAGACCGGCACGGTATTTTAGGTGGAATTTCGGGCAATCACAATGTTTGTCCTCATTTATTTAAATAAAGTTATTTTCTTTTCCGGCCTGAAACCTCTCCTTTCATGGGAATTCCGATTGAAGGTTGTGTTAGAATGTTGACTCACTAAATTAGCTAGCAATGGATATCAAAGTCTTTATTTACTGGATATCTGGCCATAGTGGATATCAGAGTAGCAAGATAGCCTTTTCGTACTGTCCATTCAGCAATGAAAATTAAATTCTGATCGCAAAGGGGCTTTGGCTTGGGTCTGCAGGTACACTCAAAATAAAATCTAACCAATTTAAATAGCTGACTTACTGTTAATGTAAATTGTTGTTGCAAATTTTTATGAAATAAAAATATATTTTTTTTTGTTAAAATAACTTATAAAAGTTGTTAGTCATTTCACGTCAATGGTCACTTTGTGCTATCGTTATTTAACAAAATGACTTAGCTGAAATAGTAAAGGCGTCCGGTTCATAAACATGCGAAGAATTGTGAGAACCTAAGTTCAAGACCAAAATATTACATTTTACTGAATTGTAGAATATAAATTTGGCGAAAACCGCGTTTCAAAATTAAAATTATTTTTGGTGGTTAAAATTTTCAACTTAATTTTTAACAATTTTTGTAGATAAAACTATGAATTTTTATGGTTAAAATTAGCAATTGAAAATGATAATAACGAAAATAGTTATTCTACAAAAATTACTGTATTTAAGTCAAGCAAGTCACCACATGTTTACACAGAAAAAAGTTTGAGCATAAATAGTATGAAAAAAGTTCATAATCTATTATTCTAAATGAAATTTATTTGCTGGAGTTTAAGCAATTTTCTATATGCAGCATTTCGTTGGTGCTTCATCAGTAGACTGCAAACACAATTTTGAACAGTTACAAACCCTTTATCTTATGTACAAACTTTTAAAAACCATTTGAGAATTTACAAATATATAAATGATTTTAAAAAAATAAAAAATAAATAAAAATAAAATCATTTATATATTTGTAAATTCTCAAATGGTTTTTAAAAGTTTGTACATAAGATAAAGGGTTCAAAATTTTGTTTGAAGTCTACTGATGAGTTGGTAAAGCACCAACGAAATGCTGCATATAGACAATGGCTTAAACTCCAGCAAATAAATTTCATTTAAAATAAAATTATGATAATATGTCAAATAATAAATTTCTTAAATAATCTATTAATATTCATATATTTTATTAATTTATAAATAAAAACAGGAATTATTTCATACGCAATATGAATTTAGTTTTTAATAAATAAATTTATGAAATCGAAGTTTTTTGAAAAAAATTTTCAACATCTTGCCAACAAATTCTGAAATGTGTTTTTTATTAATATAGTGTACAAATATAGTTCGTTTTAAATAGTCTGTTTGGCAGAAAGGAAAGAGTTGTGCCTAGTACAACAGTCTATACAAGTTCAATACTTGCATTTTTTTTAAAGAAATATGAATTAATTTAGGTAAAAATTCCTAACGTGAATGAAAAACGTTTGGAAAAAATTTTCATGTTAGATTCATAGCATTTATGATAAAAATTTCTTGGATACAAGTAATTTTTTTTCTGTCTATGTATACTTTGTGCTAACGTTATTTAACATGACGACTTAGCTGAGATGGTAAAGGTTTATAAACATGATTAAAATTGTGTGAACCCGAGTTCAAGACCAAAAAAATAGAAACAAACAATTTTCTTTCTTGTTAGTATACCTCGTTTCTATTGAGTTTCTAAAAGAAATTTCGCAAAATAGTATGTTTCAGTTAAATTGGAAATTGATCATGCCTAATTCTTTCTACATATGTATAACGTTACGAATCTTAGGCTGATAATCAATTTGGATTGATCATATTAAAAAAACCCCCTATTCAGTTCAAAGAAAATTACGGAAAAAATATTAATCAAAAATATATATCAATCCCACCTTAGTGTGCATCATGCATGATCTCGCATGATCGTTAGTAACTTTTTTTCTTCGATCACGTGAACTTGCGTGAACGTTAGCATAAAAAGGTCTGAGAAAATGAACGTGGGTGCGAGAATAGAATTTTTGCGTGATTGGTTTGTGACTGGAAAGTTCTGAAAAGTAATTTGAAATTCCTATAAGGCAAATCGAAAACTCTGAAATACGTAATACATTTAGTGTTATAAAATGAGGGCCTTACGAGTAGAACTCAAAACTATTCTATTAATCTTCTTGAAAAGTTGATTCTATATGCGGCAAGAGAAACCACATTATCTAGGCACTTTACAAGCTGCCAAAAGTGAGAGTTATACACGCAGTGATGTAGTTTAGATTAGATAGCGTAGGACGACAGTCAGTGTAGGGCCGTCTCATTGGCTCCTATTAAGTCCCTCGAATAAACGAGGATCATCAGGTATGTAATGGAAATCGATTTTGAATACGAAACAATTTTAAATGCCCAATTTTAATCATTTTTGTGATAAAATAATTTTTAATAAAGAATTATTTTTATAATATTTGTGCTAAAATTCTTTTTAATCAAAAAATAATCATAAAAACCACTTTTGAAAATTGCTTTGTTTTCGAAATCGATTTCCATCACACACCTGCATAGTATCTACATCTTTCCATGCGCTTCAATGTTAAAGCATACCAGAAGCCCTGGCAAACGAGTTTAACCAACATTCACATGACGAACTTTACATATTTGACTTATTCTTGCCCTTATTGAACATTTATCAAAATAAATTTTTGTTCCTTAATTCGAAGCAAAAATAAATCTAAAATTGCACATTTCTTTGCCACCAAAAATGCATGTGGTTATTTTTGTTTCTGTTGATAAATGTTGATTGCAAAAAATGCGGGAAACGCATCCTCTACAAGTGAACAGAACAACAACTGGTGGCAGCTAGAAGGACAAATGCATATCTTAAGCCTGTTTTCGGTTTTGTAGTCGTTACATTTTCAAAAAGTCAAGAAAAAAAATGAAAATAATAAAAATGTTTCGTCCCAAGCAACCAGCAAACCAACAACGAACCAAGAAACCGACATTCATTGTTTTTGTTTGTTCTTGCGATTCCAAAGATTTTCTTTTCATGTTAAACAGTGAACAGGAGAGGTGAGATCATAAGAAACGTGAGTAAGTTAAATGAATGTCGGTGTCGGAGTCTGACTTAATGGTTTAGGTCTGTATATATATTGCACAAAGTATTGAAACCACATACGGCGGTTAAAATTGCTTAATCCAAGGATTTAAATTTTTAAGCGTTTTAAAGCAACACATGCTTGCATACATACGAGTGTGTATGTACATAAAGAGATGCATACAAACTGGCAACAGTAACATTTAGAGTGATAGACCAGTCAAATAAGACGTAATAAAGCCAATCGCAGGAGATAATGCCCGGAGTTTTAAAAATTGGCACAGTTGCTCCTTGATACATATATTTAAATGAACTAAAGAGTCCTGGTGTTTGGCGGAGGACCTAGAGGGAGGAGGACCCCCTAAAAGTGAAATTTGTTTGCTCATACGTCTGAAACTTTAACTTTTAACAAAGATTTTTGCATAAAAGAGTTAAAGCTGACATAATTTCCTACAAAAATGTTAATAATCATATTTCACTTAAGATCATCTTTTTTGAAGTTATAAAGCCAAGAAAAACAATAAAATTAAAAAGATATGTTAAATCATCCATAACACTGCTTTACAAATTTTAATTTTTAGAAAGTTTAAATTTTCTAAAGAATCTTTTTTTGGTTAATAACGGTATGATAGACAGGTTAAGCATTGTCTATATGCATGTCATTGGTGCTTTACCGAATCGTGAATAGACTTCAACCATATTTTTGAACAGTTACAAACCTCTTATCTTATGTACAAACTTTCAACAACCATTTGAGAATTTACAAATAAATAATTTTTAAAAATAAGCAGAGTAGGCTTTGAAACTTATACAAAATCCAGCAAATAATTTTTTATTCGATATGAATCTATTATATTTTTCTACACCTTAACCATCAGCAAATAAATTTAATTTAAAATAAAATGATGACAATATGTCAAATAATTAATTTCTTACAGGAAAAAAATTATAACAGAAAAAATGGCAATGTAGAATCAACATGTCTTAATATTGATTGGAAATGATATTAAATATATGAGAAATAATTTGTTGTTGAAGTGTGTTGGTGTTTATTTGTTTTGTTCATAGTTCTCATAGTGTTCATGGTGCTCAGTTGTGTGACTTGTTGTTGTTTATTTTAATGTTCGTGTTATGTAAATGTACTTAGCCGACAAATAGCCGACAAGCTTCGCATTGCAAGCAAAAATTACCTGCTGCCGATGTAAAATTAGCATTGTTTCTTATTAATTTTTAACGAAAAATTATTAATCTAACTTTAAATCGTATTGATCTAATATTTTTCACTGTTGAAATCACGTTTTTACATTTCCTTTGTTGTTTACATTTCCTTTTAAATCAACATGACTATAACTTTTTTGAAATAAATTTTATGTCAAATCATCAATTAATTCATGTTGAATTAAAATGAAATCTATGTTACTTATGGTGGCATTTATATGGTATATATCTAAAGTAAAGTTTGAAGATGTTGTGGTTGCAGTGGTTATCGCGTTGACTACAAAGCAAGTGACACGAGCTCAAAACTTGGCTGGGGCAGCAAACTACAACACAAATTTTTCTGGTGCCTATGCTAATACGCATCACGTAAGTATAATAATTAATAAAAAAAAGCTACATTAAATTCATATTCACCCGTATTATGTATGTCGAAGTCGAATCTGTGACTACGACAAATTGCCATAGAATAATGAAAACATGTAAAACTTTTCTTTATTCTAGGACAAATTGCCGTAGTCACAAATTCGACTTCGACATACATAATACGGGTTATTGTTTCAACTTGAAATAACTTTGATTTAATATGATTATTCGTGATCAAATTCAAATTGAGTGAACTTCAAATAACTTTTATTCAACATGATTATTCGTGTTATTTCAGTATCAAATTCAAGTTGTTTCAATTTGGAATAACTTTGATCAAATTCACGTTGTTTCAACTTGAAATAACTTTGATTCAACATGATTATTTTAGTATCAACTTCACTTTGATTTAACTATACAGGAATATTAAATCAATACGATGTATAGTTATTTCAAAAGTAAAAATGTTCTTTGAAGGTTATTGTAAAATCATGTTGAAATAACGTGAAACACCTATGAAGCAAAATCACTACCGAAAAATTTTAAATTGACCTTGTATGAAGTGAAATATAAAATTTTTTTGTGTGTATATGTTTTGCGATTTATTTAAATTTGCTATCGAACTCTTTATTACAAAATTTTTCATTTCATTTTTTACTAGTGAGTTTTTTGGTAAATTTAAATGTTAGTGTTTTCGTTGGATCCACTATAACTCAGTAATTTTTTATCCGATCAAAGCGAATTACCAACTATTCGACGCGTAGTGTCGTGGCTCTAAATGGCGCTTTAAACAGTAGTATACAACAAAAAACACAAATGTACCGTTATCTAGACAATGGCTGATATTTTTTCGTGTTTAGCAAATCCTAATTACCCTAAAAAAGGCACTAGAAATTTTTACCTCTCCAAAAATTTTAATTCGTAAATAATGGATGTATTTAAAATTTTCTTGTTTTAATTGCCTTTACAACTCCAAAAAGGTTGGACTTAAGTAAAAAATTATTACAAACATATTTGTAGGAAATTTTGTCAAAAATCAAAAAACCCGACTGTGTAAAAAAACTGAAAGGAGAAAAACAAGTCCAGTGTGCAGAACATAGCGACTTTTATATCGGGGAATCGTTATTGTGCAGATATGAAGATTCGTTTTTAATGCTTCCGGACTGCAAAAGTCGCTATGTTCCGCACACTGGACTTGTTTTCTTTTCTTTTAGTTTTTCTTGCGCAGTTGGGTTTTTTGATTTTTTAAATTTGACTTTTTATTTATTTTCTTTTTAGTTTTCGTACACAGTTTGGTTTTAGATTCTTTGTTTAAAATTCACTTTTTACGCAATTGGGTTTTTTGCTTGTTAACTAACTTTAAACTGTTAAAGATTCCAAATGGTCATTCGAAATGAAAAATAATAAGAGAAGCCTAAAGACTATTTTCAAATACCTTTTCAATGATACCCATTTTAATATATTTCGCCGACTTTTTATATTTTTTCGTTTTCACAAAATGGCGTCTGCGGGCCGCCATTCGGCCCAGGCTGATAAACACAATACCCTTTTTTGCGTCCCGCAGTCGGGTAAAAATTATCAGCTTAGGGGGCCCTCCTTCCTCACTCTAGCTCGCCCGCCAAACACCAGGACTGTTTAGTTTCTCTAAATAATGAATTCATTTTTACTATGGATGAATAAATATTCACTCGTATTGTAGCATTTAGTTTTTTTTCTTCTTTTTTCCACTTCCCTTCATAGTTCCTTTTATCCCTTAATGTTTTTGTAGGTTGAATAAATAGTTTGCCTGTTTAGAAAGACACGTTCATCAGTTCGTTCATTTGTAAATATGGGAACTAGTAGGAGGTTAAAGTATCTTAACATTTACTACTCGTTTGCGTATGTTTTGCATTTTTTACTTTGTTTTTATAAAACTTTCGTTTGCTCTATCTTTGTTATTATAGTCATTAGTACTTCTTGGGTTACACACAGGTGAAGAATGGAACTTATTGTTTTTGTTAATTTAGGCATATTCTTAGGGAAAATGCTGAATGAGAAATTTACCTTAACAAAAAGTACATACATACATACATACAGATAGTAGATAAATAATAAAATAAATGACAAACAATTTTTCAGGATGCGCAAATATAAATGAATGTTAAACATGACGTTTGCATAGCAAGCTAAAGAACTTCCCATGTAAGGATTAAATTTAAATACCATTACAGATGAGCGTGAAAATAAAATGCAGCATACATTGTTGTTAATGATTTATTCTGCCGGTAATAAAAATATTGTTCTTTATTTAAAATGTGTATAATTGAAAATATTTTAGAAAAAATATTCTGATTTGTAAACTAATACGGGATTCGGACGAAGACTTTTTAGCTTAACTTTTTTAGAGTTGATGGTCGGTTCAACGGGGTAAAAATACGTTTATCCGAGTAAACTCCAAAAGATATTCCCTAAAAAATAAATTTATTTTGGATTTGGTATTCTGTTAAAAAGTCAAGCTAAAATGTCGGCATCTAAGTCCCATATAACTCTTCGCAATATGGCTCTTTTTGTGCTTTTCTTAAATAAGCTGAAAAAACTCCCCTTCAGCGGTGATAAAGCGGGCTAAAATGTTCTATATAAATGGTCCTCGTGGTATTTTCCTTAAAAGTGCTGAACACATCTTATACCTTAAACGCAAGGCTTACAATATTTCCTATGCCGAGTACTAATTCTGTATGAATACGATATTAACCCTTAAACATATATTAAGTTTTGAATGATTTTTCCCGTTCAACCCACATCTGGCGCATGGGTGTTTTGAAGGCTTATAGTACAATTTTATGGCAAATATTTTTGTAACACATTTCAGCCCACTACATCGCCGCTGAGAGGGAGTTTTGTGTCCTTTTTGTAAAAAAGCGACAAAAAGACCTATACAAGGAATGGTTAGAAAGTTAAAATGTTCTACAAAAATGTTTTCCGTAGTGTTTCACAAAAAAATTGCTGAACACATCTTATACCTTAAATGTAAGGCTGACAAGATTTCCTATGCGTAGTAACTATAACAATGTGCAAAGGGGGGACTTTTCATTACAATGATGATGAGTCTACAAGTCTTTTTAATAACTGAGACAGTACAGGACACATACACAAACAAAATGATAACAAGACACTTTTTCTGCATATTAATGACACATAGTCATCACATGAGTCAACCATATCAAAAACAATGAGTGTGAAGAGAGTAAAGTGCCAATGATCTACACAAACATGGCGATATACTCTTAACAGAAAAGAAATAAATGAAGAATTAAATAAGGTTGGTAACGTTGTATTCAGAAAGAATTGGATATGATTAATATTCCAGGGAACAAGGGAAAAGTTAACATCAACTTAATTTTTGAACTATTCTGTTTTGTTTTTTTTTTTCTAAATTAGGTCTTTGATTGAAGTTAATTGGACAGCATTGTATGGTTTACTTGCGTGTCAAATTTTGACTTTGATTTTATTTAATCACTTGCTGTAAAACTATTTTATGAATAAAAGAAGATATTATTTTTATTAAAAAAACACCATTTCATAAAATCAATTACAGTTTATTATTGCAATCGGTTATTACTGATAACAAGATGGCAAACTGATGTAAAGGTTGACATCGCAATGATGAAAAGAGTCATGGGATTAAAAACGAAGACACTTCACTTAGTATTGATGCCAAAATACATCAACGTTATGGCGGTTTTCTCTTAGTGGCATTGGCTTGTTGATATTTTGTCATTAAATTGATTCTAATTCTTCATTTCTTTGATGACAGTGTGTCATTGCATCGATGACATAATTTTCATCACTGGCATTGATGCACAAGATGACCAACTGATGTAAAGGTTGACATCGCAATTGTGAATAGTGTCATGTAGTCAAAAATGAAGACACTTGAAATAGTATTGATGTCAAATTACAGCATCGTTATGACCGGGTTGCTGTCACTGTACAGTGTTATTACAGCACTAAAATATTAATATTCATTGCAGCATTAAAATGGTCATTTTTTCTAGAGTTATCATAGGAAATATGTGTCTTCCCGAAAGTATCATTAAATTTAAGTAATAAAGTGATTTTTGCAAGACATCATTTAAAACTTCTTTTTAAACACTATTTTCTATTCCCTACATATGATATGCATACATTTATATCTTCATTTAAAAATTTAACTTTTATTTCAGAATTTGAGTCTAATCGTATTTTCTTCTACGAAACAGGAAATGAACACTTCACTTTAAGATTCTCTTAAGAAAAGAGATGCTGCATATCCTTAGAATTTATTTCCGGTACTTGAAAAACTGCAACTACCAATTAAAAACAAAAATAGACAAAACACACCTGCAACTTCTTTAAACATCCAAAAATTATAAAAATTTCCTTCCCCCCTTGTCACGAGTATGTACAATATCCAAGATATCCTTATGTGTATCAGATTACTGTGATTTCTCACAGAGCATGCTTTTAGTTTGCTTCTTCTACCCTGTTTTGTGCTCTTAAACGATTTTCCACATGTAAAAATCTTAATTATATTTCGCAAATGAAATTGAAATTCCCAAGAAGAAATTAACAAATTTGTGTTTGCATGAGCATGTGAGAATATTTTTGGTAATTTTAAACCAATTGTTATTTTTTTTACTTTTTTTCTTCGAAGGATATTCAAACTAGGGATGTAACGATACGCCGTTTTGCCGATCCGATACCGATACCGATATTTAAAAATAAATATCGCCGATGCCGATTCCGATACCGATACGAATATTGAAATTGAGTTGAAGTTTAGATCAACAAAACTCAAGTGCAATTTTTTTATTATACAAAATCACATTGTAAGAGAGAATATTTAAAATTGATTTTAACCCAGTATAAAAAATTGGAAGTAATTTTTAAGGAGCTACATTTTCTTTGCTTCAAAAAAATCTATATTAAAAATATGCAGATAATTAGTAGAAAAGCAAGAAAAAATTTTTAGTTCCTTTGTAATTTTAAAAAATACTCGCAATGCTTTTTAAAAAATCGATTTTTAAAGGACATATATCAACTAATATTCTTCTAAATAACTTAATAGCTTAATTATTAAAAGTCTTCTAAAAGTTTATATTTATTCACTTAAATTTACATGAAAAGTTTTGAGTTTAAATTCGCATAAAAAAATTGTGAAAATGGGTAATTTTTTATCCTTTTTCCTTGAGGAAAAACCATTATAGAGCACTGAAAAAGAAATTGATCCTAGCATCGCTTCCAATTCGGTGATTGGTAATCGAAAAACAGAACTTCTTGCAATGGCAAGGATATGTAAAACTAATTAGAAATTATCCAAATTTGCAACGCTTCCGGATCGCGAATTCTACATTTTAATGACTTCTTTGGAGTGTCTTTTTTTGCTGGAATAAGATTTAAAAAACAACGACTTGAATTTGAATTCATGGTAAAATTAACAAAAAATATATATATTTTTTTACAAAATAGCAGCATAAAAGATTATTAATTTCTAAAATTGATATTAATAAGATTTAAAAAATAACGAAGTGAATTTAATTCATGGTGAAATTGAACAAAAATAAATTATTTGTTAAAAAAAAACTCTGAAAAGTATCGTCGTATCGACAGTAAAATATCGCCGATACCGATGTATCGGAAAATCTGAAGTATCGCCGATATATCGGTATCGGTATTCGTTACGTCCCTAATTCAAACATCCTTTCATGAAAATTGCATTGGCGAAACTATTAAAAATGTACATAAACATGTTTTCATGTCGATACTTGTAATGCTAATGAACATTTTTTTACTTTTGTTTTTTTTTTTTTTTTTTTTTTTTTTTTTTTGAGAAAAAAGAGAACTTTTCTAACACATCTATTAAAAATTTAGCACGTCAAACACATGGTATTAAATAATTGTATAGCTTTTGTGAAAATGGTTTATTTTCTAAAAAAAAAGCAAATTGAAAATTTATAATTGCATCAACAGATGACTTAAATTACTTTAATGATTATCGGAATGAATATAAAAGAAAAAATTTGAATAAGTGAAGCACGCATGTACATATGTATGTGTGTAAAGTGGTTGTCAGCTTATTTGACTTAGTCAATATTTAAAAGAAAAACTTTTCTATTATCACATTGAGGAAGAAACAGCAACAATAATTTACATACACTGGGGGATACTTGCGCAAAACAATAAATTTACGTGTTAAAATCGGCTCACAGCTTAAAGTAAGAATTTGGTTTTATTTCATACAATTTATCCCTTATATGTATAAAGTAAAAAATCATGGCCTACTTTTGGGCTTGATTTCAACAATAAGCTCGCTTACTTACTTACTTACTTAGATGGCTATAAACAACCGTTTACGTCAGTTGCCTGACTCAGAATATTTTTCCATGCGCGTCGATCTAATGCGCTTCGTCTCCAGTTTCTAGTACCAAGTTTTACGAGATCTTCCTCAGCTTGATCTTTCCACCGGAGTTTGGGTCTTCCCCTTCTACGTCTTCCTTTGGGATCGAAATCGAATGTTTTCTTCGCCGGAACATTATCATCCATACGCATGACATGCCCCAGCCAGTGCAACCGTTGTACTTTGATGCGCTTAACAATGTTAATATCTTCGTACAACTCATATAGCTCGTGATTCATTCGATGTCGATACTCTCCGTTGACGCAGACAGGTCCATATATTTTGCGCAGAATCTTTCTATCAAACACCTCAAGAACAGCTTCATCTGGTTGCGTAAGAGCCCACGCTTCAGCGCCGTATAGTAGCACGGGTAGTATAAGCGTTCTATAGAGTGAAATTTTTGTTCGTTGAGAGAGGGCTTTGTTTCTAAACTGCTTGCTTAGCCCGAAATAGCATCTATTAGCAAGAATTGTTCTGCGTTTTATTTCCAAACTGATGTTATTTTTTTTTTGGTGGTACCGAGATAAATAAAGTTGTTCTCTACCTCGAAGTTATAGTCACCAACGTTCACATATTGACCCAGTCTTGTTACTTCTTTGTTCGTTGATACCATTAATTTAGTTTTATCTTGATTTACTATTAGACCCACATTCGCCGACTCCTTTTCGATACTCGAGAATGTTGCAGTTACCTCTCGCACAGTCCGCCCCATGATATCAATATCATCGGCATAAGTGAGTAGCATGTGTTTTTTGTTTTAAATTGTACCTGCTCTATTAACTGCAGCATCCCGCAGGATTTTTTCCAACAAAATGTTGAATATATCACAAAATAGACTATCACCTTGTCTAAAACCTCGTTTAGTATTAAACGTCTCGGTGATGTCTTTTCCAATTTTAACTGATGATCTTGTGTCAGTTAACGTCATTCTGCATAAGCGTATTTGCTTTGCATGTATACCAAACTCAGACATGGCTTTTAATACCTTTGCTCGTATCGGGCTGTCAAAAGCACCTTTATAGTCGACGAACAGATGATAAGTGTCGATTTGTTTTTCTTGGGTCTTCTCCAGGATTTGGCGCAATGTAAATATCTGGTCGGTGCTCGATTTGCCAGGTCTAAAGCCGCATTGGTAGGGTCCTATTATTTCGCTGACTTTCGGTTTCAATCGTTCACATAGCACACTCGATAGAATTTTGTATGCAATAGGAAGGAGACTAATACCTCTATAGTTGGCGCATACAGTTTTGTCTCCTTTCTTATGCACAGGACATAGCACGCTGAGATTCCAGTCATCGGGTATGCGTTCTTCTAGCCAAATGGTTTTAACAAGTCGGTGCATACTCCTTAACAACTCGTCGCCTCCGGCTTTAAAAAGTTCTGCTGGCAGACCATCAGCACCTGCAGCCTTGTTGTTCTTCAGCCGGGATATTGCTTTTTCAATCTCATTTTGGCTAGGTAGTGTACATTCGACACCGTCGTCAATTATTGGTTCAATGGTATCTTCGTTGTCGCTATCATCTGATACCAACAGCATGAAAAAATTTTGTTTCCATATCCTCAGCACATTTTCAGTATCTGTCGCCCGGTTTCCGTCTTTATCTTTAACGGAGAAACTACCAGTACCAAAGCCCTCTGTTTGGTGTTTTACTTTTTGGTAGAATTTTCGGACTTCGTTTCTACTACTGTACATCTCGATCTCCTCACACTCGCGCCCTTCCATTTCTCTTTTCTTGCGGCAGAACAGGCGTTTCTCGCTTACAGTTCCACTTATTATGTAATCACTCAGTAGCGACACGTATTGACATCGTAGCTTACTTTTTAAGCGAGAGCGCACCGATTAAACAGCCGATGACACGCTTATGTTAAATCTAAATGGGAAAATAAGCCAAAACGTCATCAGTATCAGCTACTAAATATTGCTTACATCAGCGATTACGTAATAGGTATTTTTACCACTGGGAAGTCATACAACTCTGGTATGTATGTATATACATGAGACCACGATTTCAAATCTATATATTCACCTGAAACACTTTGCATCACCCCAAATCATACAATTGATGCAGGATGAATAGATCAAAAATACTAGAATGTATGCGTTTTTAAAGCAGAAGTAGCGTAGCAGCTGTTTACGAACAGATTTCTGGTGATTTTTAGGATTTTCTTTTAAGATAAATTGAAAACACTTGATCGGTGCTTAAATACATTACAACAAATACATAACAAGTGGTTGTCAGTCAGTACATACTAACTATAAAAATTTTATCAAAAATTATATTTTATTGTCTTTTTTTAAAGCACAAGCCACAAAGACAATACTAGTATGGTTCCTTTTTTTAAACAGCTGCCATTTCTAAACCAAATATACTTTATATTTTGTATTGTTATAAGTATGAGTATGAACCTGAAATTTACCCATGTCTTCTTTTTATTTAAATATTACTAGTACGTACCCGTTTTTAAACATAATTTTTATTATTTATTTTCATTTCCTTAAACGAGGCACGCATTCAGCGGTATTTTGTAAGCAAAATTTTACGTGCACAGCCAGTCGGTCGTTCATCCTACTTTTTCGTCAATACAAAAATGTATTTCTTCAGACTGGTGTGTATAAGTGCAGATGTTTTAATGAATAAATACATACCTTTTTTTTATATTTCTTTACTATTTGTGTATTCCTTTTTTAATTATTAATCATTTCCTTAGCAATTTTTGAGTTTTTTTTTCCTGCGCTTTCATTTCTTTACAAAATTTCTTTTAAGAATTTGAGCGCATTTATTCTTTATAGAATTTACTCTGAAGAAAAAGAGAGGGCTTGTGTTTTACTTAGTTTATGCAATTGTTTCAAATAAATTTTTACCTGATTTTTATTCCTTTGTTTATCATGTTTACCTGCTTTATATTTTTGACACAATTCTCGCAAAATGGTGATAAATCATAAAGTAATAATTATGATTTTGAATGAAAAGTTTAAATGACGATTTATGGTTTTTTTCATATTTTAGGGAAAACATTTCGACTTGCAAGCAGAGAAACAAGCCGTCATAAAAAGTCGGCGGCGGCGGCTTAGGAAAAAATAGTCGGCGGCGGCTCATAGCCGGCTCGAGCCGGCTGACAGCGGCTGGTTTTGTATATCGCGAATTCCGCGAATATTTCGCGATAAAATATTTCGCACTTTTTAATATTGAATTTCTTTATTACGAAATTTTATTAAATTTTCTTTTTATAAGTTTTTTAAACAAATTTTTTATATAAAATGTTTCGACTACCTGACGACTTCCACACAATTTGTAATATGTAGTACAAATTTGCAACTAAAAAAACAATTAGCCGGCTGCAATTTTGAGCCGAGGCTAGCCGCATAGATCGGCGGCGGCTTGAAGTTACATTGAAAGCCGGTGGGGGCTCTTAAGCCGGCTTTGAGCCGATCGGCTTGTTTTTCTGCTTGCAAGATTTTTGCGTAAGGAACAGTTTATGTATATAAAACATACATACATATTTCAAAATAACAAAACAACACATAAAGTTAAAAAATCAAAAAAACCCGACTGCGTAAAAAAATAAAAGAAAACAACTTTAAACCGTCACAGATCCTAAATGGTCATTCGAAATTAAAAATTATAAGAGAAACCTAAAGATGATTTTCAAATACCTGTCGAATGATACCCATTTTGATATTGTTTGCCGACTTTTTATTTTTTTTTCGTATAAACAAAATGACATCTGTTGGCCGCCATATTGAATTTTGACTACTGTCATAGTGACACTCCCCGAACTAAGACGAATCGATTGACGTAAGAATCGTCAAAATCGGTCGGCGCGTTCGGTTTATATAGTGCCGCAAAGGAACACACATACATACATAGGCTGATAAACACAATACCCTTTTTTGCGTTGCGCAGTCGGGTAAAAACAGACTTCACTTGAAAAGGTAAAAATAGGTAAGACGATTTTTTGTTTTGCATTTTACGCTCATATTATGCAGCCGATTCAGACAAAACTTATACTATTTTAATGATATTCATTGACAGATGTGCGCAATCTATATTTTGCTGAGATCGGTTCAGTATATTGGGAGCTACAGACGTTTAATGTTGCTGCTAATATATGCGCACATAGTACATGCATGTATTAGCTTAAAACCAAAAAATATATATATGAAAAATATGGATGTGTATTTCTAGATTTTGCTAAGATTGTAAAGCAAGCCATACACGTTAAGTTGTGTCGGTTGTACGAAAGATCAAAAATTTTTGGTTTTTTGCCATGTTGCACAACACTGTCGCAACGTTTGTGTGCCTGTCGTATACTATTTTAGGCTTAAATTTACTTTAGCTACACTCCTCAAAATAAAATAAAAATTTAATTGTAAGAAAAAAAGTAAAGTACAAAAATCCTCGAAAACGCATATTTTCGGAGTTTTATTTGGAGGAGTGGAATAATTTTTTTTTTGTAGCTGTCGCATTACCTGATGGTCGACAAGAGCCACCCCAATACGGCGAGCCCTAGCCGGAGCTTACGGCAGCATGCCAGCGCCGTCGATCATCTGTCAACACCTTCAGTTCCCAAACACAATTTCAACAAAAGTAGCCACTACAAAATGGCTAAAGTAAATTTGTTCCCTATTTTATGTACTCGTAGTATACTTGCTTATTCCTGTTGTTACCACCTTGCAGTAAACATTGAATGTGAGTATTATTTGCGAACAACATAGAAGCAGAGATCTTTACTTGGTCACAAGTTGATTGCAAAATGAAGTTGTGCATGAGATCGCACACTAAATTGTATCGTTTGTGCGACAAACATATAATTTGATTACTAGCTGAGTTGTACCATCGTTCGCAAAGTGTGTGGCTTACATAACACTACAAAACCTTTTGCTCTTTATTTGTGTGTTGCTGTAGGAAAGGCACAGAACTAAAAGTTAAGATAGTTCAATAAATTGAATTAGATTATTTGAAGGTATTTTGTTTTTGTATGCTACCGTTGTTTTTTAATTTCAGTGTAGGCAAGTTTCTATGTATCATTTATTAATTATATTTGCATTGAATGCAAATTATATTTGCATTATAATTATATTTGCATTATAGTTATACTGTTTTGCAAACAAAAGGTATAAAGTTTCTAATGCATTATTTAGGGTAATAAGGATCTGCTAAACAGTGTAGGAAAATAAACTAAACGAAACGTTTGGTTTCGTTTTGTTTTGTGTTTTTCAATGTGTAAAACAAAACCAAAACAACGAGAATGATAGTCCCATTTAGTTTTGTATTGTTTGTGCTTGTGTACACAAAATTTACATTAACTTAAATGTACGCAGCTAGAAAAGAAAAGAACAAGAACAAAATTGAAAAGTTTTAAGAAAATACATTTGCAAACGTTTCCCGATTGATTTGCTCATCATAGTAGAGAATGTGTTAGTGTATTTATAACGAAATACATTTCTGCTTTTGTTTTATTTGCAATTGTACGATTGAAATGGGATATTAAAGCATGCAGATGAGTGAAAAGCCAATTGTTCTGTTTCAAATTTTGTCATTGCAAAAGTATTTGTTTTGGTTTTGCTCATGTACGAAACGATTAAAAATATTTTAAAAGTTTGTGTCTTCGCATGAAACGTTTGCGAAAAGTTTTGTTTGTTTGCACACTCTCGTGCTAAACACGAGAAAAAAATTCATTTCGAACACACAGAAAAAATAGACAAGAATTATGTTCAATAACACCATGTTCTTAAACAAAATATGAATTTCAATGAAATTTGTCATTAACTTAATACAATATTTTGTTGTATGTATTTCTTTCCCATGCCGATTATTTCTTTTCATACATAAGTACTTAAAACAAGTTTTATATCATTAAAAAAAAAATAACTGCGACATGGCTCAGCTGTAGAGAGCATGCTTTACGTGCGGGAAGCCCGGGCTCGTATCCCAGGCAAGTCAACATTTTTTTAAATTATATATTTTTTTCTTTTGAAATAATGTTGTTATCAATATAGCGGAATTCTTTATCACAGGATATTTGGAAAAAAATTGAATACCGCTATTTTGTTATCGCCGTAGTGTAGTGTAGATTTTGTTACCGCCGTAGTGTAGCGGATAGTGTGCTAGACTATTAACCGGGAGGTCACAGATTCGAGGCTTAAGCAGGTGTGTGCTCGCTAAAAAAAAAACTTATTTTGTTCTGTGCATTGTACTATAGAAAATTGTACATATTTTTGTGGCCATTATTAAATACAGCCAAACGGCAACACGGATTTAAATATTTTTTCCAATTCGACCTTTGGAATCCTCCTTCTTAAGGTCCAATTTTGAAGCACTCCTTTTGCTTAGACCCTTTTAATTTATTTTTCCGCGCATTAAAGAAAGTTTTGTTTTAAATAGGACTTAAAAAAAATTTTACTTTCGATTGCTTCCCCAACCAGTAAATCTTTTGATATAAAGACTACTGATTGTCCTAGAGGACTGTGATGGTGTTATTGTAATCATCTGCTACACTGAAAATAAAATTATAGGTAAATCTAGCCAATTTAAATAGTTAACCTGTCATGTCATATCATACACTCTAAAACACTTTTGTTGAAAATTACGTCGATAATAGTCGGCAACACTTTACAGATCATTATCGACCTAAAATTACACACGCATTATTTTTCAACAAAATGTTTTTACTAAAAAAACAATTGGCTGCATAAAGGTTTCAACTGCGACGTCCTGACTGATAGTCTGACATTTTTAACATTCAGCCATGGCCGTATTATACTTTATGTTAAATTTTTTCCTCTTGGACTCAATATGTTTAATTTGAAAGGTTTTTTCTTTAATAAAATAACTACAAAATCGATGTAATTTTAGACAAGGAGAAATTTTCAACACAAATTTAGACAATATATGATCGTAAATTTGAAGTAATATTTTAGAGTGTAGTCATATCATGTCTCTGCTTAATTTGTACTGTAATTATTCAACAAGATGATTTAGCTGAGATGGTAAAGGCGTTCGGTTCATAAACATGAGATCCTAAGCTCAAGACCAACATATTACCTTTTACTGAATTGTAAAATATAAATTGGGAAAACCGACGTTTGAAAATTAAAATTATTTTTTATGGTTAAAATTACTCTAATTTCATTTTTAACAGTTTTTGTAGTTAAATTTCCGATTTTTATGGTTAAAATTACCAATTGAAAATAATAACTTTGAAAATAGTTATTTTACAAAAACTATTGTATTTAAGTCAAGCAGTCACCACAAAGAATGATAGAATACAATATTACGATATGCGCATGAATTCCCGTTGGTGCTTTTCAAAAGGTTGCCAAGTCAGTGAATCCCTAAGACAGTATAATTTTATTGGAAACAGTGTATGCAATTTTGTGGCACCCCTGTAACAGCTAAAAATTATTAACCAATAGGAACACAGTTAGTGACGTCATTGGCGACATATGCGCAGAAAATTTCAAGCTTATGTGCGGGATGTCGTAATATAGTATTCTATCATTCTTGGTCACCACATATCTGTACATACTTTCTGCTATCATTATTGAACAAGGTGACTTAGCTGAGATGGTAAAGGCGCCTGGTTTATATACATGAGTAAACTTGTGAGAACCTAAGTTCACCAAAAAATTACAAACAAAATTTTTTTTATTTTTTTAACAAAACATACTTTACTGCTTAAGCTATGGCATCGAACCTGCGACCTTCGGGTCTACCAAAGACAATTCTACAATTCTATTGGTTGATTTTACTGTATTTTATGGGTTTGGGCAATTTTAACCTATAAAATTAGATTTACGAATATTTTATTTTTTGTGTAGCATTTTTTTGTAAGTCTAAATTAAAAAAGTCTTATTAGTTTACCTTAAGGTCACTTAAACCATTTAGATATAATCGATCTAATACACGAATTCACCAAAATTCGATTACATATACATAAAAAACTACTCACTTTCGACATTATCTTCCATTTATTAATTTTAGAATTTATAAGTTCTTGTTGTTGAAACTTTCATCTGAATTTTACTTTTTAATATCTACATACACTCCGTCCCTTCTTTTTAACTAATTGAGAAACCGCATAGAAACGATATTCCCCCCTATTATGAATGGCCATGTTGATTTCACATCAAAACGACGGCAAAAAATTATTACTTGTCTGTTCGTTGTCGACAACAATTGACTACTATTGCCAGTCTCTACAATTTTCTGATGCTTATGAAATTAGCTGAGCATATTAATATTAGTCAGTTGTTGTCGATAAAGAGTAGACACACACAGAAAAATTTCCATGTAAAATCGTCGAAAACCAGGTTAATTTAACATTTTTCGGTAGTGATTTTGCTTCATAGGTGTTTCATTTTAAATCAACATGATTTACAATAATCTTGAAAGAAAATTTTTCCTTTTGAATTAACTTTATTTCATGTTGGTTTAATAGTCCAGTACAGTTAAATCAAAATGAAGTTGATACTGAAATAATACGAAAAATCATATTGAATCAAAGTAATTTCGAGTTGAAACAACGTGAATTTGATATTGGAACAACACGAAGCCTGATGTTGAATCAAAGTTATTTCAAGCTGAAACAACGTGAATTTGATATTGAAACAACACGAAGAATCGTGTTGAATTAAAGTTAATGTCAATCTGAAACAACATGACTTTAATGTAGCTATTTTATTAATTATTTTACGTACGTGATAGTCATCAGAAAACTTTGCGTTGTAGCTGACTGCCCCAGAAAAGATTTGAACTCGTGGCATCTGCATGATAGTCCACGCGCTAACAACTGCAGCTACAACAGTTTCAAACTTTTCTTTACTTATACACTAAATAAATACCATCGTATGTAAAATGCATTTCATTTTAATTCAACATGATTTAAAGGATTATTTAACTTAAAACTTATTTGAAATTAAAGTTATAGTCATGTCGATTGAAAATGAAACTTAACGTTTATAACAATATTGTTTTAACGGTGATTTAAGGTTAGATTAATAATTTTCCGTTTAAAGTTAATATGAAACAATGGTAGTTTTAAACCAGGAACAGTAAATTTTCGCTGGTAATTCGTTTTTTGTCGTCTACATAGACGACACATGTAAGAATAAACAACAACAAGTCACACAACTAAGCAAAACAGTGAATTTTAGCAATGAACAAAGCAAATAAACACTAACTCACTCAAACGACAAATTATTTCTTGTAAATTTAATATGATTTCCAATCAAAATTGCGGCATGTGGATTTTACATTCCTTTTTTTTCTGTGTGCAAGTATCAATCTTGTGTTGATGTAACGTCGACGTCGCCATTCATAATTATAATGTAACGGTAAAGCAGCATTGCGGAAAAGCAGGGACTGAAACCGAACCTGAACCCAAACGGGTTCAGGTTCGCTGTTTATAAAAACTTTGAACCCGAACCCGTTGAACTCAAAAATTCATTAAGGTTCGGGTTCAAAAATAATAAAAAAAAATTATTTAATAGATGAATAATAAAAAACATTACATTTCTTGCATGCAAAAAAATTAAAAACAAAATCAAAATAAAATAACGACCAAGCAAATTCATACCAGGTGGCAGCACTCCGAAAGCTGACTATTTGTTGCAATTTTTAAAAGTGCCGAATGGCTGCCACAATTTTTTGATTTTTCTTGTTCTGGGTATTTCTAATAATTTCTTATTTGAAGTATATTTTCTTATGTCAATGCGGTACGTACGTACGCTACAAAGTTGAAAAAAGTTTTTTTGCAAGCTAAATAAGTTAAATTCAATTAAATTAAAAAAAGAATATACGGCCCTGTTCGGTAAACCGAATCCGAGTAAATTTCTTGATTTCCAAAAATAAATAATACCCCCATTGATGTATTTTAAATCGTATATAGTAAATTAATTTCAGATATGATATTTTTAGCTCTAAAAAATATGAAATTGCAGAAAAGTATGAAAAAAGTTTGCTATTAGTGGATTTAATTTTTCTAAATCGAGCGTTTTTAAAACGACTCGATGTACAGAACAGGCAGGTAGTGTTTAAACGTATAAACGTGAATGCAAAATTGATTTATGTATTTTATTATTAAGAAAAATAATTGCGCGCGTTTAAATTTTGGTTTTAAGCCCGAACCCGAACCGAACTCTGAATCGATCCTGAACTTTTTATTTTGATTAACCCGAACCTGAACCCATTTTTTTCATGGTTTCAGTCCCTGCGGAAAAGTGTAAACAGGGATCTTTAATTTACATATTATGTATTCGAATAATTGCGAATTTTCAATATTAAGTCTTTTAGTTTTGGACAAAATAGGGTAAAGTTTCTCACAGTCATTGTCCAGATAACGGTACATTTGTGTTTTTTTTTATGTATCCTTCCCTTAACAAGTGCCATCCATAGTAAAAAGCCGCTTCGATTAAAGTAGTATATATCTTATTTGAAATGCCACAAAATTACACATCGAATATAGGATAATTGGTTTTGATCGCATAAGTAATGACTGAGTTATAGGGGATCAAGTGATGCGGAAGCTGTTTTATACCACAAATAATAATAAAATCTATGGTTAAAAAATTTTATTGAATAGTTTATTCGATTTCAATGGACCGAGTTCGGATGAAATGGACCGAATTCGGATGAAAACTTAAAAGCGTATAGTGGAAAAACGAAAAAACTACCATTAATTACGAAAGAAAGAAAACTTTCGACATCGTGGTTTAGTTTTAGTGCTAATTTTGTCCCTAAATGCAGATATAATACAAACTCTGCACTACACTCAATTATTGCAAAATTTAAGTCTATAATCAACAAAAAGCTGCATTTAAACATATGGATATTAAAAAATGTTACCTTAAATTTAGTGCAAAATTTCTACGATGTAATCAAATTATTGAAGCAAAAAAAGTTGCAATAAACTTAAGATTACTTTTTTTAAATTAAATACATAATTGAAGAGATATCAAAAAAACTTGGCTGGACGGAAGGTTGAACTGACATGTTTCGAGACCACTCGGTCTTCTCATCAGAGTTCTTTACCACTTAGACCTCACGGCTACGGCAGCCACAACCGCCATGTCAGTTACAACCGATTAGTTTGAAAATCGTTTAACTTTAATTAATTGCAGCTGGCAAGGCCATCTAGTGGGGCTTTTTCTCCCTCAAGCTTTCATTAATGCTTAGAAACTTCACTAACTTTTTTATTTTGTTCAACTTTTGAATTCTATCGTACGTATCACATACATACCTATAATAAGACTTATTTTTTTATCTATCTGAAGTTTTGAGGTTGGCCGAATTTTATATTCTTATTTCATATTATTTTAATATAAAAATTCCAATTTAAAAAAATAAAAATGTTTCTCCCATATTGTTTCGATATTGAAACACACATGACCAGCATTTACCACGATTTAAATATATCTGTTTATCACTGTTATTTCTGATGGAATTATATCCTCCAAAGACATTTAAAATGCATGACAAAACATTTTTAAGCCGGTGTCAAACCTTGTTAATTATTTATGCTCTTGAATTTTTTTAATATTGAAAACAACATTAATTGTAATATGTATGCACCTACTGACTGCATTAATATACTGATATTGTCATTTTAAATCTAAATTAATCACCATTATACTCATAATTTAAAGTTATCCTGTCTAACCAAACTAAATCTAAAAAAATCTGTTTCTAATGAATTTAATTGTGTGAACAAATAAAACAAAAACTCCCTAAGGAATTTTGGGAAAATTTTATGTGTCATTCCTATTCTATGCAAACAATAATAAATAAATGAATTAAAACACCAACATAATTATCATATTTAACACCACCACCACCCATCTGTTGAAAACTATTAACGCTACAAATATAATCCTATTGGATTTATAACATGATGCATAAAGAATGCTTCTTGAATGCAACATAAATTGCATGATAGTACTTGATATAAGTTTAAATTCTACTAAAGTATATTATACATGTTTTCCACATCTACTCTCTTTGAAATTAACACGCTCTTAATATTTTTTTTCTTTTTAATTTTAAACTTAAACAGTTGTGTTTCAAAAGATTTTCTAAATTTAAAAATACATATGTACTTATAACATTTGTTTGTGAAACCATCCATAATTGTTTTGTTTTTGTTCTCTATCCGAGATTGTTTGATAAATTACAAAATTCCTTTTTGTATATTTTTTTCGAAAACAATAAACAAAAAGGAGTCTGTTCTTTGGAGTAAATTTGAAATGACAGTTGTGTCAGTGAACTAATGAGAAAATGCACACATATTCACTGTCTCACACCGTTGTGGGTTTGAAGATATTGTTTCTAAAGAACTTCAAGGAATTGATTCATTAATTTTCAACTGTAAGAATTTTGTCGCGGGGAACTCAATAAGTTCTGCCTAGAGTTGTCAAACCGGTTTTCGAATTATTCGAAATACCGGGTTTTCACAATTTTCCGGGTATTTTAAACAGGTTTTTTTCCATCAAACTATTCGACAAAATCTAATGTTTTAGTTTTTAATAAAAAAAAATTTTTATTTAGATTTTGTGCGTTTACTTTTAATAATCGGCCAATAAAGGTCCTGACTCACTATATTCTATATGATCGTACGATTCATTAACAGGAAAATCTGATTTTAAAGTGAATGAAACAAAATGTGTTGTTGGTACCATATAGAGTTTTTCTTTTCCCGGACTTTTTCATTTCCCGGGAAAGCGGGATTGATTTTTCAATTTCCCGGGAATTCCCGCCCAATACAAAACGATACTATATATCATTTAACTGAATTTATTTGAACAAAAAAAATATAAGTTAATGAGATCTATTAAATAAATTTATTTTTAAAAGTAAGTTAAAAAATATAATTTCAGCTCTTTACAGAGTAATTCCAACAAATATGTATGAAGGTGTGCCGTGTCGCATGCTTTTTAATTTTAATAAGAAAATTACATTTTTTATTGTATAACTTCTGACTAGTAGCCATCTAAAGTAAAAATTTTACCAATTTGAGACTTTTTTATAATTGCTCTAGCTTTATAACCAGAAAATATTTATGCGAAATATGATTTATGCTTTATTTTATTGGCCAATAATGAGCAATTCATATTGCGAAGCAAAATTGAACTGAAATAATGAATTGGTCCAAAAATTTAATTAGTTTTATTGAGAAATGATTTTTCAAAGCATGTAATAATTGAAAAAGACAAAGACAAATTCTTGACGTTGTATAAGGGTCGAACTTAACACCATCATATTTTTGGGATCAACCACGATCCCGTTATCAGAGTTCGTCTTATACTCTAAGCCCTCAAACTCAAGCAGATAAATATCCAGCTTTAGACCAATTTGGATGAATCTCTTTACAAGTGACGAGATTTTTTCCAAACTTAGATAAGCTTTTTTTTGGTATATTAAAACTTTCACCATATTTGTCTTAGCCAAACACTATTTGCGCTCTTTCTTTTTCTCATACCTAGTTTAAAAGCCTTTTGCTTTTGAAGTCTATTGTTCATACGTGTTTATTTTTCCTGATATATTGGAAATAATCAAACATATTTAATTGCTTCGTGCTGTAGTGTTAAGAATTGAAATTATGTTTTTAGTCGAACTGTATGGGTTTTGATCCAAAGAATTTCAATTATGTGTATATTTTTTATTTTATTTTTCGTATTTTTCTAAGAGCAGCACTAAAAATGTGTGCTTACAAAGTAAAGTTGACATAACAATATTAAAAAAATATCCCGGGAATTCCCGCACAAATTTCCCGGGATTTTTTTCCCGGAAAATGTGCGGGATCTCGGGAATTTTTTCCCGGAAAATCCCGAATGAAAAACACTAGTACCATGCTATCACACAAAAATGACGCAAAAACACATGCTTCGGAAATATTTCCATATTGCCAAATCCCAGAAATAGTCTACCAAGGACATAATTTTAGAGTTGTCAAAACTGTTTATACCGCGTGGCCCAAAAATAACGAATGGCAATGGGTTTGAATAGTCTATAACTCCATTATTTTAAGATTTTTTCTTGCATTTTTTCACATTGTTGCAAAGATGATTTGGGAAATTGAAACTGGAAAGGTTTACTTCTGAACAATGATCATACCACAAGAGAAACAATGACAATGCTATGGAGCGTTTTCACTGAACGTATTATATAAGGAAGCAGTGATTTTATTAGCCGGACTAAACCGCTTCCGAAGCATTTTTTAGAGTATATTAAAGATCGTGTATACGTGAACAAGCCACAGACGATGACCCAACCTAAAATAATAGTCGAGAAAAAAATCGAGCGATGTCCTCGAAAATCTTAAAAATAGTTATGAAAGGTCAAGAAAATGTCCCATAACAGCGCCATTATTTTCCTTGCTATATGTTCGTTGTTCAGGAGTAAACCTATCCAGTTTCAATCTACCAAATCTGCTTTACAACAATCTGAAAAAATATAATTAAAAAATGTTTAATTAATGGAGCTATAGATTATTCAAACCCCTTCGTTACGTTTGGACCATCTCTGTATATGTTGATGGAATAATGTGCTATATATTTAACCTTAAAAGGAAATTTTTTATTGGTGATCCCCTTATGAATGTCTGCGATATACCTACACCGAAAAAAGGTTCAACCTTGCATTTCATATAGGATGCTATTTTTATGTGTTTACACACAGAAAAAATGGAAATGTAAAATCAACATGCCGCAATTGTGATTTGAAGTCATATTAAATTTACAAGAAATAATTTGTTGTTTAAGTGTGTTAGTGTTTATTTGCTTTGTTCATTGCTACAGTTCGCTGGTGTGCTTAGTTGTGTAACTTGTTGTTGGTTACTCTTACATTTGTCGGCTATGTAGACGACAAAACACGAATTACCAGCGAAAATTTATTGCTGCTGGCTTAAAATTACCATTGTTTCATATAAATTTTAAATGAAAAATTATTAATCTAACCTTAAAACTCTTTGTTTTAAAAATTTTCACTGTTAAAACAACTTTGTTATAAACGTTGCATTTCCTTTTAAATCAACATGACTATAACTTTAATTTCAAATAAGCTTTATGTTAAATAATCATTTAAACCATGTTGGATAAAAATTAAATTGATTTTACATTCGATGGGTATTTATTTAGTGTATACCTAAAGTAAAGTTTGAAGCTGTTGTGGCTGCAGAGGCACGAGTTCAAATATTGGCTAGTGCAGCCAATTACAACACAAAGTTTTCTAATGTCTATGCTAATAACCATCACATAAGTAAAATAAGTAATAAAATAGCTAGATTAAAGTCATGTTGTTTCAGCTTGATATAACTATAATTCCACATGGTTCTTAGTGTCGTTTCAATATCAAATTCACGTTGTTTCAACTTGAAATAACTATGATTCAACATGATTCTTCGTGTTGTTCCAATATCAAATTAACGGGCTTTCAACTCGAAATAACTTTGATTCAACATGAATTTTCGTATTATTTCAGTATCAGCTTCATTTTGATTTAATTGTATTGCATTATTAAATCAGCATGAAATATAGTTAATTCAAAAGGTTAAAAGTTCCTTCAAGATTATTGTAAATCATGTTGAATTAACATGAAACGCCTATGAAGCAAAATCACTACCGAAAAATTTTAAATTAACCTGTTTTTCGACGGTTTTACATTGAAATTTTTCTGTGTGTAGTTACACATGTGACCGTAAGCTTAATTTTTAATTTTCGAGGTCGGAGCTCGTGGGAACGCCCCTATCTTCAAAATAAGGGTGGGACTATTTTTTTTAGATCATCTTGTAAACTATAAGGAATATGAATATTTTGTTGAAAGCTTTGTTTTAGATAATAATATTATCTACAACTCCACTAAACGCATTTTTGTTGTAAATTTTACAATTTAAAAGTTATAGATATTAAGAAAAAATGTATCATGCGTCACAAAGGGCTCACGGGTTTTGATATAGAATGAAAAAATTGTTTGGCTGCAAATAAGTTATTTTAGAATTCTCTTATATTCCTGTATTATAAATTTATTTTGCATGCTTTATTATGCAAAATTCGCTAAAAATTAGGAGAACACACTTCAACTTTCAAAGTTACTTCCACTTTTTATAGCATGCGTCACAACACTCTATAACTAGATTGAGCTGTGAAAACATTTCGAAAAAGGCTCTTATCCATACTCTCTGTTTTTTGAAACCATAGTAGCCATCACAAAATATTTTAAATATTTTTAATTTTGGCCTTACAATTTTTTCTTTAGATTTTATGTTTTATGGATATGGCAACAATATTGGTTGACAAATGGGATAGATTGACGCCCAAAATCACCATTTTAAAAGTAAGCGAAAGTAACACAAGAGTCGAAATAGAAACCAAAACACAACTGATAAAAAACAGTTGTCTCACTTTAAAGAAAGTTGTACTCCATCATACGAATTTGACAACTACGACTCAACTATTAATTTAGTTGTGAATCATACTAAGGGCCTTAATCATTTGATACAATTCATTTAATATATCAAAATATTTGTTTAATTAAATCAACCATGAATAAATTTTAACAATTTGTTAGCTAATATTTATACCCATAGTGCACCCTTTCCTGTCTGACTAGCAACACATTAATATCGCGGCATTAACGTGGCAAACACAAACTTCAGACCTTGATCTGTGACCCCTCATGCAGCAATTGGTCAATTATTTTTAAACGATTTGACTTGTGCATTTTTAATTTACTCTCTTGTATGTGCATAAAAAGCACATGAAGACAAACATACATAAAATGATTGCCAATTATATGAGTGTATAATAACATTCATTCATGGATTAACAATAAAATGAACCAACTCTTTGATAATTCTGCTACATAAGCATGATGTGCGTGCAATTGCACTGTGTGTGTGCACCCAGCGAACATTTTTTTTTTCAATTTCAAAATTCAACTCAGAAAATATTTCCATAAAACTCTTTTGAATTTCTTTTATTTACCTAACGAAAAACGGAAAACGAATGAGAAATGCATTTGATTGAAAATACTGGACCCAGATTTTAAAAAATTGAGAAGATTTATTTTTCAAAGCAGTAAAACTTACAAACTATAAAGAGTTTGTAGTTTATTGGTTTATAATCTTAACAAGAGCTAAATAGTGCAGAGTTAATCTTCAAAACTTAAACTCCTCAGTATAATACTTATGAACGTGAGGTTCATAGTATTGTACGCTGATACTATCTAAACTAATAAAAGCGCGGATTGTATATCCTTGTGGTGGCAACCGGAGTTGGGCACCTGATTGGTTTATAACTGGCCAGTGCTGACTAAACAAGTTGTGCGATAAATGAGTGGATTTAATAAAACGCGATTGGCAGCGATGCACCACAAGCGGTTAATAGTTTCATCCCTAAATTCACTTCGGGTGATAGACGAGCGAGGTCACGACTCTAGGAAAAATGGGTGGTTTCCTAGTTCGGTGGGTCCTGCGATGATGACTGGAAGCCGATGCGGATCATGTATAAATGTAAGAAATTGAAACAAACGAGGAGACTGAACGGAGAGAAGTGGGCAACGAGGTCTAATAAGGACTAGACCTTTGAAGTTAATCGCTTAACTTTAGTCCGGCATGGCTCTGGCGTCGAAGACTTTTGCTATGGATAACATGAAGAGATAATATGAAAGAGAATGAACGCGAAGAGCTAATATGAAAGAGGAACCGTCGAAAGAATCGTGAGGGTATTTTCTTAACATTTTTGTTGTAATGAACTGATATTTTGTCTTTACCGCGCACGACTCATGGACATGTTGTACCACTCCTATTTTCACCAGTCAGATGACAAGTGCGTTGTAAAAAGTTATTACAAAATCTCCTGCAGGGGACTACTACGAACCCAGTAATGAGAATGGAAGTGGATACATAATTTCGATTTCCAGCAATCATTAAAGTCTCAAGGAAACGCTGGTGATGGCGCATGTCCCGGTGATTTAGTGATAGGTCAATAATCATTGTCGCATGAAGGAGATCGGAAAGGAACCCGAAATATTAGTGGCCTGCTTCGGTAGTCTTCCTACATATTATATAATAAATAAAGGTTATAAATATCGTGAATATATAGTTCGCCTCATGAAGTCCAGAATATGTTAAATGTTCGTATAAATAATTAGTCTGGCAAGACTATTTTTGTACCTTTCTTTCTTAGGAGAAAGCTAGGTCTGGAGGCATTCTTGTTGAATGGTGAAATATCCCTTATTCGACCGACGTCAAGTACTTGGGGCTTACTGTTTATAGTAAGTTGACTTGGAACCGACATGATGAATGCGTAACATAGAAAGCCACTAGGGCGCTGAAGAGTTGTACTGGGCATGAGCCCACAGATGGTCATGTGGATCTATACAAGGATTGTTAAGCCAAGCATTACGTACGGCGCGATTGTATGGTGGCAGAAGACTCATCAGTTTGTAGCGACTACCAAACTGTAAGTTCCAGAGATGGCGTACCTTCGGACTACAGGCGTAATGTGGTCATGTCCAACCTAGGCTTTCATTGGATTAACACCGATACAAGTTTTCGTAAGATTCTCTGCACCAATGGCTCCTTATAGGATAAGCCCCGGATAGTCTGCCCGTTGTGTTGCCAACGGGTAGTCATCGACCCAAAATACAATGTACTGCAAGGAGCTGCTAGGCATGCCAAGTGTTCGATAGGATATTCAATGTCACATTTTCGCTTATGGCTAGGAGGGAAGAAACGGTCGTACTGTGGATTTCCGAAGTTTACATTGGTGTACGGATGGATCCGAAACGTAAGATGGAGTTGGCGCTGCCGTCTTTGAAGCCAGCGTGAAAATCTCTGTGCCATTGGGCAAATGGCCTACGGTATTTCAGGCGGAAATACAGGTGTGCTCATATTAATTTAAGTAAGGGCATTATAGGCGCGCATATAGCTATCTTTTCCGATAGTCAGGCAAGTCTAATACCCCTCATTTCATGGGACTCACTACAAAAGTTATCAATGGTAAACAAGGTTTCCATTTACTGAATACCTGGCCATAGTGGTCATCCGACTAACGAAGAAGCGGATGAATTGGCCAGTAAGGCCTCTGAGCCCGCAAAGGAGTTGTGCCTTGCTTCTTCTGTTCTAAGGCAGGCCAAATGATTAATCCAGCCATTGTCATACAGTGGGTGGTTACAGGGTCTCCTTCTGGTCACTTTAGTATGAACCCGATTCGTTCACCGTTGTATAGAAAAACTTTCTAAGAAAAGAAATATTGCTCTGCGCCCTTCATTGATATATATCATGCATTTGATAAAGTATTGCACGATGGTTTAATAATACATTAACCTACCCGAAAACACCCTTAAGCTTTTAGAAAGCTACTTAACTGAACGAAAATTGGTATTTAAGGATGATAATTTTCTAAGCACTCCGTAGCCGGTTGATACCGGAGTTCCTGAAGGCAGCATCCTTGGTCCTATATTATATTTGATATATGCCTCTGACTTGCTGATAAGCAGCAACATACACATATCAACATTGATGATACAGCTCTTCTAAGTGTTCACGAAACCCCTCAAGAAGTTTCTCGCAAACTGTAAGAGTATATACCTCAGTTGGAAAATTGGCTAAAACAATGGCGGATAAAAGTTAACGTACAAACATGTATACATATTACTTTTACATGGCATAGAGAATCATACCCGCCTATACGAATCAATAAACAAACTATACCCCAACACAATGAAGTTAAATATCTCGGTGTTCATCTTGATCGTAGTCTAACATGGAAATCCCACAAACATTGATGCAAAGGTGACCCAAATGAAATTAAAAGCAGCTCAAAAGAATTGGCTTATTTGAAAAAATTCTACACTAAGCCTGCATTGTAAACTTCTGTTATACAACTCTATTCTAAAATCAATATGGTCCTATGGTATCCAGTTATGGGGCGCTGTCTCGGCATCAAATGTAGAGCAAATTAAAGGCTAGCAAATAAAATTCTCCGTGCGATTACAGCAGCCCCCTGGTATGTCAGAAACCAGTGCATAGAGATCTACATATTCCGATGGCTAAGACTGTGTTTTCAAAATATGTGACAAAATACGTACAAAAAATTGAGTTGCACCCAAATCCACATCTTTAACTTTAGAGACCACACTCGGCTGAGAAGGAAGAACACTTGCCCTCAGCCGAATACTTGAGACGTAAAAGGCAACCGCAGAAAGAAAACGAAACGTGGAACTTTGGCTTAAAAAAATGTTTTTCGTTGGTTGTTGAAATTTTTATTTTGAACTTGTTGTCCGGTTTTCTGTTTTCGATCCGGTTTTTTGCAAGAGTTTAAATAAAAATAATGCAGATATCTGACATTTGAATAATGTCGGCAAAAATGTTCACTGGGAACGCATGCACATTACTTCTTTATATGCATTTGTTGGCAGTTTGTTGTTTTTGTATCAACAGACAGTTTGTCATTACTTTAGTTTACTTTACTTCACATTACTTTACCTACCCTAACGTTATGCTTCAGAGTTTTATATTTGTAAACATCAATAAGGAGAGTGAAACAAAAATATTTTACACTCAAAGTGAGCTCATTTTATTTGAGTATATGAGTCTTACTGTTGCTTTTGTTCTCCATAGTGCCATCTAGACTGTATAATATGCAGTAAAGCAATATCTACTATATTGCCGGCTATAGGCATATGTTTAATATCTGTTGTATATATATTTCTGAAGGGTCTTTTATTATTTGCTTTTATAATCCAATACTCACACAAACAGACAGGCACTGGTAAATGGTGTGAAACAAAACAAAAAATAATACTCCTATAGCTGTTTATATGACAAAAATATAAACTTTTGTTAGTCTGATTTTAAACGTCTACTCGAACGTTTCGTCTGAATGGCTTGTGTGTTAACAAACAATTCGTGAAACGATTTAAACGAGCGGGCTTATAAACCGAAAAAAAAAACAAAATCAGAAAATAAACGAAAATGTCATTTAAAATAATATTGCTTACAACATTGAATAGCAGCTCAGCAAGAGTACTGATTTTCAGAGAATTTAATTGAATTTTTTCCACGTGTTTGAAATACATTTTTATACTAGTGCTATAAAATCTAAAATAACTGTTGCCTTGTGTTAATGTGATTATCTAAGTTACGACCTTATTCTCAATTTTATTATGGTATCAAATCAGGAACGTAGGACAAAAGAACAACTGCGCCAACAACCTTTAAGTTTTAATAAGAATAAAACAACAAGAAAAGTTAAAAGTTTGAATATCAATCGTATAAGTGAAAATCATATATTTGAACATCAAGAACCACAACAACTAAAGCCAGACAAAGAGCAATCTAGTAAAATAATATCAAATTCATTGTCTTACTGTTTGTCCTCTTCCATTTTGTTAACACATAAAATGTTAAATCGTAAAGGTTCTTATACAGTTACACCAACAAAAATGTCAGCCTGTATTATAACAACACCGGCATCGCCGTCATTAAGAACATTAACAACATCCTGTGTTCCACAAATAATTTCATGCTCTACAAAACCAGCTACAACAAAAACAGCGGAATCTTCATTTTCTACCTTGTCATCGACTTCATCATCAGCTGCCTCAACTTTAACCATGACCAGAAAACGTTGTTTATTGTTGGCAAAATCTGCATCTGCAGCCTCTACATTACAACAGCGGCGTCAAAGGTGTGTATTTTAATAATCTCTTGCGCTTCCCACTCCACCAACGTCAATCAGCATACTTCTTCAAGTCTTTTGGGATCTGAACGCACAACCAGCCAAATTCATTTGTTCGCTTATAATTGGATACGTGTTTTTCATAAGCCATAATGGTTTAATTTTATCAATGATCAAAAAACCCTTTAATAAATCTTCATACATTTTCATTCATTAAATAAATTAATATTGCACTTTTTTTTCATTATTTCATCACTTTTCAAAGTGTTGATGGATAATTGAAGCCAAAAGATATTTAAGCTCCAGTTTCTGACTTAATAATTAAATGGTTCTTAAACTTAATTTCTATTTAAATAGAAAACTCATTTTTATAGATCACATTTAAATATAACTTATAACACCAATCTTGTACACTTAAATTCGATTTAAGTTTTATAAATTACCATATGATTTTGACCGCTTGTTGTTCTTGTGTAAACAAACAAATTGTGGCCGCTGAAAATTCAACTTTTGTTGGCGTAAAATTTGGGCTTTCTTTGGGTATATTTGTCTTTTTGTGATTTTGTAAGCTGTTTTTATTCTTTTAAAACATTGCAGAAACTCTTGATTATTCTTATTTTTTGCATGAAGAAAAATATATATTTGTTGGATTTTGCTTTGTTTATATTGAACAGCTGCTTTTTTAGGAAATTTATGGGAAATTTATAATAGTTGATGGTGCTACCATATTTTTGTCACAATTAAATAAGAACAACTAAATACGACTGAAAAACAGAAGTTGTGTTTAATTACAATTTAAATTTATATGAAAATCAACTAAATAAATATTTAATTGTTGAGTCAAAAACTGGCCATAAGTGATAAAGAATATTTATTTAATTAAATTTATAAAAAAAAAGTATTTTTGATGAGAAGAAATAATAAAAGTGCTAAAAATGAAATGTTAAATTTTAAAGTGAATTCAGTAATATGAAAAATAAAGAACTCGAAATAAAATAGAGTAAAAGATTAATAAATATGTATGTACAAATTATGCAGCTAAAAAAACCGGTAATGTGTATATATCCCTTGGGCCATACGATCAGGCCTGGTCCTCAAAATCATAAATATTTTATGAGTTTACGTTTGATTAGAATTATGTCAGTGTGTTTCAAGATATCTTAGTGTTAGTGCAAGAAGCTTGAATTTTTGGTTTTTTAGTTTTAAGAAGTTTCATTAAAGAGAAATCGGACGAAAGTAAATACTTTTTGATCAAAGCAATTTCGCTACGATTTCATAAATGATTATTTATAACTGGAATCCAATTCAATAACAATTCGGGATTTTCACGAGAATTTCTGGGAATTAAGCAAAATTTCCCGTCCTTCAAAGTCGTGAAATTTAGTGCGCTAATTCTGGAGAATTTTTCCGCTAAAAAATTGTATGGTGTGATAAAAAAAATGTACACTGTCTGAGCTAGATATTTCACTTTTACATATTGAAATCAGACGAAAACTCAGACAGTGTAATGGCAGCTTTAGATTTTTTAAGGTTAATCTGTGGCCATGTTCTGTAACTTTAGTGAGAACTTCGCGAAACGAAAAGTTGTGAAACAAAATATTCCATCGTATCTGGAAGTGCTAGAAATAAATTTATCTGTAACTCATTACGAGTAATCATTACGTTGTTACTAGAGTGATCGTTTATTCAACATTTTCCATAAACCGGTTTTCGAATAGTTCGACTATTTGGAATTTTAGAAAAACCGGCTACGGTTTTAAAAATTCAGAAAAAACCGGTCAACCGGTTTTTTTCTGAGAAAATTATAGTACAAAAGTTTGGATTTTAATTTACTTAAAAAAAGATTTAACAACTCATTCAAATACTATCCACATAAAAACATAACTTTGAAAATAAGGCCAAGCTCCTATCCAAAAATTTCGGCCCTTAGAAGTACTGAGACCAAAATGAGGATCAAGTTCATCAAAGGTACTATTCCGTCTGATTTCTAAGCAACCTCTTAGCTTCGCAACATTTTCCCCAAAATTCTTCCCAATATTAGAAAGGCAAAAAAATATTACCGATCTAGAAGGTTGCCTAAAAATGAGATGGTATTGCACCTATCAAAAAATTGCTCCTCATTTTGATCTCAGTACTTTTAACGACCGAAATTTTTGGATAGGAACTTGACCTTATTTTCACATTAATGTTTTTATGTGGATTTGACTTATTTTTTAGCTAAGCTTTTGTTTGGCACAACACTATAATTTCCCATAATTTCATAATTGTCCATTATAGTGCCCCTTATAATGCGGCATGCCTTCCCGTTACGCAGTCAGCACAATTTTCTTTTTATTAAAAAGAATTTACCAGGAGGATTTACAATCAAAATACGAAAAAAAATTGGTCCACACATATAAAGGGAACCCTAGTGCGCAGATTTACATTTGTTCCTTTTTCTTGTTTATTTCTTGACATTCACGCAACAAGCATTTTTTATCTGCGATGGATGTCAAACTCCATATAAAATATGAAGTTTGACAACAATTCTACTTAGGAAAATTAAAAGTAAAAGTTCGTATAAGTTTTAATATAGTAAAAACTAATAAAATATACGAATCGAAAAGTATTCGGCTGGGCCGGTTTTCTAATTTAAAAAAACGGACTATTCGACATTCGAAAAATGAACATCTTGAAAAAACCAACAACCGTATTGCGGAGAAAACCAGTTTAAAGCCCGGTTGAAAAACCGAGTCGATCACCCTAGTTGTTACGTTCGAACTCTCAGAAAATATAGCACGAAGCCAATTATCATTGTCAATCAGTGTAGTTGCCCGTTACAGAGTACAATAGCGTAGGATGCGTTGACGCTTTGAATGCGAAAAGTATGTCTACTTTCTACTTTTGTAAGCGTCATCAATGGCGTTCTAACAGATCAGCCAGAGATAATTATATTTTATTCTCAATGCTATCGATGAATATGTTTGTATAGTGTATTGTTTTGCTTTCGTAATAAAAGTTAAAAATATTTGCAAGCATGTAAATATTGAACATTCAAAGAAAAATTTAGGTGTACGAAAGGTTGCACTGACATCAGATGTTTCGAGACCACCACGTCTTCTCATCACACTTCTTTTCGGCGCTGCGAATCTTTACTCGCCGAAGCCACTGTTCGCATACACGGAGGAGAAAATACTTAAACCCGGCCGAAGGCCAGCTAGGCGGACAATCTTTACTCAGCGAAGCCACTATTCGATAAATATGGAGGAGAAAATCCTTAAGCCTGGCCAAAGGTCGGCTATTCGAAATATCTTTCCTCAGCGAACATAAATGGAGGAGAAAATCTTTAATCTCGGTCGAAGGCCGGCTAGGCGGAAATCCCTTACTCAGCGAAGCCGCTATTTGACATACCTGGAGGAGAAAACCCTTAAGCCCTTAAGAACTGCTAGGCAATCTCTCTACTAGTTGGAAGATATTTACTCAGCGAAGCCACTATTCGACATACCTGGAGGAGAAAACCTTTAAGCCCGGCTGAAGGCCGGCTATGCAGCAGAATAATTTTTTTTATTTTTATACTTGACCCTGAAATAAATGCATTTGTTTTTTAATATTAAATAAAATTACTGCGCAAAAAAGGTCAGAATTTATTCAAAATCTCTCAAACAACGATATGGTAGTCTCTATGCATGCTGCACTAAGCTCGTAATTATTTTATACTTTTTTTCCACTTTATAGCAGAAGTTACTTTTGGGGCTTAATTTCATTTACTGTATTGAGGTGTTTTTTTTCGTAATAAAAACTTGTCTCAAACTTAGGATCCTATTTTATTTTTGTTTTGGGTCTAGTTTTCATTATTATCCGACGCAATTTCAGAAATAATATTTGGGGTATATTGCATAATGAAAGATAACCCCAAATTTGAGACCATTTTTCGTTTTCTGTTTTGGGGCCATATTTCGCAGCGCCGCTCGACCTAGACGACAAAAAATTTTACAAAATACCAGCATTTGAAAATATCGATGATATTTCATGCTGGTAATGACAGAAATCAAAAGCTTAAAAAAGTTGAACATGATAAGTAAAAAGTTCCGAACCCTTGTTTCCGAGGATAGTCTCAAGATGGCGAGTCATCTGTTAATTCCCAGGAAAAACTTTTGTAATTTTTGTAATCGGTAGTACTTTATTAATGGGTTACAAATTAATAAGTGGTACTCATTTATCTTATTACTATGATTCAAATTAGATCTACTACCTAGTTTTTAATAAAATTAGTACGGATTGTTCTCATTATCTGAAAGTTACAATATGTTGATATGTCTTAATAAAATAAGTAGACAACAACTTTTTAAATCAACATGTGTTTGTATATTAAAAATTAATTTTTGTCACTTAAACTTATAAGTCAACAATAGCTTAGTGGGTAAAGTACTTGTCTTCAAATCTGAACGAGCACAGGTTCGTATCCCAACTGGGTCAAAAAAACTAAAAATTAAAAATGTAAATAAAATATAATAAAATAATGTGTATAAAAATTTTTTTAATTTAATTTGTTTATTTGACTACTTATTTTTTAGCTTCAAGTAAGCCAAATAGTAACTAGGTAATTGCTGTGAAAATGTAAATACATTTGCAAGGGGTACCCCTTATTTTTTGGACTTCTCAAACAAAAATAAGTAGTTATCGAGTCAAATTCTAAGTAGTTACGACTTAAATCGTTATATACTTTTTTGGCCTAACAGTGAGCAAAGTTTTTGCTGGGTTTGCACAAAGTATTAGAATGTTCGCTCGTTGGTGGTTGCTGCCTTCACTGGCAGTGTCGTCTAGGTCCAAAGAAAACTCTGATGAGAAGACGTGGTGGTCTCGAAACATCTGCTGTCACTTCAACCTTTCGTACAGCCAAATTTTTCTTTGAATGTTCAATATTTACATGCTTTAGAACTTCTTTCTAAAATAAAAATAGTTTTAAAAATTTTGTATTACATATTTATCGCAACGTTTCGTCAATTTTTATTTTTTTGTTCACTTCTTCAGAGGATTTGTATATTTAAACAGTTCAACAACTTTTTAAATAAACAAATCCCCTGAAGAAGTGAACAAAAAATTCACGAAACGTTGGGATAAATATGTAATAAGAAATTCTCCATTTTTATTGACATATAAAACAAGGCCTGCCTCACCAGCTATTTCAAAATATTTATACTCTACAAATTGAACTGGCCTAAATTGACAACGAACTTAAGCCAAACTAATTAAACAACTGGGGATAAAAAACCATACAGTTCGTCTAAAATTTATAACTCACTATTTATTTGATATAAATCACATAAATTTACTATTTATTCAAGGAATATTTCAAAATGTAACTTTTGACGAAAAACGTAACTTTTTTGAAAAAAATCGTAACTTTTTTTTTCTTCCCCTGGCAACGCTGAAGTTAAACATAAATCTTAAGAATGACAAAAATTTTGTTACGATCGGTTAAGCCGATCAAAAGTTATGAGTGGTTTTTTACGTACTTACTTACACACACATATGTACATAAAGCCGTTCGGCTTTGCGATCTGAAAATGTCGAGATCTGATGGATCCGATTCTGTTGAGAAACTTGCTTATTTTTAGATTCTGACTGTCATATTATGCTTTTTGCAAAAACTTAATGGGTCCCCTGCAGTCTATAAATACTCGTACTATCTTTACTTCTTATTTTTTCCATTTAAAAAAAATATTTTTCAATCCACCGCCTTCTTACTGTAACTTTAATCTACTCTGATAAACATTTCCTGTTTGTTTAATAAAAGTAAAACTTGAGAAAAGCTAAATCTTTAACCACTACCAAATGTAGAACCGTAAAAAGAAAAATAATCTATCATCCAACATGTTCAATTATACATTTATGTAACCTAAAAATCTACTTTGGAAATCTTTCACCTGTCAATCAAAGCAAATGAAATAATAGTATTTCTTCCTTATTTAAGAGCAATGTTATGGAAAATCAATATATTACTTTTCCTATTGTACAAATATCATTATCTGCCCATGAGGGGTAAAAGAAAAAAATATATTTTTAAAAATGTTTTATTTTTCCTTTTAAGGATACAAAAACATCAAACGACAACGAAAAATTTAAAAAGGTATTCATACTTACTTCAGAGTAATTACAATAGTGCAATACAAAAGTTATACTCCTACAAAAATGGTTGGGAAAAAATAAATTGTAAACCCTTAGGAATTTCCTAGAATTTTTTTAAGATAAGAAAATCGCTCAATCAATCAAAGCAGTAAATAAACATGATATTTCCAGGAATCCCTTTTCATGTTTCTTAGGTGGTCTTTTCTGTTCCTTTTTGTAAAGCCTTTTAGTTTCGAAGTGTAGTTTCGAAACCAATACTCAACACTTTCATGTCCTATTAGAAATTTTCAAAGAACTTTTACGCTACAAATCCTTAATTTTTCTTATCACAATTAAAGTGAATTTTGTTGTTACCATTTTTAGATCTTTTTCAAATAAATCATTGCGACTTTTTTATAGTTTCTTAATTTAAATTGTTTGCTAAACAATTGAAAAGTTTATGACCTGTCATAAAATTTTATTGCTAAAATATCTATTAAATCCCTGTGGCTTTACGTTTATTATGAGTACCTGTCGCATTCTCTTTCATCTTTTTTTGCGCGTGTTTAAAAAAATGTTTTATAAACTTATTTAAAACAAACAAAATGATTTCTTTTCACAAAATTTAAAAGATTTCTTTTAAAGGTGGTAAACCTTCTCAAATTGTCCAAAACGAAGCATACAAGATATTAGTACTAAAAGTCCTTTGTTTTATTTCCTAGTTTACATTTTTACACTAATTACCTTTTTTAATCCTTGTAACTGTTTTCTACTCTCTTTCAGATGTACACGTACAGCAACAACAAATGACGGTATTAGTGTCATTGGCATAAGTAATGGCTTTCCAGCAAATTTGGTAAGCGGATTTTGGATTTTTTGCTGTAATGAATTCAATTCACTTTGTCTATTTTTAGTTTTTATTATTATTTTTTAAACATAAAATTTTATACCTCGAACATGATGTACCTTGTGCATTAAATTTTTTATTGATTTGAACTGGAAAATTTAATTATGTTGACCAATTAAAAGTGTATTAAATTAAATTTTAGGACTTATGGTGTACATAAACTGAAAGGGTATTAAAATCAGTAGTTTGTACTTTAATGTTTGTTAAGAACAAATTTATTTAATTAGAAGATGGAGTAGGAAAAATGAAATATACCAAAATTTAATAGGTTTAGAGTAAAAAATAAATATAAGTTAATTGTTCAACCATATAAACAAGTTGCAATTGGTAATTGCAATTGTTATTTGTTTGGCGGTGCTAAAGCAGAGATTGTGGACTGTAGGTCTACACCAGCAAGATTTACTGTGCCACAACGCGCTTCATCAGCATTCAAATGTTTTGGGTTTCGTTGAAACCCGAACTTCAATCAGCAGGATCAGGTCTTTAGACTTTTGGGAAAACCTAGCGTCGTCAACGCAGCATCGCGAATACCGGCAACCACCTGTTATAATTGTATCATCGGCAATGATTGCAACCAGAATCCGGTTCGAAGGACCATAAACAAGTTGCAATCGGTAATTGCAATTGTTGGCACTGTTTGGCGGTGCCAAAGCAGAGATTGTGGGCTGAAGGTCTACACCAACAAAAAGGACGACGTATTTGCGTTGCCACTATTTCATTGGATTTCGCCTTGCACTAGTGCAATTTGTAGTCGTTCAAGTGGCAGATCCAGATATTTGAACATTTGAAAAAACCTAGCGTCGTCAATGCTGGCTGATGTGTCATTTCTAAACCGATTTTCAAAATTCTTTTTTTTTTTGTTTGTAAGGGGTTATCTGCAGTTTGGTACCATAATTTTTTTTCGAAAATCGATATGGAAATTTTCTCCCTTCACATTCAATTTTCAAAATTATTTTTTTTAAGGTTTCACAGAAAAACCCAAAAATCGTATTCTATTACTGAGATTGAAATATTTATTTTAAGGAAATAGACTCTACTACAGAATTCGTAAAACTAAAAAATTAAATTCGTAATTTAATAAGAAGAAAAAAACAATTTTTTTATTAAAATCTTATACTGGGGGGTTATTATGTATTTCGATTCGAAAATCAAAACCTTTCGAAACTAATTTCCGCTTCGAAAGTAAATGCTATTATATAATACGTTCGTAAGTGATACAGAGTTGCATATGTACAAAAACGGGTAAAAGCAAGTGATGCCCAGTTGGAAAACTTGGCATTATTCTTATTTTACTGTCAAAGTTGTCAGCAGTTGTGCATAAACGCCAAAATTCAATAATGAAAATATTTGTAAAAAGTTTTATTTTTTAATTAAAAAAACTTATTTTCTTCATCATCATTCTTAAATCCCTATGAATGAATGAATTTAAATTAAAGGGGAACACAGGTCACTGCGGCCGAAGAAGATCTATTGTATGCCTTGTCAGGTGCTAGAGCACCTCATCTAAACCAACTCTCCTGAGGAATTGCAAGATTGCCAGTGGTTCTAGTGTTAAAGTCCTATCTTAATAAATATGTATGTACCCAGGAAACAATTTTGGCCGATATGTCTAACATCAGGAAAAGTCTGAGACTTTGCCAGACAATCAGCCGAGTTGTCTAAAATTCCCTCAGATATTTTGGGGAACAGTAGACAGTTTTCTGGTACGACGTTTCTGCACATTGTCTGAAATATTATCCGATTAATATCAGAATAATCTGACCATTATCCAAAGGCAATTTAATTTCCTTTAAGACATTTAACAGAGTATTCTGCAAATTCTCTGATCTACGTCTTAAGACTTTAAGCAGTCACTTCTCCACATTGTCTGATTTTAGTTTTCGTTACAATTCTCATTTATCTCTTGAGTTTATACGCACAAATATTTGAGTTTTTAAACTTATAAAATATAGGTAAATGTTTTCTGATGAGCTGCCATAAGCAGCAAAACAATGCTTGGAGAATTTCAAACGACATTTCTGATAAATTTCTAATTTTAGCTCCGACTTTTCTCTGATATTAATACGCCAGGACGTAAAACGTATCAGATAAATCGGAAAATTTTCGGATGTTTTGTCAGACATTTTTCCGACATTTATAAGACATGTCGAAAATTCCTTTAGAATTTCCCTAGGAAATTCGTCGGAACTCGTACAGAATTCCTTTAGACCTTTCGGTATAGTTTTTAGAATTTCCTCAGACAAAGAGATCCGGTTTCTTGTCAACCACTCATATGATTTTCGGTACGTTTTCTGACCGACATCGAATACGAATTCGGCATCTTGTGCAGACTTTCTGACCGACTTCGGACCGAAATCGGCAAAAATTGTTTGCTGGGTACATACAAATAGAAAAATAATAAAAACCAATAAAATAAAAAAAGTAACAGTTATTGATGTGTGTATATTGTGCAGTTATCGTTGGTGCGATTTAAGCAAAAAAAACTTCATTTAGTTATTTTCTATTATTTTTTCTGTTTAATGCAAAAAAATCATATTTGATATTTTGGAAGTTATATTTTGTAATTCGCGACATCCCTTATGATTTTTCATAATAAAGTTAAAAACATTTTAAGATTTTCCTTCCGTTCGACAACGAAAAACAACAAAATACGAACATATTAACGTATTTGGCATTTGCTCTCGTAATACGTAATTGGATTTCCGAAACACTGGTTTTTGTTTTTCGTAGGGGGAAAAATATGTACGGTTCGAAAGACAAATTTCCGAACTTTCGTAAATAAATTTTCGAAAATCGTACTAGATAATTCAATTTGTACGAATTCGTAAATTTTCCTATTCGAATCGAATTACATAATAACCCTCTGGAATGTTTGAAAATCAAACAAAACAATAATAAAATTTAAAAACAAATTCAAACACATGTGTGTTAAAACAAAAACCTATCATAATTTTTTTCTGCGTTTGCTTGCAGCTTGGTCCAATAATTTTTTTTTTAAATCGGCGGGGAACTTTGCTCGCAGCGTCGTATAACTCTGTCATTTTTGGATCGATTTTTAAAAATGTTTATTTTTGTTTGAAAGGGTTTGCCTACAGTTTTGTTCCATATATTTTTTTCGAAAATCGGTGGAGAAATTTACATATGGTTTTAAAGAAAATATCACTTTAATGAATAGGTTATCTGCACAGAAAAAACTAAGAATTGTATTCTATTACGGAAATAGGGCCTACCACAAAATTCGTAAAACTAAACACTAAAATTCGTAATTATTATTAAAAACAAAATCACATTTTTTTCCTATTAAAATATTGTACTGGAATATTTGAAAATCAAACAAAATAATTCTTGCAAAAAAAAAAACCGACTAAAAAATAGGCGTGGCACCGCCCCATATGTTATCATCATGTACTTTTAAGAGAACTAATTGTGTGTGCGAAGTCTCATAACAATGGGATAAGTAGAAGTAGTTAAACTGAATAGTTACTTTTCATGGGCGTGGCACTTCCCATATTTCTAGCTACAATGTTGTATTGTAACGATAACTAAATGTGTATGCAAAGTTTCATAAAAATCGGCTAAGTAGAAATAGTTAAAATTCTTATTTACTTTTCATGGGCGTGGCACTGCCCACTTTTCTAAACGTAATGTTGTATTGTGACGATAACTGACGAAAGCTGTATGCAAAGTTTCATAAGAATCGGCTTAGTAGAAGTAGTGAAAACGAATGTTAATTTACTTTGTATGGGCGTGACCACGCCCACTTTTTAACGGGACCAATCTGGAAGTACATCCTTTTGAATAGAGAAAAAATCGGAAATCGATTCAGAAATGGCCGAGTTTTGAGGGAACATGCATAAAAAAAATATATACATGACGAATTTATATCCTTTCTCCTTTTCTTTTTTTGAAGTCGGTTAAAAATAATAAAATTTAGAAACAAATTCAAACAAAATTCAAACAAAATAACAAAAACCTATCATATTTTTTTCTGTGTATTAATTAATACCTCCATCTTTCCCAACCCATTCACTGTAAATTTAAGTTTTTTTTTTTACAAAATCTTTTGACTTAAGTATGTGTTAAAATAGAAAAAACAGACAGACAATCCATCTTGAACTAGTTTACTTTACATTTTATTTTAGTTTAAGTTTTTTTATATATAAATTGTCTTTTTGTCAGATCTCAAGGGTGTGTTGGGGTGGTTTAGTAGAAGACAAAAATTTGTTATGTCATAATATTTTTAAAAACGTGAGTTTTGGCTTTTCTGCTTTAAGAATAGTTTTTTGTTCTTGTCTTTTTTTATTCTCCACGAAAATGATAGCATTTTGTTATTGTATCCTTTTTTCTTTTATAAAATGTATGTGTAATTTTTGTGTTTTGATTGCTTGTTGTCATGTAGAGCATGTCGAGAAAAATTGCAACCATATGTTGCAGGCATGTCTCTTGACTACTAACTAATGACGAGTTTGCATCAAAGAAACGAGATGTGTACATTTGTTAATGACTGGTAGTTAGTAATGAATATGGCAGGTCTTAATTGGAATTTATTAAAGCCAGTCATGACAATTTAGCAAATTGTTAGGTTAATTATTGAAATATGATGATTTAATTAAAATAAAATCTACGTTGCTTATAAATTTTAAGTATTTTGAAATTTAATCTTAAAAAAGCTTGTGCCAAAAAATTTTCCTGAAAATAGTTATTTATGATCAATGTTAATTCAAATACTTAAACCGGAAAACAAAATACACGTGTACGAATATGTTCTCCGAATATTGGTATTAACAGTCTGGTGACAATAATTTAATCCAAAAGGCTTTAGTAAGAAATTGCTTTAACACAATCATTAAAAGGGCTTAAGTAGAAAAAATAAATAAAATGATTGAAGCGCAAGTATTGTTTATTTATTTTTGGTAAAATCAACAATTTTTGTCACAGAGATGAATGAAGAAGGTATTAAATACGTGTGGATCAAAGAACTTTTCATGCCACCACAGACAGCAAATGCATATAAATAATCAACGGATATAAGAAAATAGATAGACAGACATCTACGGAATAGCGCAAAATTTAACACCAGACGTCACATATAAATACGTTTGTCCGCTTTTTTGTTTATTTATGTTACAAACTCTGTTTTTTTTTTTTTCAGTTTTGTTAAATTAAATACATACAACACTTCTCTTTAGTTTTATTACTTTTAAGTAGAAGAAAACTAAACATACAAAAGCAATAAATAAACATTGACTCTTCATAGAGTTCAGAAAACTCATTAATAATTCAGAGCAGTAAAAGTAGAAATATTGTCTTTAAAATACTTTTTTCAAGTAGAAATTTCTGTTTATTTCAAAGACATGTGAATACTTTTAAGAAAATAGAGAGAGCTAAAGACTTGGAGATACGGATAAATATTTAGTTGAACTTGTAAAAAAAAACATTCAAATACTACAGCAGTTTTATAAATAAACTATACTTTTTTAATTGAATTTAATTTAAACTATATTTAAAAATTTGTCAAAATAGACTTGTTAAGATAACCGAATTTGTTGCCAATCGAATTTTAGCAGTAGCACCAACTATCATAGAATTTTGGTGTAACAACTACAACTTTCATGTGCTAGCACTATATTTTTAATTATTACCATTAATCCAGTTGTTGCAACAGCAGATAAAATTACATAAAAGTATGGAATTTGAAATAGATGTTGCGTTTGCTACCGAATAAATGGTTAGCATGACTAAGATAAGAGCCTAATTGGTACGTGTAAAAGAAACATTGGCTTCCCTTGCTGAAATAAAATAAAAATAGACAACTGAGGCAAACAAAATCATACAAGATTATATAAAAATACTATAATATTTTTATTCATTTCACCTTTTTTAAATGTATATATGAATATATGTACTCGTTTGTGTTTTAAATACAAAGTTACAAAATAGTTGGTTGTCATAAACTAAACCTTAAAATTTTAATTTGATGCTATAAAGTATGATAATAAAATTAACCACTAGTTAGTTGCAACAACCGATAAGAAGTATATATTTTAATGTATATTTAAAAAAGAAAAGTTTTATAGTTGGAAATACCAATATTGGGTACTAAAATCCAATTTATAATATATTATTCGGTTATTCTTGTGGTAATGAACATGGATTATTTTTTTGATTCATAGAAAATTGATAATAGCGTGAGCTTAAATATAGTCTATTCAACTAATATTTTATCGGCCTAACCATTTTTCAAGCATTTTTTTTCTGGGTGTACATTAGGGTGGGTCGATTGTTTTTGTCAACATTCGTCTAGCAAAAACGAAATCTACGCAACATTCTAAGAAACTTACCCTAACAAACTAAGGGTCTAAAATGAAAACCTAGCTACCGCCGAGAGACATCAAAATTCAAGTTTTTAATTGGGTAAAAACATATAAAAACAAACAATAAAAGAAAATATTGGACTTTACCCCTTCCGATTTTGATGAAATTTTATACGACTGATGCCTCTTGCATAACTACCGTTAATGCGAAATCTTGTTTCTCTCCCTAGTGCACATATATTTAAAGAAACTAAAGAATCTTGGTGTTTGGCGGGTAAGCTAGAGGGAGGACGGCCCCCTTAAGCTGATATTTTTTGTTTTTTTGTTTTAGCAAAAATTTCTGCATAAAAGAGTTAAGCTGACAAAATTTCCTATAAAAATGTTTCTGATTATTTTTAACATAGAGAAAACAGATTCGTTGAGACAGCCGAATTTACACCAACTATCATTGGACCGTTTAATCGGTTACCCAGAAAAAACTTAGCATACAATCCGGATTTGAACAGCTTCCTACACTCATTATTTTGAAGCTTTATTCGCATTTAAATTCTGTTTCCAAACTAAAATTTGCAAAAGCAATTATAATTATAGGTGTATGATGATAAAATTAACCACTAATTAGTTGCAACAACCAATAAAAAGTAAAGTAAATTTAGAAAGACAATTTTTTAATTGCAAATACCAATAATTGCTACTAAAATATAATTCGTAATATTTTATTCGGTTCTGTTCATCATATGCGTTAATTAGTCATGACAAAAACATGCGATTGGTTGATCTGATCAATTTAAGAATTGTCGGAATCATATCTTTGCTCTTATGGTACAGAGCATGGATTGTTTTTGGATTCATAGAAAATTGATAGCGTGAGTTGAAATATAGTCTATTCAAGTAATATTTTATCTGCTTAACCATTTTCCAAGCAATCTTTTTGCTGGGTGTGTATTGTCTTACACAGAAAAAAAAAAGATTTGTAAATGCAATTAATTTATTTGTAAATACAATTAAAACCTTTTTTAAAATGGCACCTACAACGCTTTTTGTAAATACAAACACGGCATTTGTGACATTAGAAAATGAAATGAACTCGATTATTTCCAATCAAAATTATTGTGTTATTCACAATTGAGGTGTTAACAAAAAAAATTTTGTTAATAAACTGGGTTCTCAAAAAACGTTATGTTTTAAAAAAATTATTTTCAATTAAATACTTCAACAAATAATTTGTTGACGCCAGGCTATTACCCGGAAGGTTACAGGTTCGATTCCTGTCTAGTGCGTATCTGCAAAGAAGCCAAAAAAAGAATGCTTTTTTTAATTTGTTTGTTAGATTTTAAAACTATGTCAGTTGAAATTATTGTTATATTAACAATGTGATTTGTTAAATTTTTGAACCAAATTTTATTATTTATTATCATACATGATTGTTATATCTGCGAAAACACCAAATATCTTTGGCTGCAATCGAACCGGCGACCTCTGGACTAATAGACTGGCGTACTTACTTCTCAGCTACAGAGCAACTCCTTAATACCTATAAATAAGTAAATAATAAATACAAACAAACCGTGGTTTCTCATATTTCTTCTACGTGTGTGCATTCCATTATGAAATAATTTAACAAACCATTTTATTAAGTAATTTAATTGGTTAGAAAAATTTTAATTTGTAATATCAACAATGATGATTCTTGAATTTTTCACAAGTTTTTTTTTATAAAAAATATTTACAAAAACTGTTGGATTTTTGCGCCATACATAACAAAAAATTTAATTAACTCAGTTTGTTGAAAAAATTGTCTGTGTGTGTTGTATCAACATCCTAATTTGTTATATCAATTAAATATAATATTTTCAAATTTAAACTAAATATTAATGACTTGATATGTTAGTGGCTTTTTGATAATACTTTTTTCTGTGTATGTATAATAGAAGGCGTTTTTTTCATTCAGTGTCTCTGTGTTCGTATGATAATAGGCGGGCTTCTCTCTCTCTCTCTCTCTCTCTCTCTGTTTTTTGTTTTTATACATGTACACACATATGTATGTATGTAGATTCCTGATGATGCTATCCAGCGGATAGCAAAATATCAAAAAAAGAAAAAAGAAGTTTTTACAAATAAATGACGAAAAACATAAACCTTTTTGGCAGTCGGGTAAAAAGATACCCAGTAAAAAATTGCTTCCAATAAAGCAGGTTTCTACAATTATGGAGTAAAAGTAGCGCTGACAAACCTGCTGATATCGCAGCTGATGTTTGTATGCCGAGTTCCCGGTTTGGAGTACTACATTTTTGTTCACAAAAGCGCTTTTGAAGCGGTGAAAATCATCAACATTTTCAGTACTAAAACTGAAAATATATGAAAAAATAGTTCTATGTGGATTGGCGGTGTTAACGCCATTTTGAATTTTAATTATTTCGTAACTTTATTTTTATTAATTTTATATTTTTACTCACTGTTTGTTATTTTGACTTTAACTAGCATCGAACTAAGATCCTTCAGGTTTGAAGGCCAACGTACCAACCCCTTGACCAAAAACACTGTTGCGCAGAACGGCACCAAAAACGTGAAATTAAATTACTCTTCTTTCTCGTTAAAAAACCTGCATTGGATCAGGGCTATAAAATCAGCTTGTGTGCTTGTAGTACAAAATGTTCATGGTTTTGAAGCACTAAAGAAATAAAGCGCATCATAGTTCGCTTTAAAATATGAGCTTGTGCAGGGGCTGATTTCAAAGCGGCACACAATGCAGGTTTTAAAGCGAGAAAGTTAGCAAATGTATACTTACTTATAAGTAATAAGCAAATATACTTGTATACATTTGCTAACTTTCTCGCTTTAAATCTGCATTGTTGTGGCGCATAAAATCAGCTCCTGAACAAGCTCATATTTTAAAGCGAATTATGATGCGCTTTATTTCTTTAGTGCTTCAAAAAATATGAATATTTTTTACTGGGTATAAACAGAAGTTTAAGTGGTGTTAATCATCAAATTAGTTTGAAATAATCGCATCAAAATTTATGTCACCAAAAAAAATTTACAAAATCAAAAAAAATATATATATGCCCGTTAATCAGGGTTTGGGATTCGGGAATTGCTGGGCGGGAATTCCCGGGACAAGACTAGCTAATATTCCCGGGAACTTTTTGAGATTTTCCCTTGAAGATTTTCCCTTGAGAAATTAAAATTAGACATTATTTCATAAATATATGGACTTTATTTGACATATTTGTAAAATGTAATCATATAATAAATCTACTTTATTTAGAAAATCAACTTTTCCCGGGAGTTTCCGGTAAGACGTTTTTTTTATTCTCGGGAAGTGCAAAAGTCCGGGAAATTGCAAACCCTACCATTCATAGTTTAAAAATTCTTGACAAAATATTGAATTTTAGCTGGCTAATGAGAAAGTGCATTTAGAATTGTCCTGTTCGCAGGAATATAATAAAAATTGGGATTAAAATTGCTGTCTTTCGATGCTCTCAACTGTTTGCTTTCATTTAGTTTATAAATAGGTTTTACTTCCGTTTTTCGACAACTGACACGAAAGAGGATGTTTATAGATTTCATTTGCATTCAAATACTTACATGGACTTAATTTGTTGTAACATTTTTGCGTAAAAGTGCCTGTTCTTCAATATTGAAAACAGAATTTGTTTAAATTGTTTTTAATAAATGAGAAAATATCAAATTTCTTGTTAGTATTGTCAACCAAAATACTTATGTACATATATTTTCCTGTTCTAAATAACACATGTCTGTGACTTTTGTTTTGCCTCAAAATAAACAGAAAATCTACATATTCCCAAGGAATTGAAAAAATGTAACAGCTGTTTATTTAAATTGTTTGAATATTTTATGAAAAGTACTTGTAATAAAGTGATGTTCAGAAAATGTACATATGTAACTATTTTTCTTTTAACATGATTAATTTTAAAACTTTGAATTGTGTATTAAAATAAAGATGTTCCGGTATTATCCGTCCTACAATAAGACAATAGTAAAGTCAAAGACCCTTTGATATAGGAAAACTAACTTTGCGGTTGATTTAAATCTTTTTTTTTTTTTTGCTGTGTCGTGATTATTTAATACATATGTTTGCTTTTTAACATAAGAAAGTACTCTTTTATTATTTGTTTTAAATGATATTAATTTCCAAACCACAATTACATTATTCCAAAGAAACCTATAAAGAGGGCTAACTGCAAAAAAAAGCATACCATATCATAATATAGTCTTCCTTAAGTATCAATTTAATTTTTATTGTATAAGAAAAATAGACTTTATTTTATTTTCCATATGTTTATATTAAAGCTATTTTCTTATTTCCATCATTACAATCAATACACTTCAAAGGCAAAAGAAAAAAAATAGATTTGAATGAACTCAATGCAATGCGAATATTTTTTTTCATATTTTTATTTGTATGTAAAATATAATTCAACGCATGACTTAATATTTAACAATTTATTTTGTTATAAAAACACAGCAGAGTTATATTAACTCGCATATAAAATTTTAAGCCATGTTTTAAATGCCCTCAAACCAACATGGCATGCCATAAAGTGTAGCAGAGGAAAGGGAGATGGCAAAAACAATAAAAAAAAATTTTTTCATGAATCAGTGAATGAACCTGAAATATGAGTTTCAGTTTAAAGTGTCTTTTAATTTTTTCCTCTTTTTTTCGTTTATGCAGGCTGAATTTCATTGACCAAATATTTCTTTATGTTCACTTGATTCTTTCCCCTTGAGAAACCGTCCGACCAAAAGCTTTGTTAGCGAAAAAAATTTTTTAACAACAGGCATAGGAAATAAGGATTTTGAAAAGGTTCTTAACTTCAGCTTGAAAAGTACCTTTTACGCATCAGAACTTTTTTTTTGTACAGCAAAAAGAAAAATCAAAAAAAGTCTGTCAACAAAACTAACAGGTACGAAAACCAGTTTGTATCATTTTAGAGACCGAAGTTTAGAGACCGGGTTTTTACCGAGTCTTATCCGGTTTAGTCATTAGTCCGAAAACGGGCAAAAATCTTAAAAACTGCCAGACGTACATAACGCCAACATTGGAGGAGGGTTGAAAACGCCAAAAAAATGGCGTTACGTAATATGTGAACAGCCCCTTGCATAAAGAATATCCATATGTATAAGATGCGGCACAGACGAGTTTCTTACAATCACTAGTCTAAAAATATTACCTTCAAATGATGGCCCGAACTGCGACTAAAGCGATCCATTTTGATGTTAAAATGGTGACAGGTAAAAAGCTCAATGGAAATTATGTCAATTGACTTTATTTCTCACCATAAAGGGAAATAAAGTCAATTGACTTTATTGCGTTTTCGAAAACGAAATAAAGTCAATTGACTTTTTTGCACTTTCAAACATTTAATTTACATAGTATCGCGATACTTCCCAATGAAAAATAATCTGAATGTACCAAGTCAATATTGGTATCAATTAAAAGTCATATTTTATTACTTTTTTCCATTATAATTGAAAATTTTAAGAAATTTATTTAATTAGTTTGGCTTAAGTTCGTTTTCAATTTAATCTTTCGATCAAATTATTATTTTTTATTTAAGAAAGAAATTCTAAAGCATATAAATATTGAACATTCAAACAAAAATTTGGAAGCTCTTTAACTGCACTACCAGCGACGGCAGCAACAACATCCTAGCGAAAAGCCTACTAATTTTAGTAAGCTCAATGAACAGATTACGTTTTCGAAAATGAAATAAAGTCAATTGATTTTATTGCACTTTCAAACATATAATTTACATAGCATCGCGATACTTCCCAATGAAAAATAATCTGAATGTACCAAGTCAATATTGGTATCAATTAAAAGCCATATTTGATTAGTTTTTTCCATTATAATTAAAAATTTTTAGAAATTTATTTAATTAGTTTGGCTTAAGTTCGTTTTCAATTTAATCTTTCGATCAAATTATTATTTTTTATTTAAGAAAGAAATTCTAAAGCATGTAAATATTGAACATTCAAAGAAAAATTTCGATGTACGGAAGGTTGAACTGGAAGCTGTTTTGAGACTACCAAATCTACTCATCAGAGTCCTCTACCTACACTACCACTGACAGTGGCAACAACACTGTAGCGAAAATCCTACTAATTTTAGTAAGCTCAATTAACAGACTGTCGATTTCTCGCGGCGAGTCGCACCTATTAATGAAATTTCATCGATATTCTCAATGCGAACTGTATGGTTTTTATCCAAAGTTATTTAATTAGCTTGGCTTAAGTTCATTTTTAATTTAATCTTTCGATCAAATTATTTTTTTATTTAAGAAAGAAATTCTAAAGCATGTAAATATTGAACATTCAAAGAAAAATTGGGATGTACGGAAGGCATGTAAATATTGAACATTCAAAGAAAAATGTGGATGTACGGCAGGTTGAACTGATAGCTGTTTCGAGATCACCACAGTCTTCTCATCAGAGCCCTTTACCTACACTACCAACGACGGCAGCAACAACATCCTAGCGAAAATCCTACTAATTTTAGTAAGCTCAATTAAGAGATTTTGTCGCCACCTCGCGGCGAGTCGTACCTATTATTAATGAACTTTTTCTAAAGGCTCCGAATCTCACTAACTGCCTTTTTCTTTTTAGCCTGTTCAACTATTTTTGAGATTTTTTGATTTCGGTCTTACCAACTTTGGATAAAAACTATACAGTTCGACTAAAACTTCATAACTCAATTTTAAGAAATTTTATTTTTATTACTAAAGATTCTCTACGAGCCGGCCTTCAGCCGGGCTAAATGGTTTTTTTCCTCTCAGTATATCGAAAAGCGGCTTCGCTGAGTAAAGATTTTTGCATAACCGTGCTTCGGACGGGCTTAAGGACTTTTTCTTCTCAGTATATCGAAAACGACTTCGCTGGGCTAAGATTTTCTGTCCAGCCAGGCTTTACTAGTGCGAGATATTTATTCGACAAATTTAGAGAAGAAAATCCATAAGCCCATCCAAAGAGAAAATTTCAACTCAGCGAAGCTGCCATTCGTTTAAACAAAAGCCTTGCCAAAGGCTGGATATGCAAGAATCGTTACTCAGCAAAAGCTCTATTCGATATACTAAGAGGAAAAAACCTCTAAAGCCGGCCGAAGGCCGGGTATGTAAAAGACTTTACTCAGCGAAGCCACTTTTCAATATACCGACAGGAATAAATCATAAAGCCCGGTCTAAAGCCGAACATGTAAAAATCTGTACTCAGCGAAGACGCTTTTCGATACACTGAGAGGAAAAAACCTTTAGCCCGACATAATTTAAGCATTGTTGACGTTATTTCCATTTGAATAGGGAAATAAAGGCAGTTACTTTATTTCCAAATTTTTGTTGACTGTATTTCACTTTTAAAAAACTTTATTTCCCACCATGGTGGGAAAGTACTTTTTTGTAGTGGAAAAGTTTAAAGGTGCAGGATTTTCCATCCCTGTTAAACTGTAACTCTGCATACAATTTAACCGCTTAATATCGAATATAAAAAGGAATAAATTCAGTAAAGTGCGACTTTGGGTCGCACACGAAGGGTTCCGTACGAATGCACATATATCCCTTTTCGTTTTTTGTCATTTTTTCATTTTGGCAATTTTTTCGCTTTGATTTTTTGTTTGATTTTAGTTTTTTATTGTTCGTTTTATCGTTGTTTTGTCATTTTTTTTTTATTTTTGCGCTTTTTTGGTGATTTTTGCGATTTTTGTTTTTTTTGGCGTTTTTTTTTTTGTTGGAACGTTTTTTCGCTCTTTGACGATATTTTTTAGATTTGGCGATTTATTTTTTGGCGCTTTTCTGGTTAGAGGATTTTGTCGATTTTTTGTGATTTTTTAGTTTTAGCGATTGTTTTTTACACTTTTTTTCGTTTTGGCGTTTTTTTTTAGTTTTTGCGTTTTATTTTGTTTTTGCGCTTGTTTCGTTTTTTTATTATACATTTAGTTTTAGCGATTTTTTTTGTTTTAGTGCTTATTTTCATTTTGACGATTTTTTTTGGGTTTTTTTTTAGTTTTTTAGCGATCTTTTTAATTTTGTTGATTTTTGGTATTTTAGAGATTTTTTTATTTTCGTGTTTTTTTTCCTTTAAGCGCTTTTTTATGTTGGCGATTTTACGTTTTGGCATTTTTTAATTTTGGGATTTCTTAGTTTTAGCGTTTTTTTTTTAATTCAAGAGTTTGCCTCTTACAGTTTCCAGGATACAGCAAATTGTCTAAATTACACAGTCAAAATTACATTAACTGGTAGAACACCCTTTAATTTTTATTGTTTTAAATATCAGTGGTAATTGGTAATTGACAGTAACTTTTAAAATTTTAAGTGTCTATATACGATATATGTAAGTGTCTGTATATTACATTAGTATTTCAACATGTTTTGTTGCTCGCTTTAGAGCACCCTGTAATTTTTAACTGTCGTATATTTCTTGTAGTACGGAACCCTAATAAGCAAGCATTTTGTGCTTGTAAAATAAGCTAAAAGACACAGAGAACATAACAATAAAAAAAATAATGCTCCCTTCATCGTTGAGAATTTCTAAAGCTAATTATACTCAAGGCCAACATATTGAGACAAATTTTTTTGGTTGAGAGCTCTGTGATGAAAATAATTTTTAAAATAATTTTTTGTAAAAAAGAAAAGGTGTTTACAATGAAAATCCAATTATATTAGATCGAATTGAACAATACGGACTTGAATGACATGTGGCTTCAGTAGAACGGGGCACAGTGTTACCGCTTCATACATTTAGCAAAAAAATTCAAGTTGTCGTAGAACGATAAAATTTCTCATATTTGCTTAAATTGGCAAGGTTTATAAATATTTTAAATATAGTTGATATCGCCGCAAGGACTTGTGGCCTTCCCATATATCCTTAAATGAAACAATTTCACATCTACCAAAGTAACAATTATAGTTTCAAGAAACTGCTCACATAAGCAAATTTTTGGTTTAAATTTTGTCTAATTCAAAAATGTTACTGTTGTACGAAAATCTTGATTTTCATCAATTGAGTTCCCTCACTTATTTGTAAGTAAAATCAAAAGTTGGGAATCGATTTTGATTAAATGTGGCTCATTTTGTTTGGAACATATTTAACTATAGGCTATTAGAACGGAGTTTTTGATGTTTTTAACCGACTTTAAAAAAGAAGGAGGCTATCAATTCATGTGTATTTTTTAATGTTTTCACAGGCATAACTGGCATTTGTCAACCGATTTTCCAAATTTTTATTATTTTTTTTTGAAAAGGTTTGCCTGCAGTTTAGCCCCATAATTTGTTTGCGAAAATCGGAGAGGGAAATTTGCTACCCTATACTTTGTCATTTGTCAATCGATTTTCAAAATTTTTTTTATGTTTGATGAAAGGTTTTGCTTGCATTTTGGCCTCGCAGTTTTTCGAAAAAAATTTTTTATAAGTTTGTTCAGCGGTCAGTGAACGTCGATGGATTTTTGAACTAAATTGAAAGAATAGACTCTCACCATCCATTTTAATGCAGTAACAAGATGGAGGAAGTCGGAGAACTTCTATTTTTTTCAATGCCTTAATGGTTATTCTGCATACAGAATCCACCCTTATTGGAAAACTCTTTATAATAAATAACTCCATAGCCATTTTGGTGAGTTTCTGTCCAAAATGGGTTAATATTTTACTCAAGTCAAAATTAAGGATATTTCTAAAGTTAAATGACAAAAGATACCAACAATAAGCAGCTGCTTTATTGCTTCGCGTGTTCTTTTTTACTTCAAACTATTCAAATCTAAAGTTTTGTTTTTTAGCAAGTAATAAATTTTCAATTTCATTTTTGCTTCAAAAAGGCGTAAAAAACCGGTTCAAAAATATAAAACCTTTAAAAAGCGACTTCTACACTAAATTAAAAGAATACATTTAGTTCAAGCATTTAAAGGCAACAGAACATTGAAAAATGGTTTTGTTAAGGGAAAATTTATTGAAGAAAAAAGTTTAGACTTAACTCAAGTATACTTTAAATTCGCCTAAAACCTCATAAACCAAATTAACTTTTGCAAGTTACTTATTGTTGCAAGCAGGCAGACCTTGTACTACAAAAAAAACCATCGTAAAATTTAATTCAATGTTGAAATTTTTTTTAGGAAAATAATGTTTTTTTTTGTGCTGTTACATTACACCTGTTTTTTTTACAATATTTTTGCTGTGAAATTTTGGTCATAAAATGTAAATTAGATCTTATATAACCATAAGTTATAATTAAAGGCATAAACAACAATTGACAACAACGCTGCTTTATCTATGTTTCTTCAAATTATAAAAAGACGGTTTTTATTGTTTGCATGTTGTTGTTGTTTTTATTATTTAACTAGCTTTTTTCGACCCGGCGATGCACGGGCTTTAAACATTTTGAGGAAAAGTCCTTAATGCGTCTATCTGGTCTAGCAATATGGACGAAATAACTCTGAAACCCCCGATTTGGAAATGATGATACGGACGCAATTATGCGCTAGATCAAATAGTGTATCCTGCTACTAATTGTGTGTTCGTCCGCAATTTTTTTATAGTACCAAACCTTTTGTGCCCTTTCAAATAAAAATTTTTGAAATCGGTCAAGAAATGGCATAATAGTTATGCGATAATCAATATATCGGGATACCAATTTGTCCGCTCCATATCCACTTCTATGTGACCAACTTCAAGCAAACTCTTTAAAAAAAAATATTTTGAAGTTCGGTTCAATTATGACAGAGTTAATCTTAAAGTTCCTCACCAATTTTCGAAAAAAAATTATGGGACTAAACTTCAGGCAAATCCTTTCAAACAAAATAAAATGTTTAAAAATCGGTTCAGACAGAGTTGTTGCAAATTAACCACCGATTTTCGAAAACAAATTATGCCTGAAGCTTAGGCAAACCATTTTAAACAAAAAAAAATAAATAAATTTGAAAATCGGTTCACAAATGACAGAGATAAGCATGAGGGCGAGCAATTTTCCCCATCGATTTAAAAAAATAAAAAAAATAAATAAAAAAATATGGGACTAAGCCGCAAACCAAAAAGGAATTTTAAAATTCGATTGATAAATGAAAGAGTTATGTGTGGAAGACCAACCTTCCCTCATTCCTTCTCCCCCTTTTCCAAAAATTAATGACATAGTTAAGCAAGAGGGAGAGCAAATTTCCTCATCGATTTTTGAAAAATATTACAGAATAAGACTGCAGGCAAAGCCTTTCAAACAAACAAAGAATTTTGAAAATCAATTCACATATGACAGCGTTAATCATGTGGGGAGTAAATTTCCCCACCGATTTTCGAAAAAAATTATAGGACTAACATTTAGGCAAACCCTTTTACACAAAAAAAAAATTGAAAATTCCCCTCCAACAACATCACCCCCCCACAAACTTTAAAAAAAAATTATGGGAACAAACTGCAAGTAAAACCTTTTAAACAAAAAAAAAAAAAATTTTGAAAATCGGTTCACAAATGACAGAATTAAGAATTTTGGAGGGGGAGGGGGAGGGGGTCAAAAATCCCCACAGATTTTGGAAAAAAAATTTAGGACCTAATGACAAGCAAGCCCTTTCAAGCCAATAAAAAAATTTTTAAATCTCTTGATAAATGACAGTTATGCGAAGAGGGATGTTTTAATCCGTTTTGCCCCTCTACGTCAAAAATCCGGGAAGCGAATACAGCCTTTATTGATTGTGGGACAAGTATCCAACTGTGTACCAAATTTCATTTAAATCGGTTCAGCCGTTTGGGCGTGTTGCCGTAACAAATGACAGAGTTGTGCATAGGGGGTGGTTTTGACCCATTTTTTCCCCTCCTGGTACACAATCCGGGAAACAAATACAGACTATATTAATTGTGCGCTAAATATCTATCTGTGTACTAAATTTGATTTAAATCGGTTTAGCCCTTTAGGCGTGATGTCGTAACAAATGCCAAATGCGTAGAAGGTAGTTTTGACCCATTTTATTCCCTCCTGGCTCAAAATCAGGGAAACAGATATAGCCTATATTAATTGTGGGCCAAATGTCTATCTGTGTACCAAATTTCATTTAAATCGGTTTAGCGGTTTAGGCATGATGCCGTAACAAAAATCTGCAAACAAACAAACAAACATACACCTCATTTTTATATAATATATGGATTACAGTATTAAACGCTGATGTTTGATTCTATTGTGCATTTAATTAATTTTTAGTTGTAATTAAAGAAATCATAGCAATTTATAAGTGAGCGCATTTTGTTAACAGTTTGCCAACAACTTGTTGTTTGTTATTTTATTTCAAAATTTGTTCTAATTCAAGTAAAGGCAAATTTTCTCCACATAACAGAAAAAGTTTAACTGATGCTGGTTGTACTGTATTAATTACACGAATATAATTACAAATCATTATTGTACCTACACAGCAAGCCTTATAGGAAGTATGAAGATGTAAATTGTTGTATGGAATGAGTTATTAACGGCTTAATTTTAAAATGTGTTTTTCCTAATTTGTTTTCTAATGTTCATTACATTTAAATGCTTCAGTAATTATGTTATTATTATTTTTAGAGTATTCGTGTTAATTCGTTACTATTTTTCAGGTGTATTCAAGTGGGAGTAACGAAAACTTTGTGTGATTTCTTTTTTCTTTTTCTTTAAAAATATCGGAAAATTTAATTAGTTTTTAAATTGAAAAAAATAGTTTAATCAAAACAAAATGCTGATAGAATAATTTAGCCGTAAAACATATAAAATCAAAAATTTAAAGCAGTTTGTTTTTTATTTATTATTTTATTTTGCTCAAAAAAATTGGAAATTCGCATTTTCTTCACAAGTTTTTTTAAGGGTTAGAAATTCGTAAAAATTGCCATTCAATGGTATCGTTAAAAATTTGTTTAAACATAAGAGGATTGATATGTTTTGTAAGAAATAGTAAAGAAATAGAAATTGAAAAATCAAGTTGAGTACAACATATTTTCATGCAGGTAAATAAAATGCTTCTGAAAATTTTACTATTTTTAGAAAATCTGCTCTAATCATCATATTTTTCAACGGACGGGTAACAATTAAAAGCCAGATTAATTATATTAAACACTAGCCCCCATATTCATAAAAATTTACGAAAGTTAATGTTGGATTACTGTACGAATTTTGTATGGGAAACCCGTAGGGTATTCAATCGAAATAATGTTTGCTCGATTAATCGAATAATTAAAGACAAATAATGTTCGATCAAACAAAAAATTTAAATTTCGAGTAAAAATTTGTTCGAATAATTTAGGTCGATTAATCGAATAACCCGTTAAAAAAATTGTATGTAAATTGTCTTTTTTTTTAATAAGTTTTTGTATATTTCTTAATAAAAAGTGGAAAAATTTTTTAATTTATATGAAATTTCCATTCAATTCGAACGTTATTTCATACTAATAGTCCGCATGATCGAAAAATTAAGTAAATAATGTAGTAACAATAATAGGGAGAAAGAAAACAACTTCAAATGTCTTAAAAAATTCGGAAATTTAAATATCAAACAAAAATTATTTGAAATAAAGAAGATATTTCGCGAGCAACTAGTTAAATAGATGTTTCGTAAAATATCGAATGTAATGTTCGGGATTAAAAAAGCCTTAAGGTACGGTCACACTTGGCAAATATTTGCCGAAAAAAAACGTAACCCACAGAGAAGTTAAAATTGTATATCCTTTAATTACAATATTTTTTTTTAATATGGGTTCGCATTTATTAAAAATAATATAAAAATAGCTTTTTGCATCATAACTTATTTTGTGATATAAAAAACAAGTGAAATCAAACTAAATTTGAGCAAAATTAGTGGTTACGTTTTTTGGGCAAATATTTACAAAGTGTAACCGTATTTATATTTATAACAACAATAATGTTATACCAATTCCGATTATTTTTATTCCGCGCTGAATACAGGACAGGTCGGATTGTTTTTAAATATTTCCTGGCGCAAAATTTTCTCAAAGCGCGACATTTGAATAGTGAAAAAAATCTATTTTAAAGGATCAGTTCATGATCTAATTTATGTAGAAATGTTGTGTTTTCTTTGTTTTTATTATTAAAATATATAAAAACCCGAAAAAACTTGTTTGTTTTATTTTTGTCCACAAAAATGTACAAAAAACCGATTAAATTAAAACATTTTCCGATTAACTCGAATAATTTTTAGCAGTAAAGCTTACTCGAATAACTCGAACGAAATAAAAGTTTTACTCGATTGCTCGAGTAATTTAAAAACCTCAATTTCGATTAATTGATTAATCGAACAATTGAAAAATCGATTAAAATGAATACCCTAGAAACCCGGTTGTACTGCACACATTAACTTTAATAATAATTTATGAATATGGGGGTAGATCTGTCCGCCAGCATCGCGTGCTCCAAGTTCGCTTTAAGACTATAAGGTGTCTGTAAAATATAATAATATAAAGCTCTTTACATATTATTTAAATTTCCCGTTGTACTTTAAGTGAAATTTCTTTGCTGGTGTTCAAGCATTGTCTATATGCATTTCATTGGAGCTTTACCAAATCGTCAGTAGACTTCAAACACAATTTTGAACAGTTTTAAACCCTTTATCTTTCAAAAACCATTTGAGAATTTACAAATATGTATGTAAATGATTTTCTAAAATAATCATAGTAGGCTTTGAAAATTATACAAAACCCAGCAAATAATTTGTATTCGAAATGAATCTATTTTATTTTTCTACACCTTTATACAATTAGAAATCCATTGGATAACAATAAATAAAGGGCTTGAAACTGTTCAAAATTGTGTTAGAAGTCTACTGACGATTTGGTAAAGCACCAATGAAATGCATATAGACAATGCTTAAACACCAGCAAATAAATTTTATTTAAAATAAAATTATGACAATATGCCAAATAATAAATTTCTTAAAGGTTACCGTTATACAAAATAACTTAGAAATGAGATGTTTGATCGCATTAAAGAGTATCCTAAGTTTGAACCATTATTCTAAAGTACTTCAATACCAAATTTCATGAAAATCCGTTCAGTGGTTTTTGCGTGATGAGTGTTCGGATAGACAGACAGACAGACGAAAATTCCAAAAGTTGGTGCTTTGTGTTCTACATTGATTACTGTTTGTTTACGCCACAATAAAAGATTTCTAAAAATATTTCATGTACAGACACGCACCTTTTACAGTATAGATAGATATCTAATATAATTTGTAAAGAAATTTGAAAAACTCTATAGGCGCTATTTTTTCTTAAGCGTTGAATGTAGAATTTCGTGGAAAAATTCACTATATTCGTCCAATGCTGGATGTAGCGTGCATGCTTTAGTCATTTTTGAAGTATGTCCTTTTTAAATATTGAAAAAACAAATTTTAGTTTTGAAAATATTTTGAGAAAAACATGGAACAACTAATTACCCATAAAAAACTTTGCTTGCTTGGCAGGCAAAAAAGTATATGAGGACTTAAATCATAACTACTTCTATCACAGAAAAAACTAAATTTCATTTTCAGTAAAGAAATTCAATGAATTAGTAAATATTTACTCAGCAATTTCATTGAAAACCCCCGGATTTTTCTCAGTAAACAAATTTTATAAATCTATAAAACAATTCGCTTAAAAATTTTTACAAATGGTAAACAAAATAATTTACTGAATCAAACATAAAAATTTTCGAATCCAAATTGATTATAAGGCTAAGGTTCGTAACGTTATATTCAGAAAGAATTGGGCGTGATTAATATTCCAAGGTACAAGGGGACGTTGAAAAATTAAGTTGATGTTAATTTTTCCCTTGTTCCTTGGAATATTAATCATGGCCAATTCTTTCTGAATATAACGTTACGAACCTTAGCCTAATAATCAATTTGGATTCACAAAGCAAATACGTTCGAAATTATCATATTAATAAATAAATATTTACTTTATTTTCTGTAATATATCAATCAATATTTTTGTCTGAATTTATAAAACAATTTGTCTAAAAATACTTAGAAATACTTAACAAAATAGTTTACACTAAATCGAACAAAAATATTTACTGTATTTTTTATATACATATATCGAACAAAATTTTTGCCGAGTCGTCATCATCATCATCCATTGAGTATCTTTGAAATTTCACTTTGTTAAATTTGTTTAAATCTAAACGTTTGTGTAAATACTCTAAAGAACTTAATGAGAATTAACGCAACAACATTAACGAATTGATTCACTCGAAAATCTTCAGTAAACAAACTTGCTACAATCGCATTCCTCTTGCTATCAGTGTTGTTGTTGTTATTTGTGTGTATATCGTCATCGGTGTGGTTTTTGTACGTTTTGTTGTTGTTTTTAATGTTTGCGTTCTAAATAGAAGTAAAAAAAAATTCATTGATTCAGTAAAGAAGATTTCCTAAAATGAAATTTATTTTTAGACAAACTTTTGTTTGAAAATTGTTTGTTACGGACACGCCATTTTTCTGTATGAAGAGAATATAAACAGTGTTTTCGTTTATGGTGATCGATTATTCGACATTTTCCAGAAACCGGTTTTCGAATAGTCGACTTTTTGAAATTTTAGAAAAACCGGTTACGGTTTTTAGAATTCAGAAAAAACCGGTCGACCGGTTTTTTTGTGAGAAAATTATAATGCAAAAGTTTTGATTTTAATTTACTTTAAAAAAAGAGTTAACAGTATATACTATCCGCATAAAAACATAACTTTGAAAATAAGACCAAAGTCATATCCAAATATTTTGGCCGTTGAAAGTACTGAGATCAAAATGAGGGTCAAGTTCTTGATAAATATGATGCCATCTAACTTCTATGCTAACTTGGAAACACTTTCCCCATAATTCTTCCCAATATTAGAAATGTAAAAAAAAAATATTATCAAATAGCAGGTAGCCTAAAAATGAGATGGTATTGTACCTACCAAGAACTTGGTCTTCATTTTGATTCTCATTAATGTTTTTGTGCGGATCTGACATCTATTTTTTAATTCTTTCTTTGGTACAACACTATAATTTCAATCGCTATAATTTCCCATAATTTGTTAATTGCGCATTATAGTGCCCCTTATATGTGGCACGCCTTTCCATTGCGTGAGCAGCACAGTTTTTTCTTACTAAAAAGACCTTTCCATGAGGATTTACAATCAAAATCCGAAAAAAAATTTATTCCACACATATAGGGGGAGGAACCCTAGTGCACAGATTTACATTTTTCCCTTTTCTTGTTTATTTCTTGACATTCACGCAACAAGCATTTTTTGTCTATGATGGATGTCGAACTCCATGTAAAATATAAAGCTTGATATAAATTCTAACATCACAAGGCCAATTTAATTCGCCCCTGCTACCATCTTATAAAATTAGTTCACCTTAATTGCATGCTTCAGTAAATGCTCTTGAACAAAAATAATTAGGAAAATCAACAGTAAAAGCTTGATTATAGTAAAAACTAATAAAATATACGAATCGAAAAGTATTCGACTGAGCCGGTTTTTTAATTTAAAAAAAACCGGACTATTCGACATTCGAAAAATCAACATTTTGAAAAATCCGACAACCGTATTGCGGAAAAAACCGGTTTAAAACCCGGTTGTAAAACCGAGTCAATCACCCTAGTTTTCGTTCTTCGTTTTTAACAATTGGTAAGACTGTCCATACCCAAAAAAGCTTATGTACATATAATTATAATCTTTTAAATCCTGCTAACGGTCCTCTTCACAAAGTAGATTAAGAGTTAACGCGGACTTTAACGGGAAGTTCGGCATACAAAACTTGCCGTTAAGAACGACGTTAACTTTTAATCATACATTGTGAAAAGGGCCGTAAAGCAGTTTTCATTTTAAAATGTATGCGTTTATTTTATGAAATATTTTACTATACTTTCCACGGACACAAAAAAATCATTTGAAAAAAAGAATAAAAATTCATTTATTTAATATATTACGTGAAAGAAAGTATAAAACTGCCTTTCAGATGCTTGCAAATGAAAGAAATATTGTGATTTTACTTATAATAAATAATATGAAAAATGTCATATGTGGATCGAAAAAAGTACGACAGAGTACTTTTACAGTACAGTTGCTAATCCATTATTGAAAAACAGTTTAGCTGGTTAAAAGCCGTTTAAATTTTGCTTTTTGGTTAGCTCTAACGTATGTTTAACAAAGTTTAACTACTTACTACGAAACTATATCTAAATTAAATAATTCACTCTTAAAATGTTTATTGCAATTCATTTTTCATTTGAAAAGTTAATTACGAATGGGATTGCAGTGGAAAATCAGTGATAGACTACAAACTATTAAAAAAGTAGTTAATTTTTACGTTTTTATTTCTTATATTAGATAATAAAATACGCTTAGCTTTAGGTACTAAATTAAATATAAATAACATCAAGTACATATACTTGTATTTTTATAATATGTTTGGATCTTTTGCTAATTACAATACCCATAAAAATTGTGTAATTATGTTAGAAATGGTTTAAGAAATTATTGATTTTGTATTTATCAGTTATTATTGACATTAGTTGATAACTTAATTGATTTTAATTGATTACAAGTTATTTTATTCTCATATTATTAATATTATGGAGAAAGTATAATGAACAATACCTTAAAGTATTCAATTACACTACACAAAAATTTTGAAGTTTTGAATGCTTCGCAGATCAAAATATTTTATTCTTATGTATATTCTAGAGGGCTGCAAAGAGTACTCAAATGTATTCGTAGAATGTACTCGTATGAGTTTCGGGTACGCATATATGTATGTTCTTATGTATGTACGTATGTATACGTGCATGTACATGTGTGTACCCTGAAAGAGGCCAGGGGCCAAGTGTGTCCAAGTCACCACTTTGGTCGATAGGTTTGGTGATATTGTCAACGAATCGTCTACACTTTTGATCTTGCCTTTAATGGGAAGAAAACGATTTTTTATTGTCTCATTTTGTTGTGTTTAAAATAAATGCGGCTGGACGCAAAATTAAAAATTTTCACAAAAAATCTAATTTAATTTCCTTAACTAGTAAAAAGTATCATATGTGTTGACTAGAATCGTTAAAATGCACTAGTGAATCTCTGGTGCGAATGTCTCACCTAGTCTATAGTAAGTCAATAGTTCCGAGATCACTAGTGGAATCTCAGTGACAAGCACATGCTAAATGTATATAGCACATAACATTGCCTGGGCTACAATTAGTCAGTAGTAGTGGGGACAATGTCAATAGTGAATCAGTACAGTTTTACTATCGACATTTCCTGCAGGGTACATATATAGCAACGACCATATATACCTATATATGTACATATATAAACACATACATACAAAAAAACATACATGCATACACACACAAACATACATACGAGTACTTTCTAGCATACTTTTGCAGCCCTCTAGTATTTTCATCTACTGAAAATCACCATAAAAGTGTTCCATTAGCTCTAGTTTGTCTCTATATTGTCTTTATATTTTCATAAATTCAAGCATTTTCGTATTCTTCTCATCATATTTCCGGAGCGGCCTTCAAAATCATAAAATAATTTATTGATGATTAATCTACACAAAAATATATTTCGCTAGAGTGTAATTTTGTTGATGTGTGTTTCAGCATACCTTACATGTATTGCCGGGACATTGGAAATTGTAAGTTTTTGCTTTAGTCCTTAAAACTTTGAAAGGAGATATTCTAATGAAGAATTTCTTTTATGAAAATCGGAAATCTATTCAGAGAGCTCTAAAATATTTAGAAAACAACTATAAAATTCAACTAAATTTTTTTGAAATTTTAAGTTGTTTTCTAAATATTTCAGTACTCTCTCAATGGATTTGCAATTTTCATGCAAAAAATTGTCCATAGGAATATCTACTTTTTGCATACCATGACAAAAGTTTTTTGAACTTTTCAAAGTTTTAAGGACTGAAGTAAAAACACACAATTTCAATATCCCAGCAATACTAGTAAGGTATCCTGATGAAACACACATCAACAAAGTTTCATTCAAGCGAAAGTTATATTTGTGTAGATTAATAATCCATTAAATATTTGATGATTTTGAGGATCGGTCCGGAAATATGATACAAATTTTATTGTTGTTTTGTGTGTAGTTTTCTTGTAGATTTGTAACTTTTATTTTTGAGAAACGGGCCCCAGTTCGACTAAAAATTCATAACATAATTATTATCACTGAAGACACATATCTGAGAATGTACTTGTTCCAATAAATGAAAGGGCAAACTACACCCAGAAAAAAGATTGGTTGGAAAATGGTTAGGCCTCGCGCTATCCATTTTCTATGAATCCAAAAAGTCCGTGTTCATTACCATAAGCCTGAAAACACACCAAATACGACAAAACATTTTTATCTTATACGTCGAACACACTCGTATGATTATAACGCACATCAAAAAAAATATTGGTGTGTGTCGTCTCATAAGAAATAATGTTCTGTTGTCGTATAAGTCGCAAAAAACAGTTTTGTCTTATTCGGTGAGGGCTCAGCCTAAAGAGTATAATTTAGGCCATCAGCGCAAACGTGGTGTAACCCACATTTTTTGTTTGTTACTGTTCTGGTGTTGCATACATGTAAGGAATGTATATAACACCAGAACAGCAACAAATAAAAAATGTGGGTTACACCACTTTTGCGCTGATGGACACAATTGTGATAAAAATATGATTCTGACAATTCTCAAATTGATTAGATCAACCGATCGTATGCTTTTGGCATGACTGAGTAACGAATATGAGGAGCACAACGGAATAAAATATTATGAATTGGATTTTAGTACCAGTTATTGGTATTTGCAACTAAAAAATTGTCATTCTAAATTTACTTTACTTATTATCGGTTGTTGCAACTAACTAGTGGCTAATTGATACACCTAACCGATTAAACGGTTGGCAATAGCAATTATTTATTATTGTAAACTAACTTCTTTTTCAATAAGAATTCTATGATAGTTGGTGCGATTGCCAAAATTCGATTGGCAACCAATTCGGTTGTCTCAACGAACCTGTTTTCTCTGTGTAAGAATGAAGGGAAACAATAAAAGTTCAATCGAATACGGCAAGAATATAATGAATTTCCTAACCATCAAATCAAAGCTTACAGGGTATATCAGCCGAACTGAAAGCTGGAAAACTACAGGGTGCCTTAGCTGATTTGATTAAGTAAATTATATTTAATCTAGTTTGTTGTAGCTGTCATGATTGGCTCTGAGGTCTAAGCGGACAAGAATTCTGATGATGAAATCTTAGTTGATCTCGAACGATTCTTTGTCTTTTCAATTATTTAGAATTTCTTTCTAATAAAAATAATTTAACCTTTAAGAAATTTATTATTTGACATATTGTTATAATTTTATTTTAAATGAAATTTATTTGCTGATAGTTAAGCATTGTCTATATGCATTTCATAAAGATGTAGAAAAATACAATAGATTCATATCGAATACAAACTATTTGCTGGGTTTTGTATAAGTTTCTTATCCTACTACGCTTATTTTACTCTTTTGTAATTTTCAAAAATGTTTTCATTTATAAATTCTCAAATGGTTTTTGAAAGTCTGTGCATAAGATAAGAGGTTTGTAACTGTTCAAAGTTGTGATTGAAGTCTACTGACGATTTGGTAAAGCGCTAATGAAATGCATATAGACAATAATACTTAACTTGTTCCAATAAATGAAAGGGCAAACTACACCCAGAAAAAAGATTGGTTGGAAAATGGTTAGGCCTCGCGCTATCCATTTTCTATGAATCCAAAAAGTCCGTGTTCATTACCATAAGCCTGAAAACACACCAAATACGACAAAACATTTTTATCTTATACGCCGAACACACTCGTATGATTATAACGCACATCAAAAAAAATATTGGTGTGTGTCGTCTCATAAGAAATAATGTTCTGTTGTCGTATAAGTCGCAAAAAACAGTTTTGTCTTATTCGGTGAGGGCTCAGCCTAAAGAGTATAATTTAGGCCATCAGCGCAAACGTGGTGTAACCCACATTTTTTGTTTGTTACTGTTCTGGTGTTGCATACATGTAAGGAATGTATATAACACCAGAACAGCAACAAATAAAAAATGTGGGTTACACCACTTTTGCGCTGATGGACACAATTGTGATAAAAATATGATTCTGACAATTCTCAAATTGATTAGATCAACCGATCGTATGCTTTTGGCATGACTGAGTAACGAATATGAGGAGCACAACGGAATAAAATATTATGAATTGGATTTTAGTACCAGTTATTGGTATTTGCAACTAAAAAATTGTCATTCTAAATTTACTTTACTTATTATCGGTTGTTGCAACTAACTAGTGGCTAATTGATACACCTAACCGATTAAACGGTTGGCAATAGCAATTATTTATTATTGTAAAATAACTTCTTTTTCATTAAGAATTCTATGATAGTTGGTGCGATTGCCAAAATTCGATTGGCAACAAATTAGGTTCTCTCAACCAACCTGTTTTCTCTGTGTAAGAATGAAGGGAAACAATAAAAGTTCAGTCGAATAAGGAAAGAAAATATTGAATTTCCTAACCATCAAATCAAAGCTTACAGGGTATATCAGCTGAAATGAAAGCTGAAAAACTACAGGGTGCCTTAACCGATTTGATTAAGGAAAATGATATTTAATCTAGTTTGTTAGAGCTGTCATGATTGGCTCTGAGGTCTAAGCGGACAAGAATTCTGATGATGAGATCGTAGTTGATCTCGAACGATTCTTTGTCTTTTCAATTATTACGGGCTTTAGAATTTCTTTCTAATAAAAATAATTTAACCTTTAAGAAATTTATTATTTGACATATTGTTATAATTTTATTTTAAATGAAATTTATTTGCTGATAGTTAAGCATTGTCTATATGCATTTCATAAAGATGTAGAAAAATACAATAGATTCATATCGAATACAGACTATTTGCTGGGTTTTGTATAAGTTTCTTATCCTACTACGCTTATTTTACTCTTTTGTGATTTTCAAAAATGTTTTCATTTATAAATTCTCAAATGGTTTTTGAAAGTCTGTGCATAAGATAAGAGGTTTGTAACTGTTCAAAGTTGTGATTGAAGTCTACTGACGATTTGGTAAAGCGCTAATGAAATGCATATAGACAATAATACTTAACTATCAGTAAATAAACTTCATTTAAAAATAATTTAATTGAAAAATTAAATTGTACGAACTTAAGCCAGAAGAAGAAGAAATATTTCTAGTCCAAAAATTCTTTATTAGACTTTTTAATGTGATTTAAAAATGTTAACATAAAAATTTTAATCTTTCAAACTACATAGATTAATAAACTTTTAATACTGTTTTACTGTTACTCTTTCACTGTTTAAAACTATACTGTTCGATTTATGTTTATTAGAACTACAATATTGTTAAAACCATCTCCCTCTAACAATCAATTCATTAAAATTTTAAAAAATAATGGTAATAATAATTTATCTCTTACAAAACAAAATCTGCAGAACATTAATTAATTTTCTTTTCTTCTGTAAAAAAATTAATTTAGTTTTTAAAACAATCTGTTTACTAACAATGAGAAGAAAAACTTTTCTTATTTATGTAAATCACACATTCAATCATTCATTGATAAAATATTATTATACATACATAACATTCACACATTTACTCACTAACAAAATACACATACACAAAGGAAATAGCACCAATGAGAAAATATCTAAGAAATTTACCCTGTATATACCCAGTGATCATTTCATGTCGAGATGTCAGATTGAAAATTCAAGCATGTTTATTTTCGAATCAAGCCAAAACAAATATGATTTCATGACATAAACTCAAAATCAAAATTGATTTTTAATGCTGATAAATCATAAACTCTGACTTGGATTCTACAACAACACTGAATACATTTATTATTGAGTTTCACGAGACAATAGTATGAAATTTAGTAAAATAATTCGAGCAAAATTAAAAACGACTACAAAATAGGACTGGTACCTGCCCCCATTTACCATAATAATATATTGTCACGATAACAAAATGTGTGTGCAAAGTTTCATAAGAATCGGTGTAGTAGAATTTGTTGAAAAGAAATATTTACTTTACATGGGCGTGGCACTGCTCATTTTTTAATCATCAAGTAGTGTTGAGACAAACCCTCATGTGTGTGAAAAGTTTCATAAGATTCAGTTGAGTAGAAGTAGTTGAAATGTGTGTTTACTTTGTATAGGAGTGATCATGGCCACTTTTAAACTGGACCAATTTGGAAATACCTCCTTTCAAATAAATAAAAAATAGTTCATAATCGGTTTATAAATGGCGGAGTTTTGAGGTAACATGCATAAAAAAAGACTTGACAAATTGATAACCTTTCTTCTTTTTTTTTGGAGTCGCTTAAAAATAATCACCCTTATCGGGAATAAGAGCCGAACATTTTGTTTACGTAAAATATTTCCCATGAACAAAAAAATGCTGAAAAAACTAACAAAATAATACAGTTACACTAAAACAACGCAAAATTGGCGATCATAATTTTAATGAAAACGAACGCATTTCATGAGAACTTGGCTGTCGACAAAATTTCTGAGAAATTTCATGTTAGACTTTCCCGGAACACTAATACGATCGATTGTAAAGAGTATCAGCAAAATTCGGAATATTTCCTGACATATTTCAGACATTTTCCAGACAAGTGCGAAAACGCCTGTGGAATTTCAACATGAAACTGCTTCAGAATTCGCCAGACGGACATATCGCTAAAGTTTTTCGAATTTCCTCAGTAAAAGAGATCCGCTTTCTTGTCCACTACATACAGGACTTTAGCTACGCTTTCTGATCGAATACGAATTCGACAACTTTTGTTGAATTTTTGAAAGAGTTCGACAAATAAATGTTTGCTGGGTACTTATGTATCTATCAGGGACCGTAAAAAACAGTTATCGATATAAAAAAATTATTTTATAACAGTTATTTTGTGAATTTAAAATAAAAAATCCATTTACACAGAAAAAACTAAATTTCATTTTCTGTAAAGGAATTCAATGAAATAGTAAATATTTTGTGTAGGAACGGACCTACAACCAAATTTGTAAATATTAGAGTTCGATCGAAACCAGTTTTTTAAGCCGAACCCGAACCGAACCTAATATTCGGCAAAAAGGACGAATATTCGGCCGAATCCGAAACTTACCGAAACTTTTTTAGCATTAACTGACATTGACATTTTAAAAACTTAACAGAACTGAAAAGTAATTTATTTTATTAACGGCCCTTTTCACAATGTGATTAAAAGTTAACGTGGTCTTTATCCGTTAAAGTATACGTTAACTTTTAACTGTACATTGTGAAAAAGGGCGTAAGAGTATTTCTACATACATACAGTGTCAGTCAAAATAATAGTAGAAATTGGATATATTTCATTCCATCGAGCAAATATAAAATTTAAACATTAATGAGCATATGACTAATAAAAACTTGGCATGAAATTAGCTTAAACGTTGAATAGAACTGGAATATTGGGTTCGGTACAGATACATTGAGGAGTGTTTTATCGCTCTATTGATGACTTACAAGAGCACCAATCAAAAAGTTGAGTCGGAATAACTAAAAAGATATAAATTGGAATATTTACCTATTTTTGGCACTAAATGTATACGATTTCATTCATTTCTACTAAAGCGAAGTTTTTTGCTTACGCCCGCGTAGCTTTCTTCATATTTTGAAATTATTTAAAAAAATCTATTTTAAAAAACAAATAATCAATTTCAGTGCAAAATTGCAGAAGTAAATTCGATTGCGAAAAATCGATTTATTATAACATAAAATAGACTTTCGATTGGAACCGAAATCGGCTTACCATTTCCTACACTCTAAAATATTACTTCAGATTTACGATCATATATTGTCTAAATTTCTGTTGAAAATTTCTCCTTGTCTAAAATTACATCGATTTTGTAGTTATTTTATTAAAGAAAAAACCTTTCACATTAAACATATTTAGTCCAAGTGGAAGAAATGTATCATAAAGTATAATACAGCTATGGCTGAATGGTTGATACGTCAGACTATCACTCAGCAGATCGCGGTTCAAACCTGCACGCAGCCAATTGCTATTTTTAGTAAAAACATTTTGTTGAAAAATAATGCGTGTGTAATTTTAGGTCGATAATAATCTGTAAAGTGTTGCCGACTATTATCGACCTAATTTTCAAAATAAGTGTTTTAGACTGTAGTTTATGCTATTTATTCTGGCAACAAACAGTTGAATACTTTATGTTACTTACTATGTATATCTTTTGGTTGCGCTTTCTAAAACTAAGTAAAATTTTCATTCAATTTGAAAAGATATAGGACGGGAAAAAACAGATTCATGGCGGTGTCATATTTTAAATTTGGAAAATACTATTTCGATTAACTTCATTATTTATAGAAAATAAAAAGTTTCGGTTTCGGTATTCGGCCAACAAGTTGGCCTTAACCGAATATCAGCCGAAACCACAATTTTTGCCGAATCCGAAACCGAATCCGAATATTCGGTCGGACTCTAGTAAATATAGACAAAAATATCTCAACGAGTTCATTGAAAAAAATTTTGTTTTTTTTTCTAGTGAACAAATTGTTTAAATCTATAAAACAATTTGTCTAAAAATATTTACAAATTGTGAACAAAACAATTTACTAAAGCAAGCAAAAAGATTTACTGGATTTTCTGAAAAATATCAAACAATATTTTTGTCTGAATTTATAAAACAAATTAGTCTAAAAATACTAATAAATATTAAACAAAATAGATTTCAAACAAAAATATTTACTTGTTTTTTTATAATATATCAAACAAAATTTTTGTGGTCATCATCATCATCATCCATTAAGTATTTATGAAATCTCACTTTGTTACATATGTTTAAATGTTTATCCGAAGACTCTAAAAAAAATGAATGAGAATTAATGCAACGACATTAACGAATTGATTCACTCAAAAATCTTCAGTAAACAAACTTGGTACAACCGCATTCCTTTTGCTACCAATGCTGTTGTTATTTGTGTGTGTGTCGTCATCGGGGTTGTTTTTTTACGACACAGTTTTCTTGTTGTTTTTTTGTGTTGGCGTCCTAAATAGAAGTCAAACAAACAATTAATTCATTGATTATGTAAAGAACATTTAATGAAAATGAAATTTATTTTTAGACAAACTTTTGTTTGAAAAATTTTTGCTGATAATTGTTTCTGTGTAAGAGAGTTATTTTTCAACGTAAAAATAAAAGGTCGGATGAAACGGTTAAAAAGGGAGTGTTATTTTGCCGGCAAAAAATAAAACTCTTTTGAGGAGTTTTATTTTTCACGTCAAAATAAAACTCATTTTATGAAAATTGTCATTATCCGTACTTGTATAAATTGACAAAAACTGTACAGTGTATTCTATTCTTGCAACACAGGTAATTGTGGAAAGAGCATTCTCTGCACTTAAATTAATTTAAAACTTTTTTGTGGAAAATTAAAAAAAAATATGTTCGTTAAACTAATCAAATAAATTACTATAAATCGCCGTTGACTCTAACATAGAGAGTTTTTGAGTTTACATATTTTCGGTAACTGTTATTTACGGTCCCTGGTATGGATACGTATGTTTATTGTTATGACATAAACATATCAATTTACACTCATGAAAAAAGAAGTACATAATAAAAAATATATAACAAGAAAAAAATCAATAATTACTTAGATATCAGATGATAACATGTATGGAATATTTGAAGCTACCCTGTCGGAAACTGAGTTGGTGCTGACTGACAGTTGGATTACTTTCCAATGGAAACAATTAACTATTTTAATATTACAATGTCCTTGGCGGTAGTCGATTGTCCCACTTTGCACTAGTTTTCAACTAACTAAAATTGACTTTAAAGTCAACAGCGCGTTGACTTTAAAACGTGTGATACATAGTTCGAACCCCAGCAACATCTTTTTGCAAATGTATTAGCTACCAGCTGACTTAAATAAAGTCAATTTTAGTTAGTTGAAAACTAGTGCAAAGTGGGACAATTGACTACCGCCAAGGACATTGTAATATGAAAATAGTTAATTGTTTCCATTGGAAAGTAATTCAACTGTCAGTCAGCACTAACGCTGACCACTCAGCTAAGGTACCATTTAAAATAATAACAGCAAAAATTTAATATAAACCTGAAATGAGTTTCAAAGTAGATGAGAGTAAAGTTGTTGGCTCTCACCAAATCCAATTATGCGCTCAACTTAATAATTGATTTTGGGTCAGTCCTGGATTGCACTGTTGTTAGCTTTTAGTTAGTCCAAGAAAAGTTAACTATAAGTTGATTATTTTTGTGGTCGACTGGGCTTTTTCCGACAGGGTACTGATTTACCTTCACAATCTCACTCTCACGCATACCAAAACAACAAATACGTACGTTTGTATATAACTTGGTAAGCAAAGGCAAAATACACTGAATTAATAATTGCATTTGAATACAGATTACATGAGTTTGGGTTCATATCAAAGTACATACATATCTCCAAACACTTTTATAGCAAGTTACGATTCGTTAATTAAAGAACATGTTGTATCTGTGTGACAATGTAATACGTAATTCTTAGATACATATGTATGTAAGGATTGTAATGTAATTGAACGTGATTAAATAAGAATAAACCTTCCAATTTGTACCCCTTTTTGTTTACATTAGATTTCTTGTATGTATTATACATACATGCATCTTTTATCTTGAACATAAACAAAGTCAACATGTGTATTACGAGGGAAAGCTCATAAGTCTTTGGAAAATCGGGAACATTTTTTCGTATCGTTTTTTACTAATTTCAATTAAGATTTAAAAACATGCCAACCACGAAACAGTCACACGAAAACTCTACTCATTCACGTTCATTCATGCCGAGCTTTTATTGTACTCACACACAGAAAAATTTCTATGTAAAATCGTCGAAAACCAGGTTAACTTAACATTTTTCGGTAGTGATTTTGCTTCATAGGTGTTTCATGTTAAATCAACATGATTTTCAATCATTTGAATTAACTATATTTCATGTTGATTTAATATTCCAGTACAGTTAAATCAAAATGAAGTTGATACTGAAATAATACGAAAAATCATATTGAATCAAAGTAAATTCGAGTTGAAACAACGTGAATTTGATATTGGAACAACGCGAAGAATCATGTTGAATCAAATTTATTTCAAGTTGAAACAACGTGAATTTGATATTGGAACAACACGAAGAATCATGTTGAATTAAAGTTATATCAAGCTGAAACAACGTGAATTTGATATTGGAACAACACGAAGAATCATGTTGAATTAAAGTTATATCAAGTTGAAACAACGTGAATTTGATATTGGAACAACACGAAGAATCATGTTGAATCAAAGTTATTTCAAGTTGAGACAACGTGAATTTGATATTGGAACAACACGAAGAATCATGTTGAATTAAAGTTATATCAAGCTGAAACAACGTGAATTTGATATTGGAACAACACGAAGAATCATGTTGAATCAAATTTATTTCAAGTTGAAACAACGTGAATTTGATATTGGAACAACACGAAGAATCATGTTGAATTAAAGTTATATCAAGCTGAAACAAGTTGACTATAATGTAGCTATTTTATTTTAGTCATCAGAAAACTTTTCGTTGTAGCTGACTGCGCCAGCCAAGATTTGAACTCGTGCCACCTGCATGATAGTCCACGCGCTTACCACTGCAGCCACAACAGCTTCAAACTTTTCTTTACTTATACACTAAATAAATATTATCGTATGTAAAATGCATTTCATTTTAATTCAACATGATTTAAATGATTATTTAACATAAAACTTATTTGAAATTAAAGTTATAGTCATGTCGATTGAAAATGAAACTTAACGTTTATAACAAAATTGTTTTAACGGTGATTTAAGGTTAGATTAATAATTTTCCGTTTAAAGTTAATATGAAACAATGGTAATTTTAAACCAGGAACAGTAAATTTTCGCTGGTAAGTCGTTTTTTGTCGTCTACATAGACGACACATGTAAGAATAAACAACAACAAGTCACACAACTAAGCAGAACAGTGAATTGTAGCAATAAACAAAGCAAGTAAACACTAACACACTCAAACGACAAATTATTTCTTGTAAATTTAATATGATTTGCAATCAAAATTGCGGCATGTGGATTTTACATTCCTTTTTTTCTGTGTGCACATTCATGCACGCTAACGGCATCATTGATGGGAATTGTGGCACAATTGTGCCAATTTCTGCACTGCCTGGCACTGTGGCACACTCGCTCTTTTTGGGCTCTTTTTTGTACATTGTAAAGAAAACTATTTTGTAAATAGCTACTTATTGTTTTTTTTCGTTTTCCAAGCTGAAATATGGCTAAAGGCGAGGAGGTAGTCCTCTACGTCGACAGGAAGGCAGCGCTAAAAGCATTGAAGGGACACGGTGTCATATCGAAACTAGTTAGTGACTGTAGGAGAGCCATCAATTTGCTTATGGACAAATATAATATCAGACTAAGTTGAGTTCCTCGTCACTGCAATGTTGAGGGAAATGAAACTGCCGATGTGCTAGCAAGCATATGGTCGGCGTTAGATGATGATATATGTGACAGATCGGTTAAATTACGTTAAACGTGTGAAAGCGTTAACGCGAAAACGTGTGTGATCGCAAATATTTTAAAACTGTATTACAAGAGCAAAATAGTACACTATACACAGATAATCATCGATAGCATTGAAAATGAAATATCAATGGCTATAAAAAAACAGCTAACCTGTTAGCACGCCGCTGATGACGCTTTCAAAAGTAGAAAGTAAACCTACTTTTGGCCTTGGACGCGTCAAGGCGTCAAGCTCTGTAATTTGATACGTACAACTACACTGATTCAACTTTTTTAAAAGCCGTGTATGACGCAAAAAAGCGGGTAACGCGTGTTATGGACTTTCAGCTTTAGGTTGTGATGTTAGGCTCTTCTGAAGAACACCGAAACAGTTGGAAATATAACAAATTAATATGCATGACTGGCTTATTTATTCAAATCGGATAATCCGTTGTCAAGTTAAGGTGAAATATACTCACGTACCTATTTGAAATATTAGTCATATCCTTTAAAAAATCTCTACATGATAGAAAAAAAAATTTAAATTATTTGAATTTAGCGCATTAAACTTTGTGTATGCCACAAAATTTTTTATCATCGAACATGATTGATAGTTTTTTCATTCTAAACCATCTTTCAAGCTGATGAATTTCCGACTGTCACTCAAGTTCGATAGTTGTACCCCGCTTTGTACATTAAGGCCCCTATTATGATTCACAACTCAACTTGGTTGAGTAGTCAATGTTACGACCCAACTCAATCATTTTTTTGTATTATGATTCACAACTAATTTTAGTTGTCTTCGAAAAAAGTTTATTATCTATACTCTCTGTTTTTTGAAACCATAGTAGCCATCACAAAATATTTTAAGTATTGGTTGACAATTGGTTGACAAATGGGATAGATCGGCGCCTAAATTCAAAAGGAACAGAATAGTCGAAATAAAAACCAAAACAGAACTGACAAAAAACGGTTGTCTCACTTTCGAGAAAGTTGTAATCCATAATAAGAATTTGACAACTACGACTCAACTATCAATTTAGTTGTGAATCATAATAGGGGCCTAAAATTCGCTAAAACCGAAAAAGAACTAACCAAATTCAAAGAACGAAGAAATATAGTCGAAAATTTAAAATACTTTACTCAGAGAAATTTCACCCGGTTAATACAATGCACTCAATGAATGCATTTGGTGCAAAATTTCACAATAAATATATAAATTTGTTGGTCCATTTTATATTATATTGGAAAATTTTCGACTAATTGTCAATATATTTTTTTCATTTAAACTAGTTTCATCCTTCTCCTGTAAAACTTTTAAAATGTCAGATGGGGCTTTTTGCATTTTCTGTGGCGATATACATATAAAAAGTATAAAAAATCATAATTTGCGAGAAAAAAAATCATCACTTGGGGAGAAAAGTCATCAAATCATATTCTGGTTTAAAAATCATCAAAAATATGATAAAATCATCATTCTGGTAACGCGGGTTGTGAAATGTTTTATCTCAAATTTTATTATTATTTTGTACCAGTTCTTTATTGCGAACTTTAATCAAATTGTTTTGGAAATTGTTAAAAATACATGGAATATTTTTTTTATTTTACTTTCACTCCCATAATTTTTGTGAGTCTAAAACTCTGTGTCAACTCAAACCAGAATATCTGCATTCATATTTTGTTCATACTCGTATATAATTTCACAAACTATGTAATTGAAATAATTGAAAGTCATAATACCCAGCTTACCCCAGACACGAACCACTCTCAATTTCTATATCTACACAAATCTGTATCTGAATAAGAAATATAAAGCTTAACTGAAAGTGGTATGAGTTGTTGTGTTAGTTGGTTATTATTTATTATTTTATTCTTAGTTGCAATAAAAGGTTGGCCTTTAACTTTACTTTGTTGTTGCCTTTTTTGCTATAGATTCTTTATTAATTGTTTTGGCAGTAGTGCAGATTGATTGACTTTATCATGTTCTCGTATGTTTGCATAAAATATCTATCTTAACAGGTTGTTTGTATGGTAAAACTATATACAATTTATAAAGATAAATATTTTTGTGTTTATGAATGTACATATGTATGTACGGATGAATGTGGTGTGCGTGTGTTGGCTCGTTCTTTGGTTATCGACATTTTTCGAATTCTACAATAATCAGTTAATATCTATCGTTGCCTTAGTTGACACCTGTTAAGAAATAATTGAGTACAATATTTTAAAGCAAAATTGTATGATTTTGTTTAATAATTATTCTGTGCTAAAATATTTTCAGAATTCAAATTTTTATTACCGTCAAACAAAAACAAGTCTTAAGAACAAGTTTTATAACTTTAAAATTTAAATCTTGAACAAAATAATGTGCAAATTGTGCAACAATTAAAGTATTAGCAAAGTAAAATAATGAAAAAAATTATAATACCTCGACTAATTGATACTTATGGTTTGATAAAATTTTGGGATTTTGATTGTGGCAGCCCTTCAGCGGAAATATCTAAAAACATTCTCAATAAATGTTATCCCACATCACAATGTCATCAAAAAATGAAATGTTCTGCCACAGCATTGAAAAAAATGGTAATTTAAAATGACATTAAAAAAAAGTTGTGCGATTTTATGAAATTTATGAAAATTATTTAATTGCTTATTTCGAACTTATTTGCTTGTGAACCCAATTTGATTATTAGGCTAAGGTTCTGAATATATATAACATTACAAATCTTACCCTAATAATCAATTTGTATTCATTTATGAAAATTTTATAAAATTCAATTATAAACTCGTGGATATTAAGTTTAAAAATATGTTGAAATTTTCTTTTGGCTTGAGGTCCTTTTTATTTTTTTAAATAAATCAAAAAACTGTTATTTTGGTTTATTTATTAATAAATTCTTTATTTATCCGATATTTCGGCCAACTTTGTTGGTCATCTTCAGGGATAAATATGTATATCGTCCCTGTACTGTAAACCGAATCCGAGTAAATTTCTCGTTTTCCAAAAATAAAAAATATCCTCATTGATGTATTTTAAATCGTATATAGTAAATTAATTTCAAGTATGGGATCTTAAGCTCTAAAAATAGAAAACTACAAAAATGTCTAAAAAAAATATTGCTATTATTCGATTTAATGTTTCTAAATCGAGCGATTTTAAATCGATTCGCTTTACAGAACAGGCAGGTATGTTTTTGTTAATTGAATTGAATAAATTGTAGTCTGACATTATCAACTCAAACGATTTTTTTTAATATTTGCACATGATTTTAAACAGTAAGGCAAACATTATGCTTTAAATTTATCAGTTTTTTTTTAAGTTCATACAGCTGATTATTTTTAAACTGTTGATTTCGATTAATCAAAATTGATCAATTTATTGAGGTCACCATGTAAAAGAATTTTTTAAGTTAGGCCCCTGTTATGAGTCACAACTATATAGATAGTTGAGTCGTAGTTGTCAAATTCTTGTTATGGATTACAACTTTCATCAAAGTGAGACAACTGTTTTTATCAGTTGTGTTTTGGTTTTTATTTCGACTATTGTGTTACTTTTGCATACGTCTAAAATAGTGATTTTAGGCGCCAATATATCCCATTTGTCAACCAATATTATTGCCATATCCATAAAACATAAAATCTCAAGAAAAAATAGTATGGCCAAAACTGAAGATATTTAAAATATTTTGTGCTGGGTGGTGCTATGGTTTCAAAAACAGAGTGTATAGATAAGAACCTTTTTTCGAACACTATTTTGAGGACAACTAAAATTAGTTGTGAATCATAATAGGCGCCTTAATGTCCTCCTAATGTAGGCAACATATTTTTTTATCAATGTGTTACATATTTACAGTAGAACTTGCATATAAGCACTTTCGCACATATTATTTTGAAACAATACCATGACGTTTTTTATTTGTCCAATCATCCTCTACTAGCTTCAAAATCTTCGTGTTCCAATAAATCAGTGTGCTCTTTGGCTTTTGGTTTTATTAATGGTCAAGATATAGGAAGACTGCTACCACATTCGGGGGCTATCCATCTGACCATTGATTCATCAATATCCTTAAAAACAAGCAAATTTATTAATACATACATAATAATAACTTGTTTCAAGAGAAATGCTTCGCTGCACAATTTCCGTTCGCCGAACACAGTTAATTGCTGACAAATAGTTATTGATACGGCTTTCTTACATCTGTAAAATTGTTTAATTGTAAAGAAAAATTCAACGTATGGAAATTTATTATAAGGAGATCAAAATACACCAAAATTGAAACGTAAAAGCTGTGTTTTTGAAATTAATTGAAATAATTCTTTTAAATGATGTTTATTTGCATATGGTTAAGCATTGTCTATATACATTTCATTGGCGCTTTACCAAATCGTCAGTAGACTTCAACCACAATGTTGAAAAGTTGGAAATAATCTTCATTTAAAAATTAAATTATGACAATATGTCAAATAATAAATTTCTTAAATAATTCTTTTAAAAAATCGACTAAAAAATAAGAGTGGCACTGTCCATAATTTTCATCATAATGCTGTACTAATCGGTTAAGTAGAAGTAGTTTAAATGAAGTTTTATTTTTCATGGTCCCCTTTTTTAAAGTTGGTTAAAAAAAGGAAAAGCTTCATTGTATAGAAGTACACTATAGAGAAGTTCTACTGTACTTATATTTTTGTTATTGAAAATCAAACTCAAGTCTGAATTGAAAATTCATCATTCATTAATTGATAATTGCTGCAAGTTTCATTACAATTGATTGATCCATCCGAATTTGAGGCATGCGATACAGTTTCTGTTGGTTTAATTCATGATACAATAAAAACAATACAAAAACAACAGGCATTTTGTTAGTGTAAAATATTTCCTAAGTGTCAAAAACAGAGAAACAAGTCGATCGTTTTAAAGTCGCCACCAAATACATCGGCTTATTACGATTCTTAAATATTTTTAGGCTGTGAAAAATGCATCATTGTTTATTTTAATTTACATAATGTGATATACAATTTTTCTTTACAGCAGAGAATTTTATGTTTCATATACAAATGCTTATATTAAAATTTGTTCGTAAAAGGCGGCTTGTAGTAAATATTTTAGTTTAGCTGCCGCCGCACATTTTTCATAGACTTCTTTCTCTGATAAAGCGAACTCGTCAATTGGGAAATATAAACTCACAAATACAGCTGCGCTGACAGCTTTAATTTATATTATTAGCCGAGTTCAGCATTTGATGCAAATGGTCTTGCAAAAGTGCCAAAGCAAAATATCGTAGCTTTTATTATGAAATACAACAACAATGTACACAATAGCCCAATTCACAATCTTGTGCAAATGGTCTTGCATCGTAGAACTTGCAAAATGGTATAGTAAATTGATTCTCACCACTAACAGTTGTTAAGTGGTGAGTATCAATATACTATACCATTTTGCAAATGCAACGATGCAAGACCATTTGCACAAGATCGTGAATTGGGCTAATAATAACTACGTCATCTAACGGAAAATCATGCGCATGTCGTAATCTTGTATTCTATCATTCTTGGGTCGTCTTGGTTAAATGATTTTGGCGTTTCCACGTCAAATTCTAATGGCATTTTCTTTTCTACAAAAAAATGTTACATTGTTTGCACTTTTCAATGAAAATTTGCAATATAATAATTTTTCGAGGAAGTGAATTTTTTTCGAAATTATCGTATCATCCCATACGAAGGTAAATTTTTGCTTTAAAGGAATGCTAAATTGCGAATTTTTAGTAAAACGTAAAAAAGTTTTAAATTTTTTCCAGAAAAGAAAACTAATGTCAATTCTCATCTCAAATTCAATTGGCTCTTCCTGTGAGGCTTCAGCTTGAAGTTTAGGTGTCCGCAGGAATATTCTTATATGCCTGAACTTTTTTGGTTAATGCCAGTTGTGTTTACCAAATCAAAGGAGCAATCGTCATTGGTGGTTAACTGGTTCTTTTCAGATCATACGGGAAACTATTTATTTTCTTAACAAGGCCAGAATAGAGATAAATAAATAATTTTTCATAGTTCCTACACTGAAAATAATCCATGCAGCATTTTACGAAAAAAACTTTCGTTGTGACTTTTTTCGTAAAATATACGGAACTTTCGTATATAGTTATGTATTACGAAAAAACATTTAGGCAATATTTTATTGAATTTACGAAAGTAACGAATACCTTTCGTAAACATTTTTCCTTGTTAAAAATTATATTTGAAATAAAAAAATAAATTAAAATAGTTTTTTATTAATTGACGTATTTTTCAGATGTAAGTAAATAAAACTAATTTTTAGCTCTTATAAAATAAGTAGAAAGTGGCTCAGTGGGTAGAGTACATGACTTGAAATATGAATATTGCGAGTTCGTGCCCCGGTTGAGCCATACATTTTTTTTTTTACTTTTATTTTTTGATTATTTTCGTACAATTCGTATATTTTACGAAATAATTTCGTGGTGCGAAATTACGAAATATTTCGTAATTTGCACGAGCGTTTTCGTGCATATGTTTCACGGAATTTTTTCAGTGTATAAATGTTTTTGGTTACATAAAAATCAAACTTAACATTTCCAAAATAAAAATCAAACAACATTTCCAAAATGGTTTTTATATTATTTATGCCTTTTATCATTTATATATTTTCAATATAAGTAATTCGTATCTAAAGTTAATTCTGCAGCTTAAAATGCAATCAAACTTTGTTATTTCTACTGATCCATCAAATGCATGACTTGTTATTTTCCCTTCAAAATCCCTTGCTAATTATAAAATTCCCATAATGCAATTAAAAGTTACAAATTTTAAGGAAAGTATGAAGATAAGAAAGACAAACAAAAATTTATTTATTATATTTTTACTTTAACAAATACGTTTGTATACAAAGTACACACTTACATACATAAGTATAACTTTAATTTAATAACTAATCTTATTTAAAAATTTTTCTTCGTTTTAGTCTCATCAAATCCGTGCCGTTTCAAGTCCATCCCTAACCACAGATACCACTGCAGCTTCTGTTGCAGTAAATACAACATTAGGCGACAATACTGCCCTCGGCCACCAAAGAGTACCATCTAGTAATTCATCATATACCACAGCCAGTCACGAGGATTGCCAAACCACTAACAATAATAACAATACTGCCACCGCTACCACCTCCTCCACTACCACTTCTGCCTCAACACAAAATGTTGGTGTTTTACAGAAATTCAAACGCACATTAACGAATTTCAGCAAACATCAGCCTCCAGCAGCCTCAAATCAAATAGCAACAGCATCAACAATAACCGCTAGCACATCGTTGACAGCAACAGCAGCTGCAGGACCTGCTGACTCCTCAGCGTTTATAATCACCGATACAGAAATGCAAACAGATGGTTGTAGTAGTGGTGGTGTTAGTAATAAATATAGATTTGGTCCTTTAGTATGGCGTACGTCAAAGGAGAGACGTAAAACAAAATGTAATCGTCGTGATAAATGCAACAGTGGCGATTCGGGCATACAAATTGAATTAGAGAATGATGAACAGTTTGCTAGAGTTTTGGCGTCTAATAATGGCAGCACACAATCGTCAACCGTCAATGGCAATTTGTTTAATAGAAAACAAGAAGGCATGGTAAGTTTAAAGCTGTATAAAATTTAAGAAAGTCAAGCCTAAATGTAGTAAATAATTGTTGAAAAAAACCGACTAAAAAATAGGGGTGGCACTGCCCATAATTTTTATCATAATGTTGTACTTTCACGAGAACTAATTGTGTGCGAAGTTTCATAAGAATCGGTTAAATAGAAGTAGTATAAATGAATATTTACTTTTCATGGGCGTGGCACTGTTCACCTTTTTAACCATGATGTTGTATTGTAACAATAACTAATAGTGTATGCAACGTTTCACAAGAGTCGGTTTAATACAAGTCGCTAAAAAGGGCTATTTACCTTGCATGGGCGTGGCACTGCCCACTTTTTTAATCATGATGTAGTATTCAAGGAGAGGATTAATGTGTGTGCAAAGTTTCATAGGAATCGGTTGACTAGAAGTAAATGAGAATGCATGTGCATCTACTTCGTATGGGCGTAACCCCGCCCACTTTTCAACGGCACCAATCTAGCAGTACATTCTATTAAATAAAGCAAAAAAAATCCGAAATAGGTTTATAAATGGCGGAGTTTTGAGGGAACATCCATAAAAAATAAAAATAAAAAAATACATGGCGAATTGATAACCTTTCTCCTTTTTTTTAAGTCGGTTAAAAATGTTGTGAAACAATTGGCCAATTCACAACCTGTTGTATGTGTTGTAGATCGTATAATTGTTGTTGGTAATTTCCAAATAAACATTTGCTTAGAAATTGAGCAAATGTTATAAGCATTTTTTTAGAACAACAAGTTTAAATAAACACCGGAATGTTATATTTTTCTCTTATTTTAGTAATTTCTATTCCCATCGTGCAAACATGCACTTCAAAAACATGAACTATTTCTGCCTTAGAAGAAAGTTTTAAAACACACTCAATTTTGGGCGTCTCCTTTAAGTTCACATAAAAGGTAAATGGGAGATTTGTTGCATTTTAAAAAATTTACAATTTTCTTTTTACACATAATCATTGGCGATTTAATGCATCTGGCCCTGGCCCAGTTTTCGCCTCACTTCCTCAGCATAAAGTTTTTCCGAGCGCATCTGAGTGACTACACTGTACATTTTACTTTTTATTTAAGCAAAAACAAATATTTATATTAACACACAATTATGAATAACAATTCCCCTATTCTAAATAAAATCTCCCCGGAAAAATTTTTACTTTTCCCATTCCTCATATTCTAAATTACAATTTCCCCGGGAATAAATTCCCAGGGAAAAAAGTAAGTATTCTAAATATGAGGGAGAGCGAGAAATTCTTGTGAGTTTTTTCCCATACATTTTGAAGGGAACTAATGCAAAAATTTAAAATTCAAATTAAAAAATGTTGCAAAACAATTGTATAAGCATTTATTAAGGACAACAAGTTTAAATAAAGAACGGAATGTTATATTTCTCTGTTGTTTTAGGCATTTTTATCCACGCCGTGCAACGATGCGCTTCAAAAACACGAACTACTTCTGCCTTCGGAATAAAGTTTTAAACACTCAATTTTGCACGCATCCTTTAAGTTCACATAATAGGTAAATGGAAGATTTGTTGCGGTTTAAAAAACTTACAATTTCCTTTTCACACACAATTATTGGGGATTTAATTCATCTGGCCTTGGCTCAGTTTTCGCTTCACTTCCTCCGCATAAAGTTCTTCCGAGAGCATCTGAGTGACTACACTGTATTATCAACGAAAACACAACATTTTTATTAATTTCTATAACTGAACTCTTGCGTTAGTGCAGAATAAAATGTAAACACTCAACATCTGGTCCAGATTTTCCCCTCTCCCTTATTTGTTTATTCCCCTGTTTTTTAGAATAGGAGGATTTTTCCCCGCAAACAAATGAATTGGAAGAGAAAAAACTCCCCGGGAAAATTCATGTTTAAGTTGAAAATTTAACATTTCAAAAAGTTTGTTTGATTGCAAATAATAAGAAATATGAATGATGAAAAGAAATGACTGTTTAAATCTTCTTAGCATTTAATATTTCATTCTCCATTCTTTACAGAGCTCCCTCAAAGTACGAACAGTACGTCGAACTAATTCCGCAAAAGTTGCATCGATTATAGATGAAAATATATCTGCAAAACATATGACGAAATCAAATATACTAGAACGCATTGATATGCATAACGAGAGAGAAGCTCCTGAATCGTTGCCTACACGTTCGTTATCTCAACCAAATGGTCTAGAGTCTTGTGGCATGACACGTAATGATTTGGACGATAGTGACAGTGATAGTGTTACCTCACATGAAGAAGGTAAACAAATTAAAAACAGAAATAAACTATTGAACTGCTGTCAATAGTTAACGATATATTTAAAAATCATTCAGACAACTAATACATTCATTCAACTAACATTCATTCAATTTTATTTTATTCTAAAAATGGAAAATGTTAAAGTTCAAAGTAAAACAGAAAATTTAGAATCGATTTTAATGTATAATTCTTTGCTCTACTTGTTGTTGTCATTCTAGCTTCTGGCTATTATCCAATTTATGCTGAAGTATTGTACAATTTTACTGCTGCGGGACCACAAGAGCTGGGCTTGGAAAAAGGTACATTAATTGAAATTCTACGTAAAGAAATTGGCCCCTGGTGGTTTGGTCGCATTAAAAAAGAAGATGTCAGTCTGGTGGAGGAAATTTTAGATCCTGAATTGGGTTGGTTTCCTAAGGAATTTGTACGTGTTATACACTCGCCTGAAACAGATTTCTTCTTTCTGCAACATATGACGGAACAACAACAACATCAGCAACAACAGTTATTACAGCAGCAGCAACAGCAGCAACAGCAGCAAAATGAAACATCTCAACTTAGTCAAGAGTTTAATGAGAATTCTCAAAAAGGAAATCATTCATTGAATACATCATCAAGTGCTCCTTGTGCACTTTCGAATAGCAGCATGGAAGATAATTGCAATACCACTGTAATTGATCAGCGTAATGTCACAACCATAGTAATTGAATCATCATCATCACCATCATCAACGTCGACACCCCATATTACCGGCATAGAAAATAATATGGCTAATGATGCGACAACCAAAGATTTAACATTGTCAACAGCCAACACTCAGACAATTTTATCTACATCTCAAAGTCTTAATGTCATTATGGATAGTGCCGATATATTGCGTAGAAGTGCTGTTAAAGAACTATTGGATACGGAAGTTAATTATGTGAAATTGTTATCGGCCATTTGTGAGGGGTGAGTTTCAGATATTAAAGAAATACAAATACAAATCAAAAATTATAGCATATATTAATATATGCATATATTAATATATGCCATATATTAAGGAGCTGCATTGTTCAACAAGTGTTTTAAAAAAAATATTTGTTTTTTAATTCTTGTTTTTCAGTTATTTGCCTGCTATGAGTAAACGTATTGATATCTTTTCATCCAATAGTATACGTTTAATTTTCTCCAACATCACAGCCATTTATAAGTTTCAACGTAAATTTTTAGATGCCTTACGCAAGGCTATCGAACAAAATCAAGTTGCCAAAGTGTTTTTAAAAATGGTAAGTTTTTAATACCACAAATATCAAATGGATTTCAAAATTGATTTCTTGCTAAAATTAAAAAAAAAAAATATTTCTTTTGCAGCATAAGGGGTTTTTATGTTACTCAACATATTGCAATTCATATCCGAGAGCGTTAATCGAATTAGCTTCATATGAAAGAGTTAAGGACGCTCGCACAATATTGGATAAGTAAGTAAAAATATTACAAAATAATTTTTGTAAAAAAAGAACCGACTACAAAACAGGCGTATAATTGCCCACTTTTTTATCTTAATGTTGTATTTTCACGGGAACTAATTGTGTGTGCGTAGTTTCGTAAGAACCGGTTTAGTAGAAGTAGAATAGAATAATATATACTTTGCATGGGTGTGGGTGGCACTGCCATTTTTTAATCATAATGTTGTATTGCCCCGCGAACTTAATGTGTTTGCAAAATTTCATAAGAATCTGTCAAAAAGTTGTTGAAAAAGAATATTTACTTCGCTTAGGCGTGGCACTGCCCACTTTTCTAAACATACAGGTATGTTCTGACACTCGCACGATTGTCAAATCGCATGTGAGTTGCAAATTGCCATACTTGTTCTCTAACTCACGCGTTTTGCTTGCGATTTGCCGTATTAAATAGATCAGCTGCTTATTGAAATCGCCTGTGCAAAAGAAAACAGTGGACAAACAAAACCAAACGAAATTTTTTGAATTTCATATTTTTAATACAAATTGTAAGAATATGATACTAGTTTTGGTGCAAATAAAAAGAAAACATATTTAATTTAATTTATTCGTCATTGTATTGTTTCTTTAAAGTTTAGTTTAGTCTAAATTCATCAGTTCACTCAGTTTATTCTTGCGATTTGAACTCGCCAAAAGTCTGGCGATTGCGATTTACAGAATACCTCTCTTGCGAGTTCAAGTCACAATCGCAAATGTTATGCGAAATGCGAGTATCAGAACATGCCCGATAATGTTGTATTGTCACGATGTACTTTCCAGTTTTTTAATCATTATGTAGGTAGTGTTCGAACGGAAGCTTACATCCAGCCAGATTTTAAGAAAATTTTATTGTCCTGTGTATCCAATTTTTATATTTTTTTTATTTCAATTAATCGGAGTTGTTGCAGAATCCAAGTCAGAATAGTCATTTATCAGAAATGAAAATCGATTCTGATATGAATTGGTGTCATGAAACCGTCTTGGTTGTGCCTTGATTCGATAATAAACACTCTTCTTTTTATTACTGGTACAGCAAACTAACAAAAGAAAATGGGTAAAAAGATATTAGGACGTTAATTCAGAAGTCGCTATTGCTAGAATAAAGAAAGAAATAGTTGCCAAAACGAAAAATGTACCCGTATTGACCAAAAAGTAAAAAGCGGCTAAAAGATAATTGTTAAAAGTGCTAAATTTGCGCGTTATTTTGTTTGGGGTAGACATTTTTTTCGTGTTTTGACTGACTAAAAAGGGGATAAATCTAGCCCGAAAAGAGCTAAGTTCGCATCCTTGGTACCAATATTATCTACGTAAATGACGAAAAGACGATCCAAGAGGGTAAAAACGGGAAAATTTAATGAAAGTTGCAAAAAGTGCCAAACGTGCCGTTTACATTATTGAAAAGAGCCGTGTTAGCTCTTTTTTCTAAAAAAGAGCTGAAGGGAAAAATTACGAGTTAGAAGTAATCAAATAGAGCTAAATCTAGCTCGAAAATAGCTAAGTTGGCATCACTGCTTAGGGCAGATTGTGTACAGTGAAAAACAATCAGCTGTTTAAATAATAAAAAACAATAACAAATGAAAAATTATGATTTTAGGCAACAAAAATACTAAAGAAATAATTGCTAGTTTAGCAAAATTCAAAGCTAAATACATTTATATATATTTATCAAAATAATTAAAATAGAAAAATGGCATTAAAAATTATTATGTTGGTTTTTGTTTTTATGTTTAGTTTCACAACATTTTCATATAATTTTCGGGATAGAAATTTGGTTTTTTCGTTCGCGTACTTTTGTACATTTTTGTCTCTTAATGAGAGAAATATTTGTTTGCTCTCATTTTACCGAACTTTACCCAAAAAGTAAAGAAACACACCTATTTTGTAGTACATTTTTTAACAATTTGGCTCTATATAAATTTTTGTTCTATATAATTTGGTTGTATATAATTTTTTAACGAATTTAAAATGGTTGAGCCTGTAGTAACCTTTTTTATTAATGGAGGAAGAATGTAGTGAAAAAGTCAAACGAAAAATATTGAGAGATCATAGCAATCCATTGGAACTGTCAGAGTCAGCGTAAGTAGACTATGTGATTTCGGGCAAAAAGTTGGATTAATATAAATATGTATGTATGTATTGTAATGGTCTACAGATTTATTGGACAGTTATCGTCTGAATAAAGAATGTTTTCGAATGCTGCTGGACATGATTAAAATACACTTTTAAATATTCCCTGTATAATTCAATTGGCTGCCACAATGAGATTTTTGGCAGAAGGGTCCTTCTTACCAAAGGGCAGTTCCAAATGATTTCTCCGTAAGTTTGGGTAGAAGTACTGTGCAATTGTCTTGAGCCGCGTGCTAAACGTTTTGGGAAGACTTTTATGCCCTCAGTGGGTAAAACTTAGTATAAATGACAACGAAAAACGTAGATCTAGAAACTATTTCTTTAGTAAACATAAAATACCTTATATCGTTGGTTGCATCGATGTAACCCACATTAAAATTATAAAACCTGCCGTTGACGAGCACCTATATTTCAACAGAAAGGGATATTTTAGTATGAATGCCATGATTGTATGTAGGAATTGGTAAATATTTTAATAGAAATTCATTTACATATCGCACCCTAAATACAAAAGGGTCACAACTCAAAATACTAAAATTTTCAGGAAAGACAAAAAACTGTTTATGTAAAAATGATTGTAATATTTAAAGAAAATATTGTTCCATTATGAAAAAATTCAATATTGAAGAAGGTTCTGCTATACTTTTTTAAATTTTATATTATGTTTACGACAATAAAATTTTGATTTATTACTCTTTAACTGAAATTTTTTCGATTAACTAGTGATATTATCTCAGGTTGTGCCTCTTCAACTGATAATTGAACTCACTTTTTCCAACTAAAGAAGCACAATGCAAAATAATATACCACGAAATTTATCACTTTTTACAATAATAGAGGCAGAACTGAAAATAAAACTCTTTATGTGTAATAAAAGTAATCAGTTGCTCTTGAGCACATTAACGCAACTCAAAATAATTCTCTTTAGTTCATCGTGCAGTAGCAACACACTAACATAAAAATAGACATAATTGTTTTTTTTTTCAGTTAAAGAAGATAGTGATGTGAAAGAAATTTTTGCAGTAGTTAGAGATGTGTACTCTGAATTTTTTTATGCAAAAAAGTCAGTTTTGGAAAATTTTGAGTTGTGACCGTTTTGTATTTACGGTGCGATATGTAAATTTTTGTTGCAAGATCGATATGACTTTATTTTAATAATGTCTCCTTATTAAGCAAAGCTCCAAAATAAGGAAAAAGTTACTCCAAACTAAAAAGCAGAAAATGCCCTCAAAAAACATAAAAATGGCGCCAAAATTAGTATTGTTTTCGGTAGAAACGTCTTGATTATCTTAAACGAGCAATGCAAAATCAGAACAATTATAATATATTAAAATAAAATTTTAAAATTCTTTAGTTTGAATTTTCAATTTCAACTTATTTCTCCTGGTTTCTTTCCCTCTTTCCAGTTGCCGCGAATCGGAAAACTTGGCTGAACTTCCACTCTCTGCTCATTTGTTAGCACCAGTGCAACGCATATGCCGTTATCCTCTACACTTAGGAGAGATGATAAAAAGTTCATCTAAGGGAGCTGAACCACCTGCATTTAGCTTAGCAGAATTTGAACAAATCGATGTCAGTCAGTTGGATATTCCCGATACTACGGAAACCATTGATATGGCGTTAGAGGCTATGAAATCTGTTACTGAAGCAGTAAATGAAGGTAAACGTCACAGTGAAACTATAGCAAGACATCAGGCGAGTTTTCAAAATTTCAAAGGCCCACCTCTACACCTACACAGCACAAGATTTTTTTTGCAAATCGATGCTACACGACAGAAACAAAATCTTTGGAATAGTAGCTGCACGCTTTTCCTATTCGACAACCAATTGGTATATTGCAAACGTGACATTATCAAAAGGTCTAATTTTATATACAAAGGACGCATCTTTTTGGATAGATGTCGAGTGGTCAATGTAAGAGATGGCAAAATGTTTGGACACACAATTAAAAACTCTCTGAGAATATATTGTGAAGCCAGAGATAAATGGTTTGATTTTAGTTTTCGTTCTGCCAATCGTAAGCATAGATTTTTGAATACGTTGGCTTTAGAGCGGCAATTTGGCGGCAAATCTCTGTACATATCAGAAATGACTGGCTTTGAGTATGCTTTTGGGGAAAGAGACTATTCCGATCAGTCGGACTATGAGGGGGCCGAAAGTGGTGAACAGAAATTAAAAGAATACCTGTATGAAAGTAATTTAAATACAGGCAATAATACCAATACTTCGGGTGAATCTTCGGTGCCTGAGTCACCGGCGAAATCGTTTAAATACAGTGATACATTGCCGCATAAAAAATCACAAAGACTAGATACAACAGCGACCCAAGGAAATGATAGTCAAACTGGTTCTTTGGGCAGAAGACGTTTGGGTAATTGGTTTCGAAAACCTAAAAGTACTGCTTCAACACCCAATCAATCCCCCACTCATAAGCCCACACAAACGGCCCACTCAACAGGTGATTTACAATTGACCGGCACTGATCCTACTGAAACCTATACAGTTTTAGGCCACTCCGAAAACGGTGGTGTTAGCTCGTAAATTTGATTTTATTTAGAGATATTTTCCAACACAAAAAAAGGAATCTCATAAAATAATATTCACTCGAAATTGTTTTCGTTTAAGTTTAGTTTTTCGTAACGGTAAACAATTTTCTTAATTTGTACAAAGCAAAACGTGTATTGGAAGTCAATTATTATTGTTGTTTAAATAATTGTTAATTACCTTAATTTTTTAAGAAAATACATTCGTTTAAAAATATTTCGTTTATTATATATTTTTTGTCTTATAAAAATTTTTAACTGTATGTACATTTGTAAATGTAACTAATTCTTTTAAATTTTAAATTAGCTTTTATTTATTTTAATATTTAAAACAAGACGAATAAACTGGAAGATTCGAAATTAAGTCATTACATTTTCTATTTAGTTGTTTTTAGAGTATTGTAAACTATTAAACTTTCGTTTTTATAATTTATGCAAAAACCATATAAATATAAAAACTTTTAAAATAATTATGTTTGAATAAAAGTAAAAACAAAATGTTAACATTGAAAAAAGCAATTTTTTATAAACAAAAATTCAAATATTTTAAATTGAAAAGTATACAAATATTATTGAAAATAAAAATTATTAAACGTCATTAAACCCAAGATTAAGTGACATTTTATTAAAATAAAATAAAAACCCTAACGTAAAAAGTAATTTAGCAAAATACATGTTGAAATAAAACAAAACATAACGTTTAACACAAAAATAATAAGTCTGGTTTATAAAAAAAAAATAGTTAAACTGTTCAAAAACTACAAAAACAACATTCATACAAAAATGTTAAATTTAAAAAATAAATTATATAGAAATATATACGAAATATTAAAAAATAACTTTTTGTTTTTTTTTTTTTTTCGTTTTATGATTTTAATTTACTTTACAGCACTTCAAAAAGCAAACTACCCACAGCAATTGATATTGTTATAGTAAGAAAAAATAATAATACATACATTAAAAACAAGGTAAACAAATCATATAATGTTGATATTATACATGTATTTAAAAGCATATACATACATACATACTTAGAAATAGTTAAAGACAAAAATATAAAACACAATTTAACAAGTAATGCCTACAAAAGTAACATTAATACTTTATCTACATGTCACACAACAATTCAGAACAAAAAAAATATAAAATAATTAAAAAATTTTAACATGTAGAAACTAAATTTTTATAACATCATATCTCGGTAAAAGAAAAACTACAACCTCCATTTTTCTCCTTAAGGTACGGTAACACTTGGCAAATATTTGCCAAACAAACGTAACCACTACTTTTGCCAAGGGTTAGTGTGATTTAACTTGGTTTGTATATCGCGACCTTTGTATTGTTTTGGCCCATATGCCAAAAAGTCGGAATGGAGAAAAACAACAATGAAGATTTACATAAAGTTTTCTTAAAATATATCCGATAGAATTTGTTTGTATTCTCACCACTGCGGAAGCATATGTTTGGAAGAAAAATTTACATTTTTGTGAACTTTCATCACTCCGATTAGAAATTAACATATTTTTACTGAAAGTAAACTACATATCTTGTTATATGCTCCAGTAGCCACTTTTTTATTTTATTTGTAAAAAGCAGCTTTTGTTGCTCCATGTGTATACTAACTGCTGTGTATTGAGTAACTTGTTATTGAGATGAAATTTTCTACTTTTTATTGAAAATAAGCGTATAAATGTTAATAGAAAAGATATTTACATGGAGACCAAAAATAACTATTAAAAATATTTTTGAATTAAAAAAGTTACAATAAATCAACAAATATTTTCATTTCATTGTTGATAATAATTATTTGTAATATTTATATTTATACGTTGCTTATAATTTTTATTTTCAATTTATATTTTTTACGTTGCTTCATAACAGTTATTATTGAAAAAATATTTTTTCCGTTGCTCATAACTTTTATTTTCAACGTTTATTTATTTACGTTGCGTAATAATAGTTATTATTGGAAAACAATTTTTTACGTTGCAGATGAATTTTATTTTCAACATTTATTTTTTGTGTTATTTAATAACAATGGCGAGCGGCAAAGCATCAGTTGCAAAGCACTTAAGCAAAGTATTGCGTCTCTGCGCATTAACACGTAAACTTAATCAACGTCGAGAAAATGATAAAAGCTAAAAAAAATCAGTTATGTATATCGCTAAAATTTGCGAAAAATTGCAAAATTGAAAACAATCCCAAAATTTGATTAAAAACCACTAAAAATGTAAAAATTAAAAAACAGGAAAAAATCGCGAAAATGACGAAAATTTGCAAAAGCTCGATAAAAGATAGCAAAGCTTAATATTGATTAAAAATCTATTAAACTCTTAAAAGCCAGAAACTGGCAAAAATCTCTTTCTTCGCGAAAGCTCGCGAAAATTTGCAAAATTTGAAACATTCTCAAAACTTATTAAAAACTGCTACAAATGTAAGGAATGCAAAAAATTCTGAGCAATTTGCGAAAATGACGAAAACTCGCATATGCTTGCTAAAATCGGCAAGATAACAAAATTCTGGCATGGATTAAAAATTGGTAAACTCTAAAACACTCAGCAACTGGCCAAAAATCACTTCTATCGCAAAAATGGCGAAATTCGCGAAAAAATTTTAAATTGATTAAAATTCGCTAAAATTGTAAGGAATGACAAAATGAAATATATTTTGAAAATAAAATTCAAGAGCAACGTAAAAAACTTTTTTCCAATAATAACTATTATTAGGCAACGTAAATAAATAAACGTTGAAAATAACAGCTATGAGCAACGGAAAAAATTATTTTTCAATAATAACTGTTATCAAGCAACGTAAAAAAATATAAATTGAAAATAAAAGTTATGAGCAAGAGAAAAAATTTTTTGTTAATTATAACAATTATAAACAGACGCAAATACATATTAGTTAAAAATAACAGTTATTTCAAGACGAATAAAATATTTCTCATATTTTAACAGTTATGTCTCAACTTTTTTGCATATTTCTTATAACGGTTCGGTCTCTGGTTAATATTGATGAAACTTGGTACATAGATTATACGTATATAGTCAACTGGGCTCCTGTCAAAAAAAATTTACAACTCTACACATATGGGTATTTTGTTATCCAACACACTGAGAGAGGCAACTCAACACTCATCAGAGAGCGTAATTTTTGCACTTGAAAATGCACTAAAATTTATTTTTTTTTTGCACACACAAACACTGTTTTATATTATTAAATTTTTTTATTTGCCATGTTACAAATTTTATGTTTCTTTTTGCTGTAATTTTAAAATATTTGTTTAATTTTGTTGACATTTGTGTGTTGAAATTTGTCAAAGTTTTCAACCGTTTTTTTTATTTCATTCAACAGTATTGCATTTTTTATACTATTGGGGACAATTTCTTTTAGTGCCAAATAGAAAAAATGCAAAAAATGTTTGGCGAATCAAAATTTTTTTAGCTCAATTGCATTAAAAATGATTCTAGATTCATATTTTCATTAATTAATGCAAAATTAATTGTATATAACAACTAAAAATTGGTGTTTAAAAAATATAAATTTTGTTAAATACTTTTTGTACAACTAAGTATGGTTTTGTAGCTGTGGGGAATATTTTATTTTAAACCAATACTAAAACAAAATGTTCTACTAACACATTTTGACAGCAGACTTAGGTTTTTGAAGTTTTAGTTCACTATCTACGTATAATCTATGACTTGGTATTGTACTAGATTTCTGATTTTTATTTAAAAAATTTTGTTTTTTTGTTAATTTATCTAAATTGATGATATCGGACACAATGAATGCTAGATATCATAGAAATCAGGAACAATTTCGCGAAACAGTTTTTGGATTGTGAAAGAGGGTATTCAAAATATATATACCCGATACTTAACTCAATTTTTATTAAATGGTCGGTGGGCCAAAACAATACTAAGGTCGCGATATCACAAAATAAAGTTAATTATGCCGCAAAAAGATATTTTTATATTATTTTTAATAAATGCGAACCCATACAAAAAATATTGGAGTTAAAGGAAATACAATTTTAGTTGGTCCGTTTTTTTTCGGCAAATATTTGCCAAGTGTGACTGCACCTTTAGTCTTACTTTCATACCATAGCAAAAATGTTATCAATTGTCTGCAATCAGTTAAACACAAAAAAATCACAAGATTTACTAATTACCAGGCCTAGGACTTTCATGCAATTAAAAATTGTTTTTAAGTGCTTAACAAATGCACCTAAAGGAAAAATATGCGCAAAAATATGCATTTACCTACGAACAAAGTAGGGAATGGTAAATCGATTTCGATTCAAATCGAAAATCGATTTTGTGTTATAAAAAATAGATTTTTCGGAATCGACTTTATACTGATTTTATACTGAATTCGATTATTTGGCTTTTAAAATCGATTTTTGTATCATATCAAAATATTGGCAATTCTAGTGTGTTTTTATGAAGTATTGAGAAGCATTTTTATTGAATTATGGCAATATATAAAGAGACCAGTGTTTTATCGAAATTTAAATCCACTAAACGAGTGGAAAACAGCAATTTATTCCCACATATATGTAATGCAAGGCAAAGTTTGTGCATCTTTGAGACATCAATCTGAACGTTTGTTTTCTAATAATGAATCAATAGTAAGTTGGCAAAGAACCAGGCAATGCACTTATCACTTACCTTTTTTACGAACAACCTTGAGAAATCTTTCCGAAAATAACTACGTCGAATAATTAGTAATATTCTTTTTTAGATTTACCTAATTTTATATAAAAGAAAATTGTTAAAATTCAAAATTTGAATTTTTAATTGTGTTTTTGTCTGGTTTTCTTTGTTAATGTTGTTTAATGTTTATTTGAATTCCCATGATTAAAGTTTGTTATGTTTAGAAATTTGCAAATCTAATATGATCCGCGATTTTAAAATCGATTTCAAAATCGATTTGGAGATCCGATTAATCGATCTTGAAAATCGAAACGAAAAAGGTTGATCGAAGAATCGATAATCGATTTTTGAGTCTGTTTACTATTCCAAGAGAAAATAAAACAAACATAATTCGGTCATTTATTTAATGCAACCGAACTTTAGTTGCGTTGGCAGTCGGCAACTGCAAATTAATGGTTGCCAGAAAGGCACTAATAGGAATAATAGCCCTGAAGCTAATATTGTTTTCTGACTAGGGATGCCAGTCCCGAACACCGAAAACCCGGGATTATCCTAAAGCATACCATACACGTTACGGCCGATGGTACAACTTGAGTAGGTTGTACACGAAATTGCAACGTTTGTGGGCTCGTTGTATAAAGTTGTGTGTTGATTATACGTAGGAATGCCAGATTTTTGAGAGGCAAAAAGAACACAGTCAGCTTAAAAAAGAGCACACTTTTTCAAACAATGTGGTATGTGATGGAAATCGTTCGATTTGAAATCGGCGCCGATTTCAAAAACAAATTTATTACTCCTTTTAAAGTATTTAACCCTTTTAATGTTTTCAAGGCTTAGAATATTTTATTCGAATATTTTTTCCAATACGAAACAATAAAAACGTAAACTAGTCATCTTCCACCAAAATTTGTTTTTGAAATCGGCGCCGATTTAAATCGGTCCATTTCCATCACATACCAGAATAAAATAACGCGAAATTTCAATATCATAATTTTATTGTGTGTTCATTTTAATGTTCAGTAAAAAATTCGATATAAAAAAGATACATAAAAAATCAATTACTTAAACAAACAAAAAACCATTAAAATTATCGTGGAATAAAACAATCAAATAATAATTCATTCGGATAAAAAATAAGTAATACTATGAACATATAACAGAGCGCAGCAAAAGGCAGATAATTAAAATTTTCTGAAATAAAAATAGCTGATCCTTATCTGTTTTCATCTGTTGGTTACGATGACATTATTTTTTTCCTAATAGCTCTAGTTTTAAATATATAGATAGTGACATTTAATATTTGAATAATTTACGCCATCTTATTTGTATAAGCTTAATATTTCATGAACTGTCTTCGAAACCTTAAAATAATTTCAGGATTATTAATCGACACAAAAATCTGTTTCATTTGAGCAGAGTTACATTAGTGAGTACATACAATTTTTAAAATTTTGTTGTTTTTGTTTTTTTTTTTAATTTTCTAAAATCAAAATAACTGATCAATATGTATTTTCGTCCGCTGATTACGAAAATAACATTGTTTTCTTTTTCTACCATTGAAATCACTGTCTGAGAGAAATTTTAAATGTTTCTTTCTTACTGCTTGTTTTTGTAAATAAAATAAAAATGTTCGTTAGGGGCTTTCAATTGAAAACAAAAACAAATTGGAGCTTTTTTATTGTTGTTTCAATATAAATTCCCTAACGAATATTTGTATTTCATTTACAACAACAGGCAGTTCATTTACTGGAAAGGAAGGTAATTCCATAAAAAAGCGTCGTTTACACTTACTTAGAATAGAAAAGAAAGTCAAGTAGAAACAGCGGCATTCTCTTGTTTGCCTCTGGTATTTATTATTGTGAAATAGCCGTTTTTGTTATGCAAAATATAAAAGATCACTTTACTGAAATATAGCACTTTTGCGTGCTCTTTTGGGCCACCTTGTTTTAAAAGCACATTTTTTAGAAAAGAGTACATGTACTATTTAAAAGAGCACGTCTAGCACCCCCAGTTATACGAAAGATCAAAAAGTTTGATTTATTGCCATGTTGTACATACAACACTGTCGCAACGTTTGTGTGTCTGTCGCATACTATTTTATGTAGTATACGTGTTTAATGTTATTGTGATCACCATGATGTAAACATTGAATGTGAGTATTAGTTGCGGACAACATAAAATAAATGGAAGATGTGTAATTGGTTGCAAAATGAAGCTGTACATGAGATCGCACAATACATGGTATCGTTTGTGCGACAAACATACAACGTGATTACTAGCTGAGTTGTACCAACGGTCGTAAAGTGTATGGCTTACATAAGAAATTAATGTCCCTATTGCCGTTCTCAACTCAGTTTGGTCGTCTCAGAGTCGAACCAACATTCACGCTATTACATTTTTTTAGTATTTGGAAGCCCAACAATTTTAGTTGAAGTTGTTATGGCGTTACAAACTTAAAATATCAAGTTTGACAAAAAAGCAAACAAATTCGTGTGAAATTTTAAGGAAATAAAATACTCTCAGACGACCAAACTGAGTTGAGTTGAGAACGACCATAAGGGGGTAAGTTCCGAATCCCGAGCTTTTTACGCGAAATTCCCGGGATTTTGGTAATGGTAGAAATATAGTAATTATTTTTTATATTAATGCAACTATGTATGTTTATATTTGTAAATAAGCATGAGTTACCCTGTGAAAAATCTTTGATATTGATTCATACAGCCATGTCACAGAATACCATTCCGATCGGAAGTGGTTTCAATTCCTTAAGTTGCTTCTTCAGAAAACAAAAAACGAAAATTTTCTTCGTAATCAAACCAGTTTTGAATTTCAAAGCGGAATTGAAAACCACTTTTCTACTGACTTCATTTGCAGTAAATACTAAAAAACGTGCATGCTTTTAGGAGCATCAAATAAATATTTGGTCATGAACTTTCCATGTTAATAAAAAGCTCAATGTGAACTGTGCATCTTAAAACAAGAGTAAATAAACGCCTCAAGGTATAAAAACTTTATTATTGTAAAAACGAAATACAAACTATGTAAACGGAATCTAAAGCACCAAAAATGTACTTTTTCGGAATGACAACTGCGGAATCAAAACCAATCCGAACGGAATCTATGACACGGCTGATAATTCGAGTTACACGTTGACTTTGCTGCATGGTTTTTGGCAAGGTATACGTTTTTTAATATCATGTTTTTTTTGGAGTTTAATGAAAAAAGTCTATCAGCAAAGTCATCCCATTCAAAATGCAGCTTATGCAAAAAGGTTTTAAAGAAGTTCAGGTTCTAATAAAGGTTTTTGCTACATATTCATGTAAGTATACTTTATCAGATAAATATTTGAAATAAAACGTTTAAAATATTGAATATTCCGCTACAAAACAAGATGAAAAGCACCCCAACCGAAGATATTAAAAATTACAAACTTCCTTGGCCAACAAAAAGGTGTTGCTTGGGGCTATAATTGTTAGATTGCCAGCGTTAGATGGTTTGCCTTTTTCTTTATTATTATTGCTTCAGCTGAACTAGGAAAGGGGTCATAGAAACTCGATTAAGAGATTTTCATTTCATCATTGTCTTTGGTTTTACTACTAAAGCCGCGTCAACCATGAGTGAATTTATTTAATTTTTTTTAAGGTACAAAAATCCCGACCCGTCCCGGCAACCGGTTTTTTTAAATTAAAAATCCCGAAGCGAAAAACATAGCCCCCTTTATGACAGGTTTTTTGATATTTATCGTTGTCATTTTCATACTATCGGCATTAAGCATTTACTTTAGTGCGGTAAGTATTCACATGCAGCACGAAAAGCTACTTTTAAGAAAACAAATGCGTATACGGCACAAAACAAGCTTATTCATTTCCATTAAAGGTATAGTAGCTTTCATAGCTGTAATAAGTGAAAATGGAATGAAAAATAAAAATATTTTTATTTCAGTTTTATTTTTTACTAGATGTGCCCGCCCGCTTCGCGCGCTTAAAGTTCGCTTTATGGCTATAAGGTGTCTGTAAAATATAATTATATAACGTTCTTTACATATTGTTTAAAGTTCCCGTTATTGAAAATAAACAGTGCTACCAACGTTAAACAAAAACAAAAACATCTTTCTAATTTCCAATAACATTTATATTAGTAAAATAGGGTATATTTTGGTTTTTTTCTATTTTAACTTAGAAATGAAATTTTTATCGCAGTAAAAAGTACTCTATGTTTGAATCAAAACTCTAAGGTACCTCCATACAAAATTTCATGAAAATCCATTCAGTGTTTTTTGCGTGAAGCGTGTTCGGACAGACAGACAGACAAAAATTCTAAAATTTGGTGTTTTCGATTACTGTGTACGCCACCATAAAAATTTTCAAAAAATATTTCATGTACAGACACGACCTTTTTACAGTTTTATTATTTCCAGTTAGAAATAATAACAATTCAAATAATTATTTATTATATGAAAATTCAACATAGTTTATTCATATTAAACTATTGAAATTTGTATAAATTTATACATTACTCAAACAAGTTTTTGATATATATAATCAATTTACCATACTCCAATTGAAATTTTGTACATATTTTTAAAACAAAAGAAATTTTAATGTAATTAAGTATCCAAAATTTGAACAAAATTCATTTAAATATTATTCAAATAAAAAAAAATCAAATAGTTTTTCTCAGAATTTTATTTAAGAAAAATTTTAAAAAATTAATTCAATCAAACTGTTATTTCTTGAATAGAAATTATTTCCCAAAAATAAAAGAAGTGTTTTCAGGGAGAGTTAGGGAGTTATATGTGCGGGCGCGTTTTTCAGTTCTTGCGCTTTTTTATAGTTTCTTGATTTTTAATCAATATCAGATTTTGATGTTAAAATTTTTTTGCGATTTTTCGCTATTTTTGCGGTTTTCCAAGTTTTTAGCATTCTTTACAATTGTAGCAATTTTTAAGCATTGTTATTGCTTGTTTGCAATTTTGCAAATTATCGTAATTTTTCGCTATTTTTGCGATAAAAATTGTTCTTTCTTCTGTTCTTGGCTTTTTTAAAGTTCTGCTCAGTTATAATCAATATTATACTTTGGTATCTTTTTGATGTTTTCCGGGATTTTTGTGCATTCCTTACAATTTTAAATATTTCTAAGCAATTTTGAGGCTTGTTTGAGATTTCGCAATATTTCGCGAATTTTTGGCTCTTTTTACGACTAAAGTTATTTTTAGCGGTTCTATTTTATTTATTTTAGATATTGTTTCCAATTGCGCAATTTTTGGCGTGCTTTTACCATATTCGCGATGTAACTATTTTTTCTAGATGTTATCCTCTTTTTATACGTATTTAATATTTTTCTTCAAATTTAAAATATTTCAAATCGTTTTTATGAATTTAAAATATTCAAACCGGTTTTTGTGAATAATATCAATTTGAGCTGTAAAAACAAACTTTTTTTAATTCTAAGAACTCGAATGAAATAAAGTAAATTTGTATTCAAACTATAGGAATACAATTTAAAAGTATTTATATCGTTTTATTTGAGTAGCGCATTAATTTATGTTATTATTTGAATTTCTGAAAGTATAAATTTCTTAAAATTTTCTGACAAAAAATAAATTTCCATTTGAAAATTTTTATTTTAAATCAATAACAACACATTTTAATTCATATCATGAGTAACCTGACCAGATATCCCGCTTTTTGGCGGAAGTGTTCTGCTTTTTTAAAGTCGATCCCGCTTAAAAGTATTATCTCGCTTTTTCAATTTTAAAACTCCAACATAGTGAGATGCTTATAGTAAAAGCTTGATAAAATTTGTAAGCGGGATTAAACTTAAAAAAGCATAATAATCCCGCCAAAGGCGGGTTATCTGGTCAGGTTAATAATTAGAAATAATTTCAATAAAATTCTATATCTTAAACAAAAATAAAATTTAAGTTTAATTTAATTTTATTGAAAAATTCATATTGAACAGCTATGTAACTTTTAACTACATTCATGAAAGCGCACAAAAATTTACATATTTTTTCAAAACATATGCCAGAAGCAGTGATGAAAATACAAGAAATTCTATCTAGTATATTTTGGGAAAACTTTATGTAAACCTTTTTTGTCGTTTATCTCCGTTCTGAATTTGTGGAATATGCGCCAAACCAATAATAAGCTGACGATATATATTTTATTTTTAGTATGGAACTGTATTAAATATTTTTATTTGCTATTAAGATAATACATTATTGTCTTAAGTCCTCTTTAATTATGTAATGTTATCTGTATTTATATCGAATGGAAAAAATGTTCTTATTTTTTACAATGGCGTGAATTTGTTTCTTTCGTTGCATTCAAATGCATTGGAACAGTTTCATTATTTGGCTTTCTTAGTTTTACTGGTATGTTTGACTATTCTCCTTTTGCATGATACATATTTTATAGCGCTTCCAAGAATTACTAATAATAGTACACCAAGAATTGTCAAAAGCCAAAATTGGGAACTTTTCTCTATGGAATTAATATAGCCGGTCAGAATACTATTTATATCACTGCTTTGAGATGGAACTATTTCGGGGTTAGTTTGTTTAATAAAATCTTTTTCCACAAACTCGATGAAACTTTTTGGTGTATATTCCTTCTTTTTGTATCGATAAACTTTTCCTTGTCGTATAAAAACGAATTCAGGAGATTCAACTATGCCAAAACGCTTCGCAGTAGCTAAGCCGGCTCCCATTCTGTCGATTCTAGCCACGTTCAAGCGGTGCTTAAGTCGAGCGCCAACTGCTTCCCAAATAGCATGAAGACGTAGGCAAAAAACACAGTCAGCTGAATAGAAAAATAAGAACCAATCACCTGTAGTTGAACCTGTGGCCGCTTGAGTCAAATGTTCGAAGTTTATGTCGGATAACTCTTTTACCGTTGGTTCTCTATTTTCACTGAATACTTGAAATATTTCTTCTGCATTGGGTGAACCGTAATACATCAAGGGCATACCGCGTCGAAAGTATATTAGCGCAGGTTCTTTTGATGGATTGTAAAGGCCTACCATATGACTACTATGAGCCTTCACGACAACCGCTTTTATATCCTCTCTGAGTTCATTTTGAATATTTTCTAAAACAGACTCCAAGTCATCGCATTCTTGGCAATTATTCTTTGTAAATAAAACGATAACATTTTCTTCTCCGGTAAGCAAATGTACCAAATCTGAATCATCCACTTGTTCAATTATATTAGCTCGTACTTGCAATAACCCAAATAATGCCACGAAAACAAAAAACCCACACATTTTAATTTACGTACACCGGCTAACAATATGTAATGTTATTTCCGTTTACTAAAAATTAATAAACAAAAAATAAGTTATAGTGCATTTACATTACACCGAAATCTATTACTTACGAGATTTCAAGTCAGATGTAGTTGTTTTTTACTCGATTTCTAATACAAAACAGAATCTACTTCGTCACTAGATTTTGACAAAATCAACTCAAAATCTATTAGCACTTAAGGTACTTTTACACAAATTGTATTTTACACTGTGCTTGTCAAATTTCCCTCTGCAAAATGCATACATGGTGTGTAAGAGCAAAGAAAATTTGCTTCTGTAAAGTGTTTGTGATTCCTCAAATATATATTAAAATATATTTATTTATAAATATTCTTGAAAAAATAAAATTATAATTAATTTTAATACAATTGAATACAAGAACACAGAAGTGGCGAAAAATAAAAAAAAATCATCACAAAGCAAGCTGTCGTAAACTATTATAGGTTGTGTCAGATGGAACTAAAAACACAAGTGTGAAAGCAAAAATTATAAACCGTCTGTAAATTGTCAATTTTGACAGACATGTACAATTACAGATGGATCGTAAAGATGACAAAGCCACTGTAAAATACATAGTGCCTAAAAGTAGCTTTAGTGATGGAACTATGGTTTTTCCGAATTGTACTGAAATATACTACGCTGTACAATTTGGTATGTGATGGAAATCGATCAATTCAAATCGGCGCCGATTTCAAAATCCAATTCTGCTGAAAGATGACTTATTTACGTTTTTTATTGTTTTGTATCGTAAAAAAAAATATTCGAATAAAATATTTTAAGCGTTGAAAATATTAAAAGGGATAAATAAGTCATCTTTCAGTAGAATTTGTTTTTTAAATCGCCGCCGATTTCAAATCGAACGATTTCCATCACATACCACAATATTTATTATGCATGAATGTATCACAAGAATACTTCAGGAAAAAATTCTGAAATCCACTTATTATTGATTCCTAAACACCTTGAGCGAATTTATAATTATTAGTTTATAATAAACAGCGTTTTTTAGTGTATTGACAAAGTTAATAAAAAAAATTAAAAACCAAATAATTTAGTTTTTATTATTAACAAAAATTTTTAAGCAATTTTTACATTTAGAAAATTATGAAAAAATAATAATTAACTTCCTGTTTTTGTAAATAAAATAAAAATTTTCTTTAGGAGATTTATATTGAAACAGCAACAAAAAAACTCAAATTTGTTTTTGTTTTCAATTAAAAGTCCCTTACATATCGTCTTCACGAGCCATTGATTTGTCTTGACAAAAGTCAAAGTCGATATGAAAAAATAGCACTAACATTTTTCTGATATTTTCATGTATGAAGTTTGACAAATGTTAGAACAAAATTATGTCTCTTGAAGACAGGGTGTTACAAAAATTTTTATTTTATTTACAAAAACTGGCAGTAAATACGGACATCAATAACAATTTTTAAAAATGTCAAACTAGCATTAATAAATTAATTTGAAATAAACTAACCGAAGTAGCAATTAAGTTGAAATATTTATGTACGTATGTTTTAAACAACTCAAAAATTATCCCTAATAATTTTGATTCAAAGAATAAAATATGTTATTTAATTCATAAATTTTTGTTGTTTAACAAAAAACTGTTCAAAAACACATAATTTATTAATAAATAAATTAATCTGAACAAAACACATACATATAATACACAACAAGGAACATTTCAAACAATAAAGAATGAAAGATGATGGTTTATATATAGAAATGTTAGAAATAAGAAAACTAGAATATAATAAAAGAAACGAAACACTACAAAATAGTTGTTTGGCTTCGTTATCACGTAGCAAGGAATGTAAATTGGTGTAAGAGCTAAACTATGAAAACACTCCCTTCTTTATTAGCTACATTACTGTTTTTGCAGGCATTGTAACATTGTACTCTTGATTAAAAACACAAGTCTGAAATAGAAATGAGAATCTTTAAATATATCAATAAAAAGAAGTTAATAAAGAGAAAATTAATTGAATTAGCGAACTTTCTTTCTCTCCGTCAATCAATATTTATATCACAAAAACACTACAAGCAGACAAACAGACACAACAATTATACAATACAAATAATACATAATTGTAAGTACAAGAAAAATTATAATATATATGCCAAAACAACAACAAATAAATAAATAGAACAATATATACATTTAATCAAAAAGTAGATAAAACATTTTAATGGATACGCTTTTTATTAACGAAAGGTACTATTGTATGTAAGGCCTAGATAAAAACCGTTGAAATGCATTTTACAGTCCGTATAAACGACGATTTTATATTAAATATTGCCTGGCATCCCCAACAACTGAATCGCCTTGTTCAGTTAGGCAAATTCATCCAAAGAAAATTCATAACAAGGCGAATTCAGTCTACCTGGTACTGAATTCGCCTTGTAGATCCAAGATATATCAACACCAGGTAGTCGCAAGAGAATTCGGCGTGGAGAATTTACATTTGAGCTGTCAAAAAAGCTGATACATTAACACTGCTGACAGGCCAAATGTGTAAACATTTACGTAAACTGCTGGGCTCTTGTGGCCACCTAGTATGAATTCGCCTTGGGTAGATCAACACCAGTTCAAGCGAATTAATTTTACAGGAGGTGGTAATAATACAGCAAACAATATCAATTCGCTTGGTTGGCCGTATCTGTCAAAAACAGAAGACGAAAATTTATTCAAAATGTACTTTTAATAACTGTGATTACAATACAAATGCCTAAAATTAATACCTTCTTTTGTTTATTGCCATATGAAAGTGTCTAGCCTTGCTAACCATTTAAAAACACACGAATAAAAAACAACTGACAGGTACCTCCAACGCAGCGAAATAACCATATGGGCTTTCAACACGAACTGTATTATTGGATCATGCACCATCTATTCGCAAGAGAATTCGCCGTGGAGAATTTACATTTGGACTGTCAAATAAGCTGATACATTAACTATGTTGACAGCTTAACGGCCCTTTTCACAATGTACGATTACGAGTTAACGTGGACTTAAACGGGAAGTTCGGCATACAAAACTTGCCGTTAAAGTCGACTTTAGCTTTCAGTCATACATTTTGAAAAGGACCGTAAATGTGTAAACACTTTCGTAAACAGCTGAGCTCTTGCGGCCACTTGGTATGAATTCGCCTTGCATGTACCATTATCAGCACTACTGATCATCAGCTGATTGCAGACGCGGATACAGGGGAGGGGAAAAGGGATATTACAAAACTAATAAAATATACCTCATTTCTATGGAGTTTCTAAAAGGATAAATACAAGATGGTTTGTTTCATTCAATAGTTCCCCTACCAACAGCTTAAGCTGGATCCGCGCCTGGCTGATTGCACCCCATCAGTCAAACTCCATATAAAAAAGAGAAAAACGTTGACCCAAATTGTCAACGTAGAAATAAGAATAGTCCTGTGTATATAAGAACAGTATGTGTGTTGTTTTAATGATAATGCCTTTAATTATAATGACTTGAAAATAGTTCGCTTTGATTCATAACAGGTAGACTCGCCTCAATTCGCTTTGGAAAATACCTGTTTTCTTTGTCTAAAAATGTACTGAAAAGTATGTTAACAAAGCATTTGAAAAGATAACCAGATCAAAAATACAAGCAGAGAAAATGAGCAAAAAATAAACAGCTGATGTGTAGAATCCACCTGTTATGCATTCGCCTTGAATTCATCCAGGTAATCAGTGATGTCAGCTTTCGGAACCCAAAACGCGCAAAATTGTTTGAAAAAGGTGCTAAATTGAAAAAGACATGTATCAAGGCGAATTCATACTAGGTGGCAGATTGAGCTCAGCTGTTTACACATAGGAACTGTCAACTGTGTTAATGTATCAGCTTTTTTGACAGCCTAAATATAAATTCTTCACCTGCGAACTCTCTTGCGACTACCTGTTGTGAATTTGCCTTAACATGTATAAAACAATCCAGTAAAATTTTTGAAAAAGCGCAAAAAGGGCCAACTTAACTTAACTAGTGTTTTTTTGAAAATCAAAACACCTCTAAATTTTGGGACTAACTTAAAATCACAACCAATTTTTAAAGATTATTCTAGACTCTTCTCCTTTTTGTTACTAACAAACCAAGGTAGACTTATTTACCAGTTACTCTTGATTCCACAGCTGTTTTCCCTTTTTTATTTGTGGCTGTCAATTTTGTATCAAAATACGCAAGTTATGTTGTGAATGTGTTTTAATAATTTGACATTTTCAAGGAACTGCGACTACCTGGTAAATAAATCTACCTTGCTAACAAACTAACAAAAGCCAAAGTAAAAACGATATTAGCACGTTAATTCACAAGTCGCTATTGCTATAATAAAGTAAGAAACATATCCATATTGACCAAAAAGTAAAAAGGGACTAAAAGATAATTGTAAAAAGTGCTAGATTTCCGCGTTGAATTGTTTGGTCTGCATCTCTGCAAGTACCCTGCAAAAATTATTGGTCTATATAGTCCATTTTAGCTGATATGGACTAGTTACAACATGGTCCTATGTAATGCAGCTAAGGACCACTTTCAAACAAATGTTTGTGTTTTAGCACGAGATGTAGTGTTGCCAAGAATGTTATTTCATAAAATATAAATTACCAGCAATATGGTAGCCCTGATGGCACAAAAGTTCATTTTTCGCTATAATGAATGTTTGTAATTAATTAAAAGTTGATTTTTTTTGAAAAAGCGAAAAAATAAATAAAAGTGAGTTTTGTTTATAAGAAATTAAAAATGCAGTGTAGCTCCCATCATAAAAGGAGACTTATTAAAGCAGAGGAAAATCATTTACGTAGACTAAAAAGTGAAAATGAAAACCAGTTTTCTGTTTGTGAACCATGGATTAGTAACAGAGTAGTTTCAAAACTAGCCCCTGTAGGTGCTCCATGGAGTAGTTACATGGTCTAGTTTTTAGGTTAGTCCGATGTAAAGCAAAGCTGGAGTACGTGGTCCGGTCCTAGGATATCGCAATGTTAAATGGACCACGTCTAATGCATACGTTCGGGGTAGTTTGGGACTAGTCCTGGTCCTGCTGTAATCGTACGGAGTATTTTATTTTGTCGCTTTTTAATTGTTTCTGCATTTGATGCCGAGGCAGTGCCCCATAACTGGATACCGTAGGACCATGTTGGTTTTAGAATGGAGTTGTATAGAAGAAGTTTACAATCTAGGCTTAGAGTAGAGTTCCTTCCAATGAGCCGATTCATTTGAGCTGCTTTTAGTTTCATTTGGTTCACCTTTGCATTTATATGGGACTTCCATGTTATAGTACACTTACATCTACGCCATATAGTACGTTTATACGCACGAGTTATTTGCAAATAAAAACTACTAACTCACGAAAACAATTACTGATTAACGCGCTATTTGCAAATAAGAAGTTTTGGTTGCCACCTTTACATATATTTGTTCATAAAAAATAGTAAATAGTTAAATATACTCACAAATAGATGAATAATCAGTGATTTAATAAGTTACAGTAAAAAAGGATTTGGCAGCATTTTACGTTTTTATTTGCAAATAAGCTCTGCGTATAAACTAGGTAATAGACAGGTTATAATTGGTTTATATCGATAAACAGGTTTATTTTCTTGTTTATAACTTGTTTTTTCATACAAATCATAAACTAGTTTGTAACCTGTTTATCAGATAAACCAGTTGTATACAGACGCTCCTAAGAGTATGCATGTTTTTTAGTATTTACTGCAAATGAAGTTAGTAGAAAGTCTTTGTCAATTCCACTTTGAAATTTAAAGTGGTTTGATTACGAAGAAAATTTAAGTTTTTCGTTTTATGAAGAAGCATCTTACGGAATTGAAATCACTTCCGAACGGAATGGTATGCTCTGACATGGCTGAATATATTCATGGAGCCTCTTAAATTTGAATTTAATCTGTTGTAAGCTGGCAGCACTGTAGGTAATTTAGCGCCATCTATGATTTATAGGTAGTTCGTCTCGAAAATTAAAAAAGAAATGGCAGCATTTTGTTCCTTTTTGCACCCCGCTACAGAAAATCTGGTAGCACTTTCAAAAGGTGGTAGAGTTGCCTTGTCAATTTTCCTAATGGCATGTAAAAATATGATAAATGGCGCTAAATTAATATTAAAAAGTGCTGCCTAGTTATCAAATATTTAAATATATCTTTAAACTTATTTAACGATAGTTCACGACAAAATTGTACATTAACTGTTTTATTTTAGAAAAACTACCATTTTGTCTCTTTATATTTCGGCTTATATTTTATTACTTAAATCATGTCATAATAGTGTAAAATAGGGTTTCTGCTTTGTTTAAATAAAATATTTACAATAAAAATTTGCGAAATACATAAATTACACAAGATTTTTTCAAAATTAATAAGTACTACATACTAAAATATTTTAATAACAAACAAGCACGAGATATAATTTAAAAAATATTTTTTCTGAATTATTTATTACTCATATTTTTTATAATTGGTGTTCAGATTTCTTTTTTTAAATGTAGATAAGATGCGATTAATACGACAAAGTAAAAAATATATATATCGCTCCTTTATTGCAACGTAGTCATATCTAAAAATCCGAAATTTTTAAGAAAGTGGTACTTAAAACTTTGTTTATATCAGGGTTTAGAATTACTACTACATTGCAGCTAATATCAACTAATTATCAGTTGCCATGCTAAAAATATGTTTATTATTTATGTATTTTAAAATTTTATTATTTAATTTTAAACTATTCTGCTACTAAAAATTGTTGTGCTATGGCCCCATACTACTTAAAAAGTTTTAATATTAGCTTACAATTTGTAGCACCACCTGTAAATAGTATTCGATTAGTTCTGTTATTCAATAATCAAACTACAATTTTTTACAACAGCAGCACACACAGAATTTTTAAACTAATATTTCTAGTATTAATTTTGTTTTATGTACTTTACCCTGAAAAATATGTCAATTTACAAAAAAAATATATTAAAATTTATTTTTTAACTAGAAATATTAGTTCAAAACTTCTAAATGTGCAACATTTTACGAAAAGTTCGTAGTTATTTTTTTTTCGTAGAATATACAAAAATTTGGCACATATTACGAAAAAAAATTCGGCAATATTTTTTGAATTTACGAAACTAACGAAAATCTTTCGTTAACATTTTCCCTTTTTAAAATATAAAAAAAAATATGCAGTCATTGACGACTGCCGACAGAAATGAAAACTTCTGCCCGCTCCTATCCCGTCAGTTTTCTACTTGAGTGCCCACTTTATTTTGAAAGTAATCTACACCAAATATTAGTATTCTAACTATAACAGCTCGCTAGATATTTGATAGCTAAGTTTTTTAGCATGTCGGTGACGCCAAAATGAAATATTTTACCCATAGAAAAAATAAAATATTTTATTCATAGAAACAAATTGGCTAACGTGCCTATAAAAGTTTTCACTTCAATAAATTAATATTAGCGCAGTTCACACGTCATTTGGTAAATGTTTAATCGTTAAATTGGTAACATTTTCCATATTTTTGTTGTTGTAAAATTAATTAAAAAAGTTTTGCAAGCAAAATGCATGGGAAATTTTACCACTTTAACGAGTAAACAGTTACCGAATAAAGTGTGAACTGCACCATTATTTTTTATAAATTGACATACATATTTTTCAGATGTAAGTAAATAAGAATGTTTTTAACTCTTATAAAATAAGTAGAAAGTAGCTTAGTGGGAGAGTACTTGCCTTGAAATATGAAGATTACGAGTTCGTGCCGCGGTCGATCCAAATTTTTTTTGTTATTTTTTTGTTTTCGTATATTTTATGACAGTTTCGTGGTTTGAAATTACGAAATATTTCGTGCATATGTTGCATGCAGGTGTGGCCAATACTTGAAATACATGTATTTGAAATACAAATACGTATTTTGTATTTTTACTTCTATTACATCTTAGAAATGTAATTTGTATTTAGTATTTTAAATAACTAAAAAACTTGAGCAAAAATGGTTGTGCATATTTGCTTAGTTGCAAATAACATCAGCAGCCATATTGTTTTTTTTAATGGAAAAACTTTTTATTTATACAATGATTTTTAAATTGTATTTAGTAATTTGCATTTAATAATTTCTTTACAAATAATTTAATAATTAATTGGTGGTTTGTATGTTAATATACTCAAAAACAAAAATATAATTTTTGACAACAAAGGTCAATGCTGCCAGATTTATTACAGCAAATTAGCAGTTTGTAGTGCTCCCAGACTATTATTTTCATTAATTAGCTGTTTAAAGCTAAAATGCAACAGAATTAATAAAGTCGTTCACGTTCTACTATAATATGCACAGCAAATTTGCAAAATCTAAATTTGCACAATCACCATCGTGAAAACCCTTAATGATTTCTAGGGTCCGACCGAACGCACTTTTTTCAGACCGAACCCGAACTTCGGTTGATTTTTAGAACCGAAGCCGACCCGAACGCGAAACCGAACCTTTTTATTGAAGAGAAACATTTCAACTTAACTTTTTTTTAATTATAACTCATTTATTTCATAAATACAAAACGAACAAATTCGTTGTTGTACGTTGCTTTTTTCGAAAATATTTTATAGGACTGCATTTTTGTGTATGTTTGACTATTATAAATATGTATATAAAAAAAATTACACAAAGTTCGGTGTTCGGTGAAAATGTTACCGATTTCAGTTTGAAATCTGAAATCATTTTAAAATCAAAGAATGAAATCAATTTGGTTGAAATCATTTTGACTGCTATCAAAATTTTTTATATGCGAAACAAAAAAGTAAAATTTTAAGGTTATTAGAATTTGGTATATGAAAAGTAAAAATACGAAAAACAACAAATTTAAAGCACTATTAACACCGTTGTGGACAAACTGACAGAATACATGTGTTTGTATGTTTTTCGTACGCTTTTTTGCATTAAAAACATACATGCACTTGTAGTTATGTACGTCCGTTTGAATTTCTTTGATGAATTCGCCGTTTTGTTCGTAGGAGTCTAAAATTTGGTGTGAACATGTAGTTTGATAAAGCGAACCACAATCGCTCAAAAACTCGCTTTCGAATTTTGTCTAGCATCAGAACGATTTAAAATGAAAAAATTTCATATTTATTGTATATGTACATATGTAGTTAATTATACATAAGATAATTGGTGCTAGTGCCGCATATTTAAGCCCTGGTGGTTTATATGTATGTAAAAAATTTTTCAGAAACATCTTAATCTAAACCGAAGTTATGCTGACTTTAGACGACATGTATTTTACATTTGACTTGTCAAATTTCCCACTGCAAAAGTGATACATACCGTGTGAAACATATGAAACATTGTCAGATGACATTTACAGAAGCAAAGTACGATGAAAAATTTTCAATTAGAGCGTGTTCTATTTTCATCTGACAAGGCATCTGACATCAGCTGTATTAAATTATCAAAAGTGTGGTTTGGCTGAAAAAACATTAAAAAGCAAAGTGCGATTTATATATTTACGAAAATTGTGCAAAAACTCAGCTGTTGTGAACACTCAGAGGTTATGTCAGATTAATTGCACATGTACGTGTGAAAGCAAATATTATAAACCGTATGTAAATTGACAATTTTGACAAACATGCGTAGTTACATATGTCTCACACACCTAACAAGCCATATGTAAAAAAAAATGTCGTCTAAAGTCAGCATTATAACCACTACTACCGGTCATATGCTTGCTACCATTTTTAAAACTTTAAATACGTTTTGCCAAGTTTATTTTCTTTTTTCGGGATATGACTATTTATCATTAAAGTAGCGATATGTACAGGGTGTTTTTTTTAGAGGTATAGAACTTCGAATTGAAATAAAACACAAGAAAATCGTTTTAATGTCCATCAATTTGGCTTTATTGGAAGGATAATTTTATGCCATTAATGTTTAAATATGATTTCGGGCATGTGGCCGCCGCGGCTGCCTCGAATAAAGCCAATTCTACAGGTCCAATTTTCAACCACTTTTTCGAGCATATGGGGCCGTATGTTGGCAATAACGCCACGAATGTTGGCTTCCAAGTCCCCTAACGTTTCTGGTTTGTTGGCGTAGACGAGCGACTTCACATATCCCCAAAGAAAATAATCCAATGGTGTCAAATCACACGATCTTGATGGCCAATTGACAGGTCCATTCCGCGAAATTATGCGCTCATCGAATGTTTCCTTCAATAAATCGATTGTGACGTGCGCTGTGTGGTATGTAGCGCCGTCTTGTTGGAACCACAACTCATCCACATTCATGCCATCCAATTCGGGAACAAAATAGTCGGTTATCATGGCTCTATACCGGTCTCCATTAACGGTAACTGACTCTCCAACATTATTTCGGAAGAAGTATGGCCCAATGACTCTACCAGCCCATAGAGCACACCAAACAGTCAGTTTTTGTGGATGTAATGGCGTCTCAAGGGTCTCATGTGGATTCTCTTCACTCCAAATGCGGCAATTTTGCTTGTTGACGTAGCCATTCAACCAAAAATGAGTCTCATCACTGAACAAAATTTTGCGATGAAAATCAACATCGAGATCAATCTCATTTTCGGCCCATACACCAAGCGTTGTTCTTTTGTCAACCTGTTCATGATGAAATGGCAAACCAAACTAAATATTAATCACTTGACAGCTGACAAAATGGCCGCCAGTTAAAAAAGTGATGCCAACTTAAAGTTCTATACCTCAATAAAAAACACCCAATACTTATAATAATTATTGAAACATTGAGTTTCCATCATCTCTCAAATGTAAGTTTCAATGGATGTATGTATGTTTTATACTTTTTTTTAATTCTTTGACACAAGTTCATTTTTTTTATATTTATGAATTGATTTTCATAAGTTTCAACTACAATTTAACAATTAATAAATGTATACTTTAGCTTGTTGCATTTTCAAGGTATTAATATGTTCACTTACTTAAATAGTTTGCGCTTTTGTAACTTAAATATTATTTCCATTTAAATTGGTTTTTGTTTAATATTTGGGTTTATGTTTTATGCTTTACCGCTAAGGTGTTTGAAAAAAATAATTGCTATTTTTTAATTTCTTCTTATTCTTATATTTTATTTATTTTTCTTCTCAAATTGCTGTATTCTGATCATGGTAGAATAAATACCATAATTCTGATTGCATATTAATGTTTATTTATTGTAAGCAAATTTTATTTGGCATTTTTTGTAATAAAACAGCTCAAGACACCTTAGAATATTGCTTTTGCTAGATTTTGGTTTAATCTATACAACAATACCAGGGTTAGTTAGAAGCAAACAAAAAGTTTGTAATTAAGGTGGACAGCAAATCTGTAGCAACAAATAAAACGTACATAATTTATTTTTTAAGGAAATAATTATATTTTATTTTACAAAAGTTTTAAATTGCAATTAAGACTATTCACAGAAATAACCAACGACTACAGTTAATGATTGGTCAACCCTTAGCGTTGCGTTTTACAAAATAAGGCTCTAAAATTAGGTACATAAGCCTGCTAATCATATCAGTTGTTCAATCGGACATGTGTATTACATTTTTATGCAAAAAGCAAATAGTAATGATTAGTATAATTCGATAGTCTCTACATCAAACGAATGGCATAATAGCTTGAAGTATTAAAATTCTTAATACACTTATGGGTGGTAGGTCAAACACTTATGTAATCGCTAATTGGAAATTGCATTTTCTCGTGATAAAATATATGAAGCTATTTGTCCATTAATATTAGTATTAGGATGATAGATAATTATTCTTGACTTGTTAATTATTCACTAGCTCCCCCATGCCATTACCACGGATTTGCGTCATAGTGTGAGAGTGATTTGATTATTTTCAGTGAAGAGTTTCTTGTGATTTGATTAATTTACAAAATTAGACCCTTAATCTGTTTTCTGAGCAGTTATACAGATGCATTTGTTCGACATGTGGTCCCGGCATTTTACATATTCATAATTCGTTTTGAAATATATCTGCATTGTTCAGTGTTGGTTAGTACCTAAACATTTTTATAGCAGAGCATTTTGAGCAAATTCGAGAAATGTAATAAAAAAAACATGATATGGAATGTTATAACAAAATAGGAATTAGTTTGTACAATTTCTTTTTATTGCATAATGTAATTGTTCTCATATTAAGTTTATTTCGAATAGCTCACGTTCTTTTTATTGAACAGGTGAAAAACAAAATTGTACACATTGAACATACTCTCAACTTTCTGCAGCCAAAAAAACGATAGGTTACTGATTTCACCCCGATTTTCGAAAATCGAGTGAATATTAATCGATTCGACTTTGTAGATTTCGAGATTTTTCGATAATCCGCATTAAGGTGTATTTGTAATGAGATATGTGCTCTAACTATTTTGTTTTTGAAATTTAAAAAAATGCCAAAAGAAAGTTGGTGTAAACGCTATACATTTTAAAAAAGATTTAAGTTGAAATCTACCAGATTTCGCTCTGGTTTAAATGCAAGTATGTATATGTAAGTGTAATTGAAAATTCATAATAACTGAATTGTATTTAATTTTTTTATTGCCTAAAAAAAGTTGAAAATAGTTTTCAACTTTTCTGATAAATATCATAAACTGACAGTGGCAACAACACTGTAGCGAGAATCCTACTAATTTTAGAAACTATTTACAGACTGTCGCCATCTCGCGGAGAGTCGCACCTATTAAATAACTTTTCTAAATGTTCGGAACTTCACTAACTGTCTTTTCTTAGCATGTTCAACTATTTTAAGCTTTTTTCATTTCGGTCTTACCAGCGTGGAATATCATCGATATTCTCAATACTGGGATTTTTAAAATGTTTATTATGCCCAAGTTTTTGGAACAGTACGCATTCATGTTTTAGCTGTTCCAAAAACTTGGGCAAAATAAACATTAAAAAAATACTAAAATTAGTAGGATTTTCGCTACAGTGTTGTTGCCACTGTCAGTGGTAGTGTAGGTAGAGTTGGTAGTCTCGAAACAGCTGTCAGTTCAACCTTCCGTACATCCAAAAATTTTTATTTGATTGTTCAATAAATTTAGAAAGAAATCTTTCTTAAATAAAACATAATTTGATCGAAAGATTAAGTTAAAAATGAACTTAAGCCAAACTAATTAAATAACTTTGGATAAAAACCATACAGTTCGACTAAAAAGTTATAACTCAAATATCATGAACGATTACACATTTAATTTTTTTCAAAAAAAAGAAAAAATGATATAATCGGGCGTATTCTGAAAACCACTTCGTTTTAAAATCACAAAATTTCAAAAATGAAAAACAAATTTCTTTTAATCGAACAATTTAGTGTAGTTGAAGTTAAGTTCGGATAAAATATCTCAAATATCTAAAACATAAAAACCAATTAAAATGCTGCATAAGCAAGTCAGCTTTTTAGTTAAATTCTTTCATGAAATTTGGTATTTTCAAATCGAAATGGTTTTGAAAACATGCTTGAATAACATTAAATTAAAAATTTTAAAAACCACCGAAGCAAACGGTAATTTTTTTTTTCAAATATACCGATTTTTTCGAAATATAGGTTAGACGATTTTAGTTCGTAACCTTTCAAGCAAAAGAAACTAAATTAAGATAGATCTAGCCGTTTAAGAGCTACAGTGCTACAGACACACAGATTCAAGAGAATACCGCTAGAAAATAGGTGATAACTGCTAAACAGCTGGACTGATGTTCTTTAAACATAGCTAAGAACACTCTCCATCAAGTCACCTTTCAAACACAAAAAATAAATCAGTCGGTTTAGGCACTACGAGGGAACAGACAGACAGACCCACAGACAGACAGACACAAAGATACATAGATAGGCATTACAAACTTATAACACCGCTCTTTTTTTGGTCGCGGGTTAAACATATCTAGATGGATAACTATTATTACTTGAACTAAAGCGATGGCTGTTTTATTTTTAAGATATTAAAATCCGGCTCTGGTTGCAATACTGAAAGATCCTTAAATTATTTTATTATACTAGGATCCCGTCCAGTGGTCGAAATTCGACCACTTGATCTACAATCGGGATTTTTGCAACCGGCTTTTTGAGTAAAAAAAAAATATCTGGATAAAAATGCATTTTGAACCATATATGTTTCATCAATATTTGGTATACTTACATTAAGATACTTAAAAGTTTACGACAAAAAATTGCGTGGCCTATTTATATATAAGATTCCCCAGGCTCATGGAAAGATAAATATTTACTTTTTACAGCTCTAGAAAAATTTTACGAGCTTGTCAATTGCACATTTTCCATTCTGTAATAACCCTGCGGTAAATTCTGTACCTGTTGTCTTCAAAGTACTTTTTCTATGAGCGGTAAAAATGAGAGTGCTACAATATGTTCTGGAGTCGTGATCGGCGAAAAGAGAACATATCACTTAACTAGAACAAACATTTTAACAAAATGCCCAAATGCCCTCGCAGATTTTTTTCCAAAACAAAAATATTTGTTTAAAGTGCAGTAATTTGACAAGTATTAAGTTTGAATCTAGATCATTTTAAATATGTCAATTGGTCCCCTCCAACGGCAACGGCATGTTACACTGATAGATCTCTCTCATATAAAGTTGCAGAGCTCGAACCGGTTGCGAGTCTTTGGGAACAAGTCAAGTGGCTTGTTTTGTGAAAGGTTCTCTTCCCTCTAGGGAACATACTCCTAACTATATAAGTCCTAGTCGTTTCGTTCTAAATCACTATTTTATAGTGTTCGAAGGAAGTATTCTTTGGTAATGGCTCTCTACCAGCTTCGTTGAATTAGTTTTTACGGAAACAGTGTCAGAAATAGAGATTTGGTTTCTAATGACCTATAAAACAAGACTAGGAAAGTAGATGACAGTTTAAAAATCACTTGTTGTAATGGCAATAAGAATGAGTTCTAGCTTCTGAAATATGTACATAATTTTTGTAATTTCTTAGATTAAGCAGGCAACACAATGCAAAAGTAAAATCGGGGGAAAATAATTTTTTATTCTTTTTCGAAATATTTTTTTGGTATAGCCTAAAATGATCCAATTAAAAGTAGAATTATTGAAGATCTATTTTAGTAATATTTACAACTTAAAGTTGTATGAAAATTTAAAAAGGAGAAAACTATTTACAGTAAGCTTTGGGTGTTAAAAAATAAATAAATAAATAAAATGAAAAATAATCAAATTAAAGAAAACTAAAAATAAATAAATAAATTTAATCGAGTTGAATTCCATTCCGATCGAAAGTAGAAATGATTGCGTAATGTAATTCTCAGTGAAAGGAATTCTTTGGAATGAAATACTATATAGACCTATTAACTTCCTTACGTAATATACAATTATTTTCAAAATACGGTCATATAAATTTTGGAGATATCAGCAAATCTACAATACATATTATAGGTAAATGTTTCATAGGTCCGAAAATAAATTTAGAAACAAATATGTAATATTGTATACATATACATATTTATATCAATATGTATAATTAATAGTAATTAAGAGTTCGTTTTTAGATTATGTTCTAAGTTAAGTTCATCATTGTTAAAACTAATTTTCAAATGTTTTTTTTTCAAGCACTACAAAAATATATATATATGTATGTATATTGATTTATATGTTTATATATAATTATATAATTCGTATAATAATATACGTTGTAAATATTTACTTTCTAGTTACTTTTTCTTGTATGTATGTACACTTACTTAGGCAACAAGCTTTTCTATCCTTCTTAACGCTCTATTATATTTGGGATGCCTTTGTTGAAAACACCAAAAATTAAGAAAAGTAGAAAATAAAGTGTTTTTTCTTTAGCTATTCAAAATTTGCTTAGAAAAATAAATATTCTGTATACAAATCGGCAAATTTTGAACTTCAAAGTCCTGCTTTACATTCAGTTTCCATTTAGTCTCATTAAGTGCCTTTTAGGAATTGATTTCCATTATAATCCTTTACTTTTGGCCATAGTTTTTGTTTATTTTACATTTAGTTGAGTGTGTGATTATTTTAAGCAACAGAATCGCTACTTTTCATATCTCGTTCACGAAAAAAGCCTCTTTCAGTTTTGCATTCCCTTATGGTAACAGTTTCGAAATTAACAGTCACATCAGTTATGACAACTTTATCTGAAATATTACACTTCGCTGGTAACCAGAAGCGGGGTGGTAAAGCTTGCGGTGACAAGGGTGTAAGAGGTTGGGTTTTTTGTTTGGGTGGTGAATTTTCCACATTATTTTCGAAATGTGGATTACGTTGACTGTTTGTATTGTTGGTATTGATAATGTTGTTATTGAGATGAATATTATTATTTTCTGTTTCATTTTGTGATTCTGCTTGTGAGGATGATTCATCATCATCGTCATCCTGGGCATTAAACTGTTGAGGTTTTTCTGACGGTGTAGCTTGTTCTGGCCTTGAAGCTGGTGTTTCAGGGGACAAAGGTTCAGTTTCCGCTTTTAATGGTGTAGAAATCGGTGTTGCTGTATCAACTGAACAGTGTATTTTTGATGGTAGTGGTCCATCTGGTGATGTTTTTATGGTAACACCTATTTTACCAGATTCCTTTAAGACTTCAGCTTTACGTTTCGTACCAACCTCCTTTCGACTAAGCGGTTGATCTTCTGAACTCGAGGAGTTCGTATCGGCTTCGGCTATAAAGGCCAACGATGATGAATTGGTTGTAGCATGTTCTTTGTGTTTCTTATTTTCTCCATGCGGCGATTCGGATCGTCTACTTGAAGTACGGTCGGCTTTAGAACTGTGATGATGATGGTGGTGATGATGGTGATGATGTTTCTTTTCCTTGTCCTTTTCTTTTTCCTTATCTTTGTCGTGATGATGATGATAATAATGGTGCTGGTTGTTAGTACTATTAGCTGAGGCGGATGTCAGAGAAGTAGTGGCGGCTGTGGTATGTGCCGTATTTATTGTACTTAACACCGCCGCAGATGCTGAAGTATGGCTTGGTTGTGCATCTTCTTCAGTAAAAGTATATTCATCATCAGATTCTGGTTCAGGATCTGGATCACGTTCTTTTTCCTTCTTTTTGGGACCACGCTTTGATGGTGTGTTTGATGATTTATTACCTTGTTCGTATATTTCAATTAGTCTTCGGTCTAAGATGTTGACTTCAGGCTCCCAGGTGTTGTAGCGTTGATTCCAACCTTTCCATTTAACGCGATATTCCACAACGCCCTGAAAAAGTTCATATAAAATTAATTCTTATAAAATATAACAAAGATTAAGGAAGTAATAAATATTAATGTATGTATATTAGTACATTAATAAATAAAAAGGGCCAATTTAATTTAGCTTTATTTACTGAAGCAAAAAGAAAAACAGTCCACAAGAAGTTTTGGACAACTTTACTTTTGATGACTGAGTGCTGAAAATATATAAAAACATCATAATAACAACTTCAATTAAACCTAAATCATGCCACAAGTAATGGATCGATCATTCCCTTTACGTAGTTGTCGGCTTATTCGACTTAAAAATTTTAGAATTAAAGTTACTTTTCTTATTCGAATAATTGAATAGCTCGAAACTTTTATTCGAATATTCCAACGAAAAACAAATTAAAATTTTTATTTGAAGAAATAATTGGGCTTGATTAATATTCCAAGGAACAAGGAAATAATTAACATCAACTTAATTTTTCAACGTACACAGCAGGACAGAGTAGCTCCACTTTCAGAAGCCGCTACTCTTCCATCGCCAGTGCTCACGTGTATTTTGCTTATCACCGTTTGTCAGGTGGCTCTGTTGAATATGATTTCAATTCTTATATATGAGTGATTCCACGTAAAACGGCCCTATGCAAGGAATAAATAATTTTCTCATTTTTAATAAAAATCTCTCAATTGATGTTTTTAGAGAATGACAATTATAGAAAAAGTAAAAAAATTCAGTATTTAATATTTCTAAAACAATTTGAGGCACTTTTAAATGATCATGCAAGACACATTTTGCTCTCCCTATTTATATGTTTAATATTTATTTCAGATTTTCTTTTATTCCCTTTCTCATTATTAATAAAAAATCATTATCTTTGAAAAGAATATACCTTTTTTGCTTTTTATTGAATTTAAGAAAAATATTCAGCTAGAGTATTCTGCTGTCTATAAAAGAACGGATAGCAAATAATTTAATGTCTTATTATTTTCTTATTGGTTTATCTTTATATTATTTATATTAATTAAATCAATAAAAGGTTTTTTCTTCGAATTTTTAAAATTTTTGTACTAGTCACACCCGTCGGTCACACCCGTCTCATTTAAAAAAAGTTTTTTTTATAATTAAAAAAAATAAATAAATAAAAAATTGTACAGAATTTATACTGAAAGCCATAATTCTTTAAAACTAAGATTTGTAAGGCCACACCCGTCTCAGCTTTCTGACAACCATTTTGAGCAGAAGTCGTGTTCTATCAGTGTGTACCCGTTATTCAACGACTTTAAGCTTAATATCCTTGCGAGCCGCAACGCTTTTTTAAGTAAAAAATTTTATATTCTTGATTTATAAGAAAAAATGTGTGTAAAATGGTCACACCTCATATACAACTTTTTCGTGAAAATTGAATGCGAGAATTAAATTGCTTTTAAGTTGATATTAAACTGCAAACACAAGGACTGGACAGTACAGGTTCGATTGTGCTACCACGGGGTAGTAAGCCCCTATATGGACCTCCAAAATTTCTGAAAATCAGTAGGACCTCAAAAAACGGTGTTATCAGTATTTGGCCAACAGCTAATCCAAACTTAATGATACCGCTTAACTATATATGGCAATAATGTTGCTAAGAGTCCGCTTAACAGATTTTTTAAACGTTTTATGGCAAAAAATTGTTTTCGTGAACTTTTTGTTGGAAAAAAATTTTTTTTTCCTATTTTTCAGAATATCTTACAGGGACTCGTAATTTCTTACTAACAATATTTGGTAGAGCTGAACAGCTTTTGTGAACATATCAATACAATCTGAACGTGTCTAGCTCACACAGACCACTTTTTACCTTAAAATTTGTAGTTTTTCACTACATATTTTTTTATGCAAAATTTTTTTTTTAAATAGTATATTCATTGAAAAATAATCTTTTCCTGCACTTTTTTTTTAAATATAGGACACAATTACTTTATTCACCTTTTTCAACATAACTTACGGGGACTCCAAATTTTTCACCACCAATATTTGGTAAAACGAGCAATAAAAAAATAGTAAATACCAATATCGGCAACATAAGAAGCGGAACAATAACAAAGAAAGTAAAAAACTGCAATAAAAATTTAGTCTAACTCCCTTATTCTCAACTTTGTGACAAATGACAATATTATAACAATTGCCTAATTTTATATTTTAAGCAATGTAAAGACTGTCATTTGTTATAATTTTTATTTTGTCACAGAGCTTAGAATAAGGGGGTAAATGGTAAAAAATACAATGTTTAAGGAACAAATTAGTAATTTTGGCCTATTTAGGGTTTGCCAAATAATTTTAGTAAGAAATTACGACTTCCTGATTTATCGCGGTAGTTTTTGATATTTTACTTCTTATTCTTCTAATGAAACCGATTTTTTTTACCAATCTTTTTAAATGTCGTCGTGTCGAAGTTATCTTCACGTATATCTCAATATGTTTTTTTTTGGGAAATTGAACTTAAAGTTTCAACATTTTATACAAAAAAATTTACGTGGAAAAAGTGGTCCAATATTTTTGCCAAATATTATGCTTGAAGTTCTTTATCAATTTATGTAAAAATATCCAAGTCATGGAGATTATTTAAGCTATAGGCATTTTCACCTCCGAAAAAAACCATTTTGTTGTATACGCCACTTTTTGCAAAATATTTTTTAGTTTGGGGGATATACGAGAAAAATATGATGATAAAACTTGCTTTCATATATGACACAGAAATAAGTGGTCTGTAGAGTTGACCAGACCTATCTATCTATATATATTTCGACGCTCTGAATTCAAATCTGATGTCCTTTTGGCTCGCGCGAGAACTGCAGTTTTTCTCGATTTTTAATGGTTTTTTGCAACTTACTCAAAACCTTGAGTGTGAACGAACCAAACGAACATCAGATTCGGATTCAGCACGTTGAAATACATATAGGTAGGTGGGTCTGGTCAGATTTACAAACCATTTTTTTAACCATGCAAGGGGGATACCTATAAAAGTTGGCGGACACGCCCATTTTTTCTGTAGTGAATCACTTATGCATAGACGTTATATGTACCAAATTTCATTTCGATATCTGCTCCGGAGCGAGAGTTAGTAATTTTAGCCACCTAAAATTGCGAAAAGTCACACTGTGATACAGTATGCAGATCGATAAACCTAACAAATTTACACCAGGAAGAGATCTTATCTCATTTTTTTGATTTTGCGACATACATGAAAATAATTTTGGCACAACGCAAACGTCTAGCCTCTTTTTTTTGATTTTGTGATATACGTGTAGATAACTTCGGCACGACGATGTATAGTCTATATGTTCATTAAATTTTAGTTTTTGTCTATTATAAATCAGAGATATTTTATATGTTTAAGTGCATTAATTTCCTGTCGGTCTATGAACAAAATAAATAATCCATATATTATATAAAAATGAGGTGTATGTTTGTTTGTTTGCAGATTTTTGTTACGGCATCACGCCTAAGCCGCTGGATCGATTTAAATGAAATTTGGTACACAGATACCAATTTGACCCACAATTAATATAGGCTACATCTTTTTCCTGAATTTTGGACCAGGAGGGGTCAAAACCACCTTCTACGCATTTGGCATTTGTTACGGCATCACGCCTAAACGGCTAAACCGATTTAAATAAAATTTAGTACACAGATAGATATTTAGCGCACAATTAATATAGGCTGTATTTGTTTCCCGGATTTTGGAGCAGGAGGGGGCAAAATGGGTTAAAACCACCCAATACGCACAACTCTGTCATTTGTTACGGCATCACGCCTAAACGGCTAAACCGATTTAAATAAAATTTAGTACACAGATAGATATTTAGCGCACAATTAATTTAGGCTGTATTTGTTTCCTGGATTTTGGATCTGAAGGGGACAAAATGGATCAAAACCAACCCTACGCATTTGGCATTTGTTACGGCATCACGCCTACACGGCCAAACCGATTTAAATAAAATTTGGTACACAGATAGATATTTAGCGCACAATTAATATAGGCTGTATTCTTTCCAAGATTTTAAGCCAGGAGGGGACGAAATGGGTCCAAATCACCCCCTACGCACAACTCTGTCATCACCCCTAAATGGCTAGACCGATTTAAATTAAATTCGGTACGCAGATATATATTTGGCCCACAATTAATATAGGCTGTATTGTTTCCCAGATTTTGCACCAGGAGGGGTTTTAATGGGTCAAAACAACCCCCTACTACTCTGTCATGAACCGCTTTAAATGAAATTTGTTACACAGTTAGATATATGGCTTACAATCAATAAAGGCTGTATTCGCTTCCTGGATTTTGGACCTAGAGGGGGCAAAACGGCTTAAAACATCCTTCTTCGCATAACTGTCCTTTATCAACAGATTTTCAATTTTTTTTATTGGTTTGAAAGGGTTTTCTTGCCATTAGGTCTTATAATTTTTTTCCAAAATCTATGGGGATTTTTACCCCCCTCCCCATCCCAAATGCTTAACTCTGTCATTTGTGAACCGATTTTCAAAATTCTCTTTCTTTGTTTGAAAGCTTTTACTTGCAGTTTGTTCCCATAATTTTTTTCGAAAGTTTGTGGGGCGGGGGACGGTGTTGTTGGAGGGAATTCGGTTCCCCACGCATAGCTCTACCATTTGTCGACCGATTCTTAAAATTAATTTTTGGTTTGAAATTTGTTCCCCCCATATTCCTTAACTCTGTAATTTGTGAACCGATTTTAAAATTTGTGTTTTTTTGGAGAGGTTTTGCTGCCAGTTTGGTTCCATAACTTTTTTGGGAAAAACGTGGAAGGGAAGAGGGGGAATTTTGTCCACCCACGCATAACTCCGTCATTTGTCAACCGATTTTTAAAATTCTTTTTTAATTGAAAGGTTTTGCTTGCAGTTAGGTTCCTCTTCTCTTTCCTCTGAGGCAAACTACATACACCAATATGAGGATGTGCTCGAGATCTACACTGATGGGTCAAAGTCGGGCATCGGAGTGGGCGGGGGTTTCTACATCCCACAAATGCAACGTAGGATAAACTTTAGGCTACCAAACCAATGTAGCATCACTCAGGCTGAAATATCAGCAATCAAAAGAGCAGCCAACTGGTTAAGGTACTACAGGATATTCGATCAGGACATCCGAATTTGTACCGACAGTAAGGCGGCACTACATGCTCTATCTGGTGTTTACATAAAGAATGCCGGGCATATCTGAATGAGATGGCGAGACATGCGAACCTAGGGCTCTTCTGGGTACCGGGTCACGCGGGGGTGCCCGGTAACACTATTGCGGACGGTCTAGCCAAGGCCGGTGCCCGCCTACATGAAAATGACATCGACTGGTTAGTAGGTGTCCCACTAAAAAGCTGTAAAATACAAATTCAGCACCAACTATTTAGAGAGGCGCAAACCAGATGGACAAATGAAATCACTTGTGAGGTTTCCAGATCCATCTGGCCCCAGTATAACTTCGCAAGATCTGCAACCATACTGGGGCTCCCTCGTCAACAGCTGCGTATACTCGTAGCGGTCATAACAGGGCACTGTCTTATTGGTGTCCATGCCAGAAGATTAAATCTTCCTTTTAATGATTTCTGTAGTTGTCAGAATGAGGAGGAGGAAGAAACTGTCAAACACTTCCTCTGTCGATGTCCAGCACTATATAGAAATATGGCGTCATACCTGGGAAATCCGTCACTACCCGAACCAGCAGACCTGGGGTAATGCGACGTTAGGGGAATAAATTCATTCATAAGATACTCGGGTTGGTTTAACACCGACCCAACCTCTGGGATAGGAGGGACACCTCTCTGAACTTCCCTACTATCCATCCCAGGCATCACAAAGGGACCAAAGAACCCAAGTGGGCCGGTTGTTAGAAACCGGCAGCCTGTTCAACCTAACCTAACATATTTCAGTGGTGATACTTTCAAATGTTTCACTTGTATAAAAAACGCTTATTCAAAATATAGTTTCAAGGCGCAAAATATAAAAACAAATTTAATTTTTTCGTGTAATATTTCTTGATTGTTATTGCACTTTTAATACTTAAATTTCTTGATGTTTTCTTTGTTAAATAAAAAAAAATATGAGTACCAGCATCGCTGAAAACTTAAAAAAATGAGGTAGTAGCCTTTTTCGACCTTTCATTTATCAATCGATTTTTAAAGTTATTTTTTGGTTTGCGGCTCAGTTCCATATTTTTTTTTTATTTATTTTTTTTTTCTTTTTTTTAAATCGATGGGGAAAATTGCTCGCCCTCATGCTTATCTCTGTCATTTGTGAACCGATTTTCAAATTAATTTTTTTTGTTTAAAATGGTTTGCCTAAGCTTCAAGCATAATTTGTTTTCGAAAATCGGTGGTTAATTTACAACACCACCACATGATTAATGCTGTCATATGTGAAATGATTTAAAAAGTTCTTTTTTTGTTTGAAAGGGTTTGCCTGCAATTTTATTCTGAAATATATTGTTTAAATCGATGGGGAAATTCGCTCCCTTCATGCTTTACTCTGCCATTTGTGAACCGATTTTCAAACATTTTATTTTTTTTAAAGGATTTGCCTGAAGCTTAGTCCCATAATTTTTTTTTCGAAAATTGGTGAGGAAGTTTAAGATTAACTCTGTAATAATTGAACCGAACTTCAAAATAGTTTTTTTTGTTTGAAAGAGTTTGCTTGAAGTTGGTCACATAGAAGTGGATATGGAGCGGACAAATTGGTATCCCGATATATTGATTATCGCATAACTATGCCATTTCTTGACCGATTTAAAAAATTTTTATTTGAAAGGACACAAAAGGTTTGGTACTATAAAAAATTGCGGACGAACACACAATTAGTAGCAGGATACACTATTTGATCTAACGCATAATTGCATCCGTATTATAATCATTATAATCTGTTCAACGGGATCTTTGTAATGAAATCGGGTTTTTCAGAGTTATTTCGACCAGATAGACGCATTAAGGACTTTTCCTCAAAATGTTTAAGGCCCGTGCATCGCCGGGTCGAAAAAAGCTAGTATACAAATATTTAATAAAAAAAATACTCGCAACAAAAAAAGTATTAACAAACATAGCTTTTTTAATGGTTTTTGCATACATATACATTTTTTACTTTTCTTTTTGTAAAGTAAATCATAAACCCATAACAAGCAGGCACACAAACAACAAATGTATTATCTGGTACTCATATATGTACATATATGAGTACAAGTCAAGACAAAATAACAATAACAACAAACAACAGAAATGCATACGTTACTGTTGTTGGTACAGAATGTGAAAACCCGGCAAACAAAAATTTACACTTGGCGTCAAAGTACTAGTACGCTCAAATTCAATGTCAATGACGGACAGTAATATAAAAATTATAGTTTTTTTGAAACCAGCTTCACAGCAAAGCACAAGTGCCAACAACATGAGTCAACATCTAGCCAGAAAGAAAAAAAAGAGACGGGAGTTGGTCCCCTAGAATATGATTCAGAAAAGCCAAAAATCCAAATGGTATCGTTATTTTGAAGTTGTAAATAATAAAAAAAAGAAAAAGAAGTCCAAGATCGAAAAACCTCGCTCCAGTGGCGAAATTGCCCAAAGATGGTAAATCTGATGCGGCGCCTTCTGAAAATCGCTTTTCAATTCTACAAAACGACGAAGATGAAATCACCACTGTCAGTTCGGTCAAGCAAGCCGCCTCCAATTGACTAATTTTATATAAAAGAAAATTGTTAATAATCAAAATTTTCATTTTTAATTGTGTTTTTGTCTGGTTTTTTTGTTAATGTTGTTTAATGTTTAATTGAATTTCCATGATTATAGTTTTTATGTTTAGAAATTAGCAAATCTAATATCGGAACAAATAGGGTTTAGCTACTCCTCTCAAAAATAAATAAAAACTATCATATTCGAGAGAAAATTAAAAAATAAGAAGAAAAAATTAAATAAAAAAATTGCCGGCAAGCCTTAGTTTCCGAGTTATGGGCCTCTGAATTTCCAGTTTAAAATTATGATCATATGGTATATTTTCCATCGAATGCGGTCAATATTGGTATCATTTAAATATATTTTTTTTAATCAAACTGAAATTTACTAAATTTTGTTTTTCTTTCCCATGTATGTCGAATAGTGGATTAGCTGAGTAAAGATTTTTTGTCTAGACGGCCTTCGGCCGGACTTAATGATTTTCTTCTCTATATATGTCGAATAGCGGCTTCGCTGAGTACAGATGTTCTGCTAGCCGGCCTTCGGCCGGACTTAATGATTTTCTCCTCTATGTATGTCGAATAGTAGCTTCGCCGAGTAAAGATTTTCTGCCTACGCAAAAATGTGAAAAATTTGAGCATCTCCTGCAAGGCATGCTCAAACCCTTTTAAATAATACCAATATTGGCTGCATTCGTTGGAAAATACACTATATAATCGCAATTTTGGACTAGAATTTCAGAGGCCTATAACTCGGAAACTAAGGCACGCCGCCAATTTTTTATTTAATTTTTTCTTCTTTCTTTTGAGAGGAGTAGCTAAACCCTATTTAAGACCTAAATCTATCGCCTTCAATTTTATAATCGATTTTGAAAATCGAAACGAAAAATGTTGATCGAAAAATTGAGTCGATTTTTGAGTCTTTTTACAATTACCTAATACAAAACAACTTTTTTTATGACATATAATTTTCTTCATAGGTACCTAATATTTCCAACACATAGCGTTTTTTGAGGTCATCCTACAGGTCTGAATTTTTTCACAGTGATAGATATTAGTATTGTGTGAATTTTTGGATATAACTCGATTTCCCGTTTTGGTACTTGTACCCCTATGCTTTTAACCGCCACAATTAAAAGGCCCAGAAAGTAAAAAAAAAGTCTGTAATTTCAAAAGACCTTTTTTTCTCGTTGGCAGCACTTAAAAGGAAGGTGTTTTTCTTGTAGTCTCTCTATAAAAACAAAAGATAGAAAAAGCGAGGTAGAAAATTGCAGCAGATGATGAAACATTGAGAAGCAAAAGGAGCACGAGACAATAAGGTTAATAGACATACAATATGAAGTCTTATTTTCATGAATGAACTAAACAACAGCTGCCAGCAGATGTTTAGAGGATTATGAATGCTGGATGATGGTTGTTTGTGCTATTATCATAAAAATTATCAAAGTATGTATATATCGGTAGGACTTTTTCCCAACAAGGACATTCGATACAGAAATTATTTATATATGTATATTACCTCTGTATATAAAAATTTTAATTTACCTTTCTAATACGTTTTTGGATTATACGCTCCGCAGCGTATACCCGATCATCCGAGCTGCCCATTAAGTTATCCAGCTTAAGTTTTTTATTAAACTATTTTTGCAAAATTAAATTTCAATTTTATCTTTGAAGGTAATATTATTATGATATTATAGGCATTTAATAAATACTTGTGAATTGTTGTTTTTGTTTGAAGTCTTGCTTTTAGCTTAGTGTCTTTTTGTTTATTTAAAACATTCCTTTTTTTTTGCAATATATTTAGTATTCCCTCCGAAAAGGAATAAAAACAGTCAATATAATGGGAAACCAAAAAAATAAATATTTTGTGAAAAAAAACACACAAAACGTCCTTCAGGTATGTATAGTTTTATCTCTTTTGGTCTTATACTCTTTCGTACCAACTATTTATTAACAATTTTTCTCTTTTTATCTCGATAAGCTTTATTACACTACCAGCTTTTTCTACATGCTTCACATTAATGCACCAATTTTTTCGCTTTACTTTTAACTTAAAAATGCTTCAAAACCTTGAATTTAACAGCAATTGCATGGAATATGAAACTTTATTGGTTTTACTACAATTTTTTTGTGTTTATTTATTAATTCATTGATTTATCCGTACAAAACTATCGAAAATTGTTTATTAATATTTCTACGTCTTTCTTTCACTCGCGTCGGTGTTTTTTCAACAATGATGATGCCACACTACTAAAATAGTAAATGACAGCAAACAGGGTTGCATTATCAAAGCGTTGCATATACTGGCAGTGTTTAGTAAAATACTGGTACCAAATGCCAATAGGATAAAAATTTTATACTTTACCGTTATAGATGACCGCTTAAATCACAATCAGAAGAATAAAAATATTAAGATGGATTATTCAATTACTTAAATTTAATGAGTGAAAATACATTAAAAAATTGAATATAATCATGACATCTGTTTTTAGGTCCGCGTTTTTGGAGCGCGGCAAATATATTAGCAATACGTCTATATTAGCAATAAAAATCTTAGCAATATGACAGAAAACGCCGGCAGAATAATTGAGAAATATTGGTTATTGTTTTGCTATGAGAACACGTAGGTATGTTAGCCAGCACCGGCAATAGCCTTTGGCCAGGGTGGAGCGAGATTGGATTTCGGCGCCTTTGGGTCTACAGAAAAAATTAAGATAAATATTTTTTGCTACTAACATGTTTTTGAAGCTGATTTAAAATTTTATTATTATCATTATCTGGCTTGATGAATGATTTTGTTTGAATTATTATTTCTTTTCATTTATCAATCGTCCTGCTAAAAATGTGAAAGCGCTTTTTATTTTAACTATTTTCCTAGTTTTATTTACAAAATATGGAAGAAGTTTGGAAGCTGGCGTACTATTTTTAGCCAAGTTCAAAAAAAGGTTATCAATTCGCCATGTATTTTCTTTTTTATGTATGTTCCCTCAAAACTCCGCCATTTATGAACCGATTTCATATTTTTTTCTCTATTCAAAAGAATGTACTTCCAGATTGGTCCCGTTGAAAAATGGGCGGGGTCACACCCATACAAAGTAAATATACATTCGTTTTCAACTACTTCTACTCAAGCGATTCTTATGAAACTTTACACACACATTAAGCTTCTGCTTAAATACTACATCAGGATCAAAAAAGTGGGTTGTGCCACGGCCATGAAAAGTAAATATTATTTTTCAACAACTTCTACTTAGCCAATTCTTATGAAACTTTGCATACAACTTTAGTTATCGTTACAATACAACATTATATTTAGAAAAATGGGCAGTACCACGCCCATGAAAAGTAAATGAGCATTTTAACAACTTCTACTTCGCCGAATCATATGAACTTTGCATACGCATTTAGTTATCGTTGCAATACAACATTGTGATTAAAAAAATGGGCAGTGCCACGCCCACAAAAAGTAGATATTAATTTTAACTACTTCTACTTATCCGATTCTTATGAGACTTTGCACACACAATTAGTTATCGTAAAAGTACATGATGATATATGGGGCGGTGCCACGCCTATTTTGTAGTCGATTTTTTTGTACGAATTATTTAACAATAGGTATCATTTACTTTTTTCAATATTTCAAAATGAGTTTTTTTAGTTCAAAGTAAATTAAATGTTAATATATTTGGTTGAATTAAAAACAAAAAAATTTTTCTTTTTAACAAACCTGTTGTTTGAAATTTTTTCGAATATTTTCATATATTCTGTTTTATCAATAGCATATTATTTTAATAAAAAATGTGCTTTATTTGATTTTAAGATTTTAGTAATTGAATACAAGCTACATTTGTTTCTATTTGTTTCTACGTTAATTCTTTAAATAAAATAAATAATTCTAATTTGTATACTTCTGGTATTATTAAGTAATAACTATTTTAAATAATTACACGCTGCACCAGTAAAAGTACTCATGTAGGTCTAGTTGAATACACCCTCAAAATCGGAAGTAATTGATAAAAACGATTTCTTGGCAATTCGCGGACAAAAATAATTTTTTCCCACCGATTTTCAATTTTTAAATTATGTCAAATAGATGAGGACTTAAGCTTTCAGCGTATGTTTAATATATTTTATTTTTTATTATATTTCATGGAAAATCATCAAAAGAAATGCTAGACTTTTTTACGATTTTTAAAATTTTGCGTATTTTTTTGCAACACTTTGCTTCAAAGCCTACTAACATTTTTATTGTTTAAAAAGTATACCTTATAGCGATTACAAGAAGTTCTAAATAATTAAAATCGGTTGGGAATTGGGAAAGTAAAATTTTTTTAAACAAAATGTCAATGTAAAATTATACATGCAACACATTCCCAGTGCATTTTGGAGCTGCTCAAAAATAAATGGTAAAAAATGTATAACTGTTTAACTACTCTTTAGATTTATTTGAAATTTGGCATATCAATGAGGTGCTATACTATCAATACATTTTTATACGAATTCAATATTTTTTTTCAGAAGACATACTTTATTTTGAATTCAATAAAATTCAGATGTATAATCTTCGATGTATTTTAACATAACTTCCTTAGGTATTCACTAAAAATTTTTAATGATATTAAAAATATATGAATAAAACTCATTAATTTTTTTTGGATACAAACGATAATTGATTGATGAAAAGGCTTTGCAATATCATACAAATTGCAATATAATACAAAAATCACAAAAGTTTTAAATATTTAGAAGTACAAACCTACGCTGTTATTTTAGTGTATGTTGTTAATGCAATTTTAATAATTAAACTAAGTAATCAAACGTAGTAAAAACTCGTAACGTTCAATGCACATGACTGCGGACAACAACATTAAAAAAAAATATATAAAATCTAATATTTAAAGAAATTTAGTTATTTTTAGCTTGAGTTCGCTTTTAATTTAATTTTTCAATTAAATTATATTTTTATTTGTAGATAAATATGAAGCATGTAGACAAAGAAAATGTTTGACTGAACGGAGGGTTGAACTGACGTTTCGATAGCTCCCGCTAATCTCATCAGAGTTCTTTACCGCTTAGACCACTCGACCAAAGTCGGTGGTTTGCAGTCAAGAGTTGAATATCGTCTACTTTTAATCAATTCATACTGTCAGTCTTAGAGCTGTATTTCATTTGATAGTTATTGATATTCACTTTTTTCTTTTGTCTTGTGTTAAGCTTCTTTTTTATTTTTTCTCTTTTCTAGTATGAATTATCATTAATAATTGCAAGTACTAGTGGGTGTGAATGTTTGTTTGCTCAGTTTATTTGTACATGTACATCCTTTTTGCTAGGTGCCTTTAAAGAGCTCTGATGAGATTAGCGGGAGCTATCGAAACGTCAGTTCAACCCTCCGCGCAGTCAAAATTTTCTTTGTCTACATGCTTCACATTTATCTCTAAATAAAAATATAGTTTAATTGAAAAATTAAATTAAAAACGAATTCAAGCCAAAAATAGTTCAATTTCTTTGGATATAAACCCATACAGTTCGACTAATCTCATAACTTAATTTCTAGTATTTTTCAAAAATTTTAAGTATGAAATAAATGAACCAAATACAAATATTCTAAAACCGTTATAAATTTAAAAAAATTCATAGTTTCTTAATATGGAAAATCAACACCAAGCATTACGGACACGCCATTTTGTATGAAGAGTGGAAAAATGGTATTTTTGTTTTTCGTTTTTAGCACAAAATGGCAAAAAAAAAACTTGTGTACATTTATTTACAATCTATTAAATCATGCTAAAGCAGTTTTAATTTTAAAATTTACGCGTTTATTTTATGAAATATTTTACTATACTTTCAATGCACATGAAAAAAGCATTTTAAATGAGAATGACCCATATATAATCTTTACCAAAAATTTTTTTCTAGAAAGTTGCAATCTGTGAAGTTTCTAACAGCTTTTGCTTTACCAACTTTTATCTTAGTCGCATCGTTAACAAAATAAAAAAGGGCATAACAATTAAAATTTCAAAATGATTACACTAATTTGCCTCCTAGAGCTAAAGGCTGCTCCTTTAGTTATTTAGGCCATTGTACGCGAGTTCAAAATTAAATTTTTTTTTTGATTTCTTGGAACCTTCTTAAGAATTCTTGGAACCTTCTTAAGGTATTCTAAGATTTTTCTTGCATGGTATTTAGTCCATAAATTCCTATATAAGTGCAACGTTTCATTAGAAAATATCAATAATCAACGATTTTATAGCATTAACAAAAATTTAATACATGTCGAAAGCCTAGTAAGGTTTGCCTGTTTGTTCCATTGTGCCGTACATTTAATACTAACTGCCTGGCTCACGATGTCGACAAGGCGAGTTCGTTCTCATATTTATATTGAGAACAACAATAAAAAAATTAAATTTGTTTTTGTATTCAATATAAATATGAGAACCAACTCGATTTTTCGACATCGTGAGCCAGGCAGGGCAAGTAAAGTTTTTCAGTAACATTTTACACGTATAAAAGAGAAAGATAGAGGTATATCACATATCAACATAAATAATGTGTAGTTTTCAATAGTATATACAGATTTAAAAAATTTAAAACTTTTTCAAAGACTTTTTGCAATACAAAGGGGAAAATTTTGTTATGTGTTGCATATAAAATTTTTTATTAATGCTATAAAATCGTTGATTATAGATATTTTCGAATGAAATTTTGCAATTATATAGGAATTTATGTATTAAATCCCATGTAAACAAAAAAAAAAAAAAAAACTAGTATATGTGTGTTGGAGTCTCAGAATTCTTAAGAAAATTGAAGACATTAAAAAAATTAGATTTTGAACAATTTCGCCCATAGTGTTCTTACTTGATCCAAGGCCCATTTAGCACTTTGGCAAATAAATGGTATAATATTTGCATCTGATATGTGGAAAAAACTGAACCAAAGTTTTGAAAAATTGAGAAATTAATTTTTGTAAATAAGTAAAACTCACTAACTACATATAAGAGATAAACTATACATCCAAACATGTGTCTTTTAGATCTTATCAAGGGATATAATACAGCAAAGATATTTTGAAATCGGATGAGAAACAAAAAACTTGCAAGATGTAAACAAATTTATGTGACCGAAATGCCCTACTTTGAGACTTCTGAGCAAGTAAGAGAGCTGATATTTAAAACATAAATATAAATATGCCTCTGCTATGCCCACGTAAAATTTTATTCCGATAGGACTATATGTTTAGAAGTGCTTGATTTATATCCAGAAAAACATTTTGATTACGCCTCACTGGCCCCACTGTGCAGTGGAAAAATCGCATCGATGTAGCTACAGATTTGCTTGTTATGAGAGTTTGAAGGTAGGCACTTTTTTGCATATTTTCAAGTATTCTTTACCATTAAGAGGGGCCTGTAGTCAGTTAGCGCTTAAATAAAAGGTAATTTTGTCTTCAATAATTACTGTTTGCATTAATGCTTATTTGATTTATTAACTTCGTGTTAAGGCCTTTGTTAAAATTTTATATCACTTTCCAAGACTATTAAAATAAACCAAAAGCACAAAGAGGAATAGAAAACAAAATGAATTTATGTAAAGCGGCCTTCAGACTATTAGATTTAGTATTAATACTTGTCAAAAACTCAAATCTTAAGTAAAAGTCCAACAGTGTGAAAACAAATTGTTATGATTTGTCAAATAATACGTAAAGAAATTTGACAGTATTATGGTATTCGTCATTTTTAGGAAATTTTCTAAACAATCACACTTTTCATTTTATCCGGGTTGTCTTTTGCACAAACAAACATAGGAATAACAAAAACAGTTGTGTATTTTTTTGCCGGCATAAATAAAGAAAAAGAAGAACGAAACAATTTACTTTATTGCAAATTATTTATGTTACGTTTTATTTGGAATGTGATAGTGTAGAAACAAAATGTAATGAGAAAAGTTTCTTTAAGATATTTTGACAGTCAGACTGATTTTTATTTGATTTTCGTCTTACAAAATCTAATAAAAATCTCAAAGCTTGTATTACAATGTGAAATCGCCTTAAATAATATAAATATTCAGCCTTATCATGAATTCCACATGTAAAAATTTCCGAATAAAATTTTTTATTCACATGGATTTTTGTTTCGTATCATGAATTTCATGTGAATAAAATGACATACCTGATTTTAAAAACATTTGTGAGAAGTTTTTGAAAGCAAGCAAATTCAAAAACATATTTTTTTGAAAGTTTAAAAACTTAAACATTCGAAAATCTTCACATCACACTTTATTCATAATACCAACTGTTTGGAAATTTTCATGTAAAATTTTATTTATGATAACGCTGATTGTTATTTATATAAAAGATTTCATATGTGTGTATATTGTTGTCGAATAATTAATTACTTGAGTTTTGCCAAAAGACAACGTGCTGTAACTGAATAGCTGGCTGTTGTCTATTCAATAACACCACAATAATTATTGCCGTTTAGTTAACGCAGCTAGTATTGCTTAAAAGTTTAACGAATAGTAAAATCAATCATTTTGGTGTTAACTTCTTTAAACGCCTTGTTTAGCGTTAAAATAAGTTTGTGAATTGCACTACTGGGATGGGTACAGGGTCGTATGATTAATAAATAATCAACTATAAAACATACGCAGATGTGATTCCAAAGCAGTCAGTTAAAATCAAGCAGAGTACTCGTAGGAAAATAAACTAAACGAAACGTTTGCTTTCGTTTTGTTTTGTATTTTTCTATGTGTAAAAGAAAAACAAAACAATAACAACGAGAATGATAGTCCTATTTAGTTTTGTATTGTTTGCGCTTGTGTGCACAAAATGTACATTAACTTAAATGTACGAAGATATGCTAAATACAATGAATCATTCAACGAAATACATTTCTGCTTTTGTTTTGTTTGCAGTTGTACGATTGAAACGGGATATTAAAGCACGCAGATGAGTAAAAAGCCAATTGTTTTGTTTCCATTTTTTGTCATTGCAAAAGTATTTGTTTTGGTTTTGCTCATGAACGAAACGATTAAAAATATTTTAAAAGTTTGTGTGTGTCTTCGCATGAAACGTTTGCGAAAAGTTTTGTTTGCTTGCACACTCTGAAATCAAATACGCTAAATAATAATTATACTCATTTTTGAGGTAGTAAAATATTTACCACTTTTAACAATATGTACTTGGAAATAGGCAAAAAAGTGCCTACCTTCAAGCTGTCATAACAGGCAAACCTGTAGGGGCGTAGCGAATATCAGTTTAGTAAATGTGAATAATAAATTTCCATTTTTTGCGAATGGGAAAGCCAATGTGAATAATTACATTTAAGTCAATACAATACAATTAAATTTTGAATATACGACTACATGTGAATTACTGAAACGCAAAAACGATATAAAATAACTTAGAAATATGGTGTAAAAACATCGAACAATAACTCAAAAAATGAAATACAGCCCGTGAATTTATATTGGTTTTCAGATATAAGAGTAAAGTTGTAATAAAATCGCTTAATGTTTAATTTCCTATTTTTTAACACCAAGACAATTAAGAATAATATGGTACCCGCATCGGTAAATAAAACTAAACTACACTCGCTGTCAAGCGCCATACATAAAAAAATATAGTTAATTGTTGCACTAAAATCAAAAATTTTATTTAGCACAAGCCACAAACCACATCATCGAAATACGATAGTAAAATGTGCCTTAGCACATAGTATTTTTACACCCATAAAATGTTGGAAAAATGTGCTTACTTTCTTTTGTTTACATATCACTTCTTTTTTTTTAATAAAAAGACTAATAACTAACACACAAAACACATTATTTTTTACAAGAAAACGTAATCTCTTTTCTTTAAAAAAAAAAAAATTGCCACCTTTAATAAATTTTGATTTATTTTTAATTTTACTTTCGCTTGAAATATTCGCATCTATTTTAGCGAATGGAAATGCGAACATCAACAACAAGCGAATAGTTCCCAAATGCCAACGCGAAAGCGAACGCTCGTCACACCCCTACTAAACCGTCATAGAATAGAGCTTTTGAAATTAGAAGATGAGATCAGTGATGGACTTAGAGCACCAGAGCAACTTAGTTTTCGTTCTATAGTAAAAAAAACATTTAAGTTTTGTTAAACATTACGATAAAGTATCGTAAATCCATTTTTTCCAGATTTGGTCCACTGAACGTGCATATTTTTTGGTCCCCTCTATCAGGCTCAGTTGTTAGCATCTTTCCTCTGTGGCTGAGTGGTAGCGATGCTATCCTGTCCGTCCAGAGATCGTTGGGTTCGACTCCCGCCATAGACGGTGTGTGTTTTCCGCAGACAAGCTAATCGCTTCGCGGGCTGTGTTTGTAAATAAAATTAATAAAAAATTAAAAGTACATTTTGTTGTTGTACAGTGTAGTTAGCGAGAAGTTCCAGGGATTTCCATATGTATTTTAATAGATCTCATGAATAAATTTGTTTAATAAACTTAGCCTAAATTGCAGTTATTTTGTTTATAATTTGTTCGAAGCGGAAATTCCCGGCATTCCGGGAAATTTCCCAATGGTTCCCCCCGATTTCCTGGGAAATATAAAAATTTAGAAAAAGAAAGACTCTAACGGTAACACATTTTAATTTTCTTGTTGTCATTTTATCTGCTTGACTTGTTCTCATTTGCTTTGAAAAGCTCTCACAGGAAATCAGATAACGGCACATTGTGCTAGAGTTGTATGCGTAATATTTATGTTTGTCTATTGCCTATGCTCTCGCAAAAAAATGTCGGTCAATGTATTGCCGAAATGTCAAAGGCATTAGTACAAGTGTAGATTTAAAGGAGAAAACAACTAGAAACACAACGAACACCAAACAGAAAATTAATTTCATTAAGGAAAAAATGGGCTAATTAAAAAAGTCTAATTTAAACTGCATTAAAATTTATTAATAAGATAAAATCGTTAAGTGAAGCAATTGGCAGAATATTAATAAAACATGGCATTTTAAATGATAAGAAAATTTTATGCCAAAGGTGGAAGGGGTAGTGTTAAAAAAAAGCCTTATGGTATAATACCTACGAAAACAAATACAAAATTTATAGACACAAAATATTCCATAAAGGACAAGTGAAGAAAAGAGAAAAACAAAACTTAGCATAATATTATATTCAAGAATATTATAAACAATTAATAGTTGTTATCTGTGAAATGTGTAAAACAGTTCCCATAGTGTTAAATTACCCTGTGATAGTGTAATAGAAAAAATATGACCAAAATAATCAAACAAATTATTATAAAAAATATATATTCATATATGTAAAAACCAAATCAATCCATGACGTGAAAATACGATAACCATATGTTCTCCTTAGAGTTAAGAAATCTTAACATTTAAAAGAAAAATCCAACAGAAGCAATTTAAAATGTAAATAAAGAATCTCGAAATGAGAAAAACCTAAAACTTTGTGCTTTAGCAGTTAACGATGACACCAATTTTTGTAGTTTTAAACTAAAAAAAAATAGTAAATATATAAATAAATAATAAGCATAGAAAATATTGTATACATTCCATACGTGAATATTAAATATTTAGTAAAAGCGTTATTTAATAATATTGTTATACACATAAAAAGGCATTTAGTGGGACACTGATATAACGAATATTTATTTAGGGAATTTATTAAATAAAAAGTAAAAACAATATATGTAAAGTAAAATAGTTTGGAAATATTGATGCTTGGACTAAAGCCAAAATTGCTTAACTTTCAAAAAACCTTTGACTTACTCGAAATTAACTCTACACAATACAAAAACTTAATATTTAAATCTTTTTCTGACTCTATAACTATTACGCACTCAATTAAAGAAGAAAAAAAAACAACAAAAAATACAACAAAAGAAAATCATAACAATAACAATTTTCGACGAATATAACTGCCAAAACAAAAATACCGTTAATGTTGAATAAAAACAACAAGGAAATACTATAGTGTCAAAATTAAGTAGCTTTAGCTCTCTATCTCTCACTATATACAAAATTGCTTAAAAGTGAGATATGCAATGAAATTATTTAAATAATATGTGCTTTATGGAATAATCCATAGAATTGGAAAATCTACAAAAGTGCAATAACAAAAACCGCACGCTAAATAAAGAGGAGGTAAACATAAACACTTTTAAAGGTAAGAGAATCAACAAAAGAGCTTTGCTAGTTTCAAGAGTTGCCAAGTTTATGTTTGATAAAAATCGCTGAAAAAGAAAAATATTTTTAGTGAAATATCTAAATATGTATGCAAAAAAAAAAAAACTTGAAGATATTTTTACATGTTCATGACTATTAATGTCACTGTTATGACTATTAAATTAGATCCAATTTTTTTGCGGTTGTTTTATTTATTGTATCTTCAATTAAATTGAACTAAAATTAAAATTTTTAAGTCCAGCCAACGCCAGACAAAAATATTTGTTTCTGCGGTTGGTTCTTAGGTTGTCTTACGTCTTTCGTGTTCGGCTGAGAGTAAGGGACACTCTTGCTCTCAGCCGTGGTCTCTAAAGTTAATGATGTTACTGGCAGCGTTGTCATATCGTACGCGTTTTTACGATATGACAAAACGGATATATCCATACAGTGTCGTCATATCGTAAGTTTTTTACGATATGACAACACTGAGATATGGATATCCATACACGGTATATGGATTTCTCACTGTTGTTACATCGTAAAATACTTACGATATGACGACGTTGTATGACTATTTCCGTTTTGTCATATCGTAAAAACGCGTACGATATGACAACGCTGGTTACTGGCTAGGAGATTTGGGTGCAACTCCAGTTTTTTTACGTATCTTGTCACATGTTTTGAAAACACAATCTTAAATATCGGGACATCTAGATCTTTACGAATTCGCTTGTGCTGTTGGCTGAGTAGTTAGCGCGTTTGACTACGAATCCTGAGTACTTGAGTTCAAGACTAGTTTCAGGCAAGCCAACAACATCATGAATTTTTCTCATGTGCATTGGTGTGTTATTGTGTTGGTTGTTTTTGGACTGTTAAAGTGAAGAAGGCATGGCACTGATCACTTTGGCAATATCGGCAGCAATTAATACTAGCATATTCTAATGCACTTTACAGCACCCTCCTTCGTCGGTATTGCAGCAGAGCCGTCGGAGAAGTAAAAGAACTAATAAAATGGCTGCGCAGCTTAAACAACTCAATGCCTCTACTTACATCAGAGGGGCTTGCAACACTCCTCTACAAAAAAAAGCGCAATAGCAGAATTGTCAATCAATTAAGCGGTCACGTGACTTGTTTCGTGTTAGTTCTATTTAACGCAGGGAAATATTTTTAGTCATTATAGAATCTGCTGCATACTGTTATATCCGCATATTTACCAAACAATATACAAATATAATTTCATATATAAAAGCATTCTTTTATAATGCTTTATCGCTACATTGATCTCTTACATATTTACATATTTTCTTCAGAAACTTTTAATATTAGTTAGGGATTTTTTTTAAAAGACTGTCGAGCATGTCACAGAATAAATACAAATCAGTAACTAGCTTCATCAAAAGACGAACATTTTTCAAAGTGGAATTGAAAAACAATAATATTTGGCTGTAAGCTTTGCATGGTAATAAAAACCCTAGGTCCCAACGTAGCAGTTTTTATTGCCGGCAACTGTCAAATTTCATATTGAAATTTAAATTATTCTTTTTAGGTTGTATTTTTATATGAAGTTTGGCAACTGCCGCAATAAATATGGCTACGTGGACCTACTTATAGTATGGAACATTTATCGCTGCAAAATTGAAATAAAATAAACAGAATCTGAGGTTGGTAAAACGAAAACGATATGAATACAAGTACGGAATTAAAAGCTTTCTGATCTGTAAACGTGTGCGTGTGTGCGATAAAGCCTTTAAAACTCACAAACGTTGCTAAAGAAGGTGTATTTAAAGCTGGACCAGAATGCTTTAAAATGTTTACTAAAAAACTTAAGAGATTGGTAAATTTTCAACGATTTTGGTATGTAGTTTTTTGGGGAATAAATTTGCTAGGAAAAATTTTCTTTCAGTGGCAATGCTGACAGGGTTGTTTAATTTGTTATGTTTTTTATATAGTAAAGCAAAAATAATTGTTAATTTTTAATATTAAGATTTTAGTTTGGCTAAAAAATTGTTAAAATTTCCTATAGTGCGCTGTGATAAAAACATCAACAGTCAAGAATTTATTTTCAAATTTCTGCTATAAAAATGAACTCTTTGATATTTGAAATTCAGTTCAACCATTTAGAGGTTTCAGATTTGTCCTTAAAAATTATGTTTAACTTTTGGCAAATCATTTTCTAATATTATATTTCCCTTATTTCTTAATGCATTTTAAATAAACTGGCAACTTTTAAAACTACTGAACCAAACATTATAACATGCAATTTGAATTTTAGCAAACAGCAAACAAACGCAGGAAAACTAATAGCATAAACTTAAAAAAGGACCAACAAAAAAGGGACGAGGATTTGACTAAAAAAAACCATAAAAAAGCTTTAAAAGAAACTTAACATTCAAAGCTTAAATTATTTGTAACTCAACAACAAGCTTTCACCTAATCAATATTATAGCACACATTTAGTACCTAAAGCTTAACTAAAACGATATAGCTTTCACTGTATAAAACTGTTAATTTAAATGTAATTGAAAAAGCTCTACCACCTTTCAAAAGCTCTAAAACAATCTGAATAACTTTAAAACAATCTATTAAAAGAAAACATATCTATTATAAAATCAATTTATGTATAAATAAATAACTGTTTTGGGAATAAGCCAACAAAAGTTTAAAAACGTTTTCTACTTTAATTGCAACAAGTAAAAAATAAAGAACTTTATAAATGTCACAAATACCCGACGATGCCAGCAGTATGAGTGATGATGTATTTGAAGACCCTGAAACTACACAACGTCGTGTAGAGGAAACCAGACGTCGTAAAGATTATGCTAACACCGAATATAGTTTAACTAGAGGATCTGGTTATTATGGTGATGGAGCGCTGGCATCATCTGAATATTGTCGCTCGCAAGCACCCAGTGGCTATCCAGGCTATAGGCCACCACGGGAAGCATTACAAATGTATGCATTAGAAGATGCTGGCTATACAATAGATGATTATGATGATGGTTGGCGTTCCTATCACTATGATGAGGTGGGCATGCCATCGCATCTGCCACACCAACGCTTACCACCATTTGATGATACGGTCAATCATAAGGTAAGACAATAATGTTTAATTTAGTTGCATGTAAATAATTTCTTTTGCAAAGTTTTCGAAAGAGCATGAAGACTTAGAGAAAACAACTTTATTTTAATATTTACATATATTTTTTATAGGTAATAAATCATATTATCTTAAGCAAGTTTAAGGAATATTTAAAGGGGTTTTCTTTGGAATATTTGCAATAATTTTTTTTTATCTGTTTTTGATACTCCACAGAGTATATAAGTATATAGCTAGGATTCATTTTGTTTGTAATTTTTACTAACCCATAAAATTCATGTGGAGTTAGGCAAAGTTTATTTACCGCTGCACACTGGGCAAGCCTAATAACATTTTAGAAGTTTATCAATCACTTCAAAGCAGTAGGTCTGCACATTACCCTCTGGCATTAGTTTAATCGAATAAGCATTTATTTTCCAACTGGGTAACGCTCCATGTCCTAAAAGCAGGATGATTACAATCTTTCTAACAGAGACTGGTGTTCAAACTCTAAACTAGCGACACGAAAGTCCAGATTTGAATATTTTAGAGTATGTCTGGTCGTACATAAAGCGAAATAGATTCACCGATTTCACAAGAACGAGAGATGAAACAATCACAGACATCAGAAATGCATGCAGCGAGATTTCAGCAGGGTTTCTTAATACTTTGGCGGATTCTGTTCCAAACCTCCTTCAAAAATTTTAATTCATACAAGAGAACATATATTTTTATTAATATAAATAATTTCTTAACTTTAAACTTTTCACGGTTTTTTAACTATGCCTTGCAAACAGATGTCAAAATACTTATGCCACGTACTGATTTCTTCTCTTCTTATGATCTAAAGCTCAAATTATTATCATCCTACTGATTGCTTGTATTAAGGTATGTGGAATTTATTGTTAAATAGTTCTTCTGGCGGGTGCTAAGCCACCACCAGAATCTCTCTAGCCCCCCTAGAAATTCAAAATATTAGAGTAATTTTGTTAATATAAGTGAAATTTAAGGTCAAATATGGGCTTAGATTGCAACCTTTGAAAAAAATTCGTGTATCCAAGTAAATGAAATTATTTGAAATTTTGTTAAAATTTTCAATTAATATAATAGGATATTAACAAAAAAATTACTTGAAAATTTCCAAAAAAAAAATCGAGCAAAATTATGAATTGAAATTATAAAAATTCTGTTAGGAAATATTTAGCTAGTTTACTTACTGTATTATTGAATTTATTATCGATTATACACTTTTGAATTTGTTTTATTTTGTATTTTTACTCACTGTTTGTATTTTAACTAGGGATGTAACGATACGCCGTTTTGCCGATCCGATACCGATACCGATATTTAAAAATAAATATCGCCGATACCGATTCCGATACCGATACGAATATTGAAATTGAGTTCAAGTTTAGATTAACAAAACTCAAGCGCAATTTTTTTACTATACAAAATTACATTATAAGAGAGAATATTTAAAATTGATAAAACAATGGAAGTAATTTTTAAGGAGCTATATTTTCTTTGCTTCCAAAAAATCTATATTAAAAATATGCAAATAATTAGTAGAAAAGCAAGAAAATATGTTTAATTCCTTTATAATTTTAAAAAATACTCGCCATGCTTTTTAAAAAATCGATTTTTTTAAAGACATTTATCAACTAATATTCTTCTAAATAACTTTATAGCTTAATTATTAAAAGACTTCTAAGTTTATATTTATTCACTTAAATTAAAATGAAAATACAGTTCTGAGTTTAAATTCGCATAAAAAAATTGTGAAAATGGGTAATTTTTTATCCTTTTTCCTTGAGGAAAAATCATTATAGAATACCGAAAAAGAAATTTGTCCTAGCATCGCTTCCACCGAATTGGTAATCGAAAAACAGAACTTCTTGCAATGGCAAGGATTTGTAAAACTAATTAGAAATTATCCAAATTTGCAATACTTCCAGATCCCGAATTCTACATTTTCATGACTTCTTTGGAGTATCTTTTTCTTTTGCTGGAATAAGATTTATAAAACGACTTGAACTTGAATTCATGGTAAAATTACAAAATAACAGCATAAAATATTATTAGTTTTTAAAATTGACATTAATAAGATTTAAAAAATAACGAAGTGAATTTAATTCATGGTAAAATCGGACAAAAATAAATTATTTGTAAAAAAAAGCTCTGAAAAAATGTTTAAAAGTATCGTCGTATCGACAGTAAAATATCGCCGATACCGATGTATCGGAAAATCTGAAGTATCGCCGATATATCGGTATCGGTATCGGTATTCGTTACATCCCTAATTTTAACTTCAACTAGTATCGAACTAAGCTTCTTCAGGTTTGAAATCCAACGCACCAACCACTTTACCAAAAACACTCTTGGAAAACGGCAGCAAGAAGTTCATAAAACCTACTCTTACATACATATAAATTTATATCATTGAATGATTGTTAACAATCGGAAACAATGTGCATCCATAACAGATTAAGTTGACATTATTTTTTATATTTTTCTTGGCTGGACATCAAAATTTCTTTATTTGGTTTGTGATTCGCTTTGCTTTGACATCGTGCAATGGCATTCCAAAAACGAAATGATTGTGTTATCTGTAGATGTCGTACTAGCGAGCCTACTTGGTATGGTTGTTCCTTGATCGAAAGCTTGTTATTAAATATGTACGTATGTATGTAGCTGTGTTTGTTTAGCAAGAGAATAAAAGCAGAAAGTTCTCTTTTTTAAATAATTTTTCTCATATAAGTGCTATTTACTCTAAACAAACTTTAGGTTTTTTAGACATAAAATAAAATCTTATATTTTTTACATGCATTTAATATATACAAATTTTTACCTTATATTCATAGAATTTGAAATAAGTTTCAAATGTATTTTATGTAAAATTTTTCATACAAAATTTTCTTAAAATAGATTTCAAATACATTTTATTTATTTATGAATATGGGGGTTAGTCTTTGGGTTTCAATTGTGTTGGCAGTACTTTTATCAAATAACAGCCAAATCAACAAAACAGAATATTGATATAACGATAAAATTATTTAAACATTAATTTTTTACTGAGCAAGATTTAATTGGAAAAAATTGAACAATAATTTTTTCTGTGCACAGACAACAATATTTTGGAAGAAAATTTTTCATGATAGGGTCATATTTTTTGACCCATCATGCCGTATAAATGTAATTTAATAAAATTTCAACGGCAAGTCGATACGCGAAGGCGTGGTCGCAGGGGCCGGAAACTTTTTGAGAATGAATTTTGCATCTAGCCTAAACTTTTTGGGTGTGAGACAAAACTTATTTCCACTTTAAAAAAATAACGTACCGCCTAATGTATATGTATGTACTTAAGGATATAGAAGTTTTACTCAAAGCCAGTATTTGAAAAACTAGACTCCAAGTAGCTGTAGCACCAAAAAACACTAATTAGTCTAGCCAAGAAAAGTTAAAAACTTGTAACCGTTCATTGACTATTACTACCACTACCGTCACATTTAGGTAGCGGTAGTTGTAGTACCAGCGCAAAAAGAAAAATTGGAGTAGCCTAGTAAATAATTTTTTATTGATCTCGCTACCTTTAAGTTTTAGTAGAAGTAAAAGTAAAATTGTTACTACTACCTACTTTAGTAGTCATAGAAGGAGCAGATAACCTAGTATATGAAATAGCGCTGGAATAACATTTAGGTAGCAGTTTAATAACATTGAGTAGTTTTAGAACATTGAGTAGCCTTAGAATAACATTGAAGTAGCATATTAATAGCATTGAAGTAGCCATAAAATAACATTTAGGTAGCAGCAGAAGTAGTCAAACATTAAAAACTGCAGCAAATTAAATACAAAGGAACCATTTATAAAGCATTCAGGCAACAACACAGCACAAGTACTCATCGTTGGTTTCTAACTTTGCTGATGATTTCACTTTTTGACTACTGTTGCTGCTACCTCAATGTTATTGTATTGCTACTTTAATATTATTAACATGCTACTCCATGTTAATAATCTGCCACCTCAAAGCTTTCTAGTCATAACAAATAAAACTCTAACTATAGTAATTAATAGCTATAACACAAAAACCTCAATCAAACCAATAGAGAACTATTTAGTTTTTTAAGCTGCTACTTCATTTTTCTTTTTTTACTGCTACTTAATTTTTTATTTTTTGCATGTAGCAGTAGTTTTAAATAAGGTAATGCTACAAAACAAGACAAATGCTGCTGCTGTCGCTACTTGTAATTGTTTGCAGTCTAGATTTAGCAATAGTAAGAAAATGTTTGGGTAATGTAGTTTTTTAAACAATGTTCAAAGCTATTTTATAAGTTTAGATGATATGTTTTCTTGTAATAACTAACCCTACGTCTCCACTATGGTGGCCCTTAACAAAAAAGTTTCATTTTGGAAACATAACTCCAAAAAACATGTTTTGCAGAAAATGTAAATGTTTCAATAGAAATATAATAAGAAGCTACTTTCACGGGAAATTATTATGAGTAAACCTCGGTCAACCAGGTACTTTACATATTATGCAACATTATTACATTATTTTTATGATCATCCCTACTGTGCGACTGCTGTTGAAAAGGTCAGAAGCTTGAGAAAAGTTAGTTTATTTTAAAAATTTTTGTAACTCCATATATTAAAAAAACTACTTCCTTAAGTGTGTAAAGTTATAAAAAAACAAGTTTTGGTCAAAACTTTAGGCACAAATGTATTTTCCCTTTCAATCATTTAATAGGTGTTTTGTGTTCAACCACTTATCAAATTTTTCATACCCTTTTTATTATCGACTAAATTACCTTATGTTGTGGCAAAGGCAACCTTTTACCTAAACCCCTCAACAAATCAGTAGATAAGTTCTCTAAAGCATGCCGTTAAGTCTTCTAATTTTAAAATAACCTAAAGCTATTCACAAATTTTCTAGCAATATACATAATTAAAATTTCCTTTCTTTTTCTTGTCTTGTAACTATATTTAGACTATTTTACTGGGCGATTCTGGAGTGGGCAAAACATCGTTTCTGGTAAAATACAATACTGGAGAATTTCGATTGGGTTCTTTTTCTGCTACAGTTGGTATTGCATTAACGGTAAGTATCAAGAGAAAAACAAATAAATACACTTGAATGTATATGAAATGAACTCTGCTGCTGTATTAGTTAAGTATGTGTAGAAGCAAATGTTGAGGCAACATTTGTAAAGCGTATAAGCAAATTAGTTTGAATGAAACATTTTTTCATATTGCCAAAATGTTGTTGTTCTCTATAGTTTTTCCTTTGTTCAGAAACTTGTTGCTTCTTGCGTATTCTAGACATTTTGGCGCCTTTTTTTATTTAAGCATTCTTTATATTTGCTGATACGGTTGGTGTTTTGTGTACATCCATTCACATATACATATGCATGCATGTTAGTCTGTTTATACATACATAATTTTTCGTGTTGCCCAATAGCTATATGAAATATGGTTGTCTGTACAAATACTTCAGTTTGTAAAGTGTTTTCATAGCTTTTGGTTGTCATCACTTGTTCCATACGCAATAACACAAACTTCTTGTATACTAAATTTAATTTTTATTTTAACATAAAAGTAACAGTACACATAATAATAAAACCTTGCAAATTCCACCATATAACGAGCAAATACATGCATACAAAACAGCCAGAATAAAAAAAGAGCTTAAATAGTAAGAGTGTCTGTGGGTGTGTTAGTTAGTAAGATCTGTGTGCAAAAGAAAAGTGAATAAAAAAAATACTGTTTATTTAATGGAGTGCTTTGATATTTTGTGGTTTCTTTATACTCACACATGCATACATATATGCACACTTACAAAAACGTAACCATATTGTTAACCAAGTTATCGTTAATGAGCGGCTGTTGCTGTTGTTGTTGTGGTTGTTGTTTCTAAAGACTGTTTGCCTTGACATTGATTCTGTTTAAGGTTTAATATCTATCGTATAGGACTGTGTATGTATGAGGACGTCTGTGAATGCACAGATTCAATTAATATGTATCAGGGATGGAAAATATATACAGTTTCTATTTTCATAGATTACAAATCTGAAATTGAAGTGCAATATGTACATAATTTTACAAATAGCTGCTAACGAAATGTGGGTAACGATTTCGCGTTTTCGAACTGAAGAAAATCTGACTAAATTTTAGAAAGATTTGGATAGTTTTCTGATGAATTTCTTTTGTCTTATTATGAACTTTGACATACATATGTACAGTGTAATTTCGATATAATGAATCTAATTAGGATCGAAATAGCTACTGATTCATTGTACATATGTACAATTGAAACCTTGGTATAACGAAATTTGAAGAAGTACGAGAAAAATTCGTTATACCTATATATACTTTTTGACAAATTGACTTTACCATTTAGCTTTATTCTGAATTTTGAATGAATAATTCGTTATACAGAGGCCTTACACATGCTCTCGCAAATACATATATAGCTCGCTGTTTTGATAACGGGACTTTACAATTCAGCTTTATTCTTATTTCGTTGTATAGAGGCTTTTGAATGAATACTTCGCTATATAGAAGCTTTATAGCTTAACATTTCTACGTTATAGCTGTAGTGCATTTTTGTATGAAAAACTTTGCTATAAAGAGGGTTTTCAGGGCATTGAAAAAATATTCGTTATATTGAGTATTTCGTTATATCGAAGTTCATTATATCGAAGTTTCACTCTATACTAAAGGGAATATCTTCTATGAGCATCGATTAATGGAAAATGTTAATTTATGCAACATAGAAATTTTGTAATTATAAAAATTAATAAATTACACTAGTTTAAAAAAAAATTAGCCCCAAAAAAATAGATGTTTTTTCAGCTCATTTGAAACGGTTCTTTAGGAACCTAATAATGGATATAAGGGCTAAAATAATTTTTTTTTAATCGAGCGAGAAACAAAAAAAAAATGGAGGAGCCAAACAATTTTACATCTCCGAAGTGGCCTAGTTTGGGACTTCATATCTCTATTCCTGAGCTTTATGGGAAACACATCTTCTTAAGTTAAATAGCAATACTCCTCTGCTATATCCATGAGTAATTTTATATTCGCTTATAAATGGCTGCTTTATTTTCAAAATATTTTGGTTCTACCCCACTGTGCACTGTTTTCATACTCCATGGAACAATTTTTTTATGAGTTCAAATTTGGATTTTTTCACTAAATATGTTGTAACTTTCGGATTTTTTGTCCGATGTTAACAATTTTCCGCTTTATATGTTTGAAATAAAATTTTCCTTAATATATGGCTACAAATTTGTTTTGCCTTAAAATGGTAATAATCTAATTTTAAAAAATTTTTAAGCCTCAATAAATTTTGATCCGATCAACACAGTTTATATATTGGCTAAAAGAGGAAAGACACATTTATGCAACAATGCAGAGTCTATATAATTCAGATGAACAGTTCTCATGATTATTGGAAATAGCTAAAAAAACTTCTAAATAAACGATTGCGTAAGAAAATATATGAATGCCATATTCGTATTTAATGACCTAAAACTACCTTAGAAAATATCTCTTTTTGAGGTAATGGCAAAAAGTTAAAAATATGTACTAACAAATCGGTGCGAAAATTCTTAAAATGTTCTAGAATGTACAAATATCTTTGTACCTGCATACATCGCACAGGAAAAAACATGCAACTGCATATTTGCGGTTTCCCTGCTAATGACTATTTTTGAATTCTTTTCAGAATAAGATATTTAGTCGCCAAGTCTCTACATCGATGTTCGAACTTTTATTACTTATTGCTCTCTCAATACAAGCTTCCACCGCATTTTGTTTTACATACATATATCTCTGGATTGTATTTTTGAATATGTGTATTTATATGTATGTGTGTGTGAGGGTGCCCTGCAGATAATATTGAACTACGTGGTCAATTTTAGCTGAAATGGAATAGTTACAACATGGTCCTATGCAATACAGTAGTCACGGACCATATAATTTGCACACAAGAGTTTGTAATTAACCGTATTATATGCAGTGCAATGTAATTGCAAATAGTATATGCAATCGTTAAAACACGAACATTTGACTGCTTCATCAAGTAGTGACATAGAGTAGTTTTGAGACTACTCGGACGTAATGCAAAGATAGGCTATATGGCCCAGCCCTAGGACATTCGTAAAGTTAAATCGATCATGTTTTCTCTATACATTTGGGTTAACTTTGGACTAATCCTAGTTCTCTACATGCGTGTATGGACCGACCAGTCGCATTATTTGCAGGGTCAACTTTCTAATATAGATTAATATATGATTTCATTTCAACAGTACAAACATAATAATCAATTAAATTTTATTAATTAAAAATTTCATAAACAGATGGACTTTAAATGTGTCAAAGTGAATTGAAGTGTGTAAAATGTTAAAATGCTTAAATCAAATTAAATCATCACTCATCATCATATCAATCAATTACTTAAATGTAAAATATTGCAAATAATTGTATAATTACATAGTTCGCAGACGAGTTTGTCAAACAAAACAAACTACAGACAGATATAATTTTCGGTATGAGTTTTCCCCTGCGTATGATTAATGTTGAATATTTATATATTACTTATTCGCCTGAGTCTTAAAGGTATAAATGCCGTGTAGTAAGAAAAATAGAAAAACCCCATAAATCTTTATTTTACAAGAAACTTTATACATACATATATGTTATATTTTCAAGCTTTAAGAGCAACAGCTGCTATTTTTTTATTGTAAATTTTATGTACATGTGTATCCTTTAAATTGATTTTCTTTTTGTGGGAAGTATTTAAGACAAATGCCATTTTGGTTAAATGGTAGCAACTACGATTTTTGTCCAAATAATGCGGGAAAGTCGATGTATAAAAACTATGCAAAAAAATTCATTATATTTTTATGAGAGAATGAAGGAAACCAGTAAAATGTTTATGATTTTTTAATAAAATATTTCGACAAAAATTTTGCATAACATTAAATACATAGATCATATTTTATTTTAAATTTTATTGCGATCTATAACAACAACTTTCATGTACTTAAAAAATACCTCACGTTTTTTTCCATCAAAATTACAAAAAAAATTAGTTTTCAGCGATCAGTCTAATGCACACATAAAGAGTAAATAACTTTTCGTCTCTTCGGATATTGCCTAAGCATTGACTGATTTCATTAATATTTTGTACGAATGAAAATTATAGTGCCATTTTGTTTTATGAAAATTTAAGAGAGTATAGATCAGAGCCAGGCAAAGATAAAACTACATAAATGAGGAAAAAATTTGTTGTTTAAGTGTGTTGGTGTTTAAATGCATAGTTGATAGGTACAAATGACTGCTGTGCTCTTGTTGTTTTTTATTTTGATTGTTTGTGTTGTGTACATATAAATTGTCGGCTGCGTACATGTAAAATTTAAAAACAGCCGAAAAGTAATGGGCAAACGTCGTGGCTCACGGATACACATCGCCTGCCCCTGGTATAGATGATTAAAACTCAAAAATTGTAAAGTTTACATTATAATAAATTTTTTACGAAAAAAGCAGATTTTTAGCGAAAAAAATCACAAACACATCGTTTTTATAGTACTTTATCATAGTGATTTTAAATCGCGAATAAGAGCCTTAACTTCGAAAAATGACTGGGAGCATAAAAATCAGTGTACTCGTATTATCCTTACCAGTAGGTTGTACAGCTTGCTAAATGGAATAACAAATTAATGGAATAAAAAATTATTCGCAGAAAAATTATTCGAATGAAAGTTATTCGATTAAAAATTATTCGCTTAAAAATATATGCCTAAAAGTATTTCTATGGAAATTATTTGATTGAAAATTATTTTAATATAAAATTATTTGTATAAACATTTTGTTAATATAATTATTCGAATATAAATTAGAGAAAAAAAAAATTATTCGATGAAATTTTTTCATAATGAAATTCCAATAATATCTAGTTCACATCTGGATTTTATTTTAGGTGAATTTAAAGTTTATCCCCTTCACTCTTTTTCTCATCGTTAAGCGTCCCAACCATTACACAATATTTTTGCACATATCATTGTACATATTATTGCCGTTTCGATCTATACTATGCAATAAATTGCACAATACTTTCAAACTAAATATTACTTCATTTTCCTGACGGTGAAAAAGTAAACATAACAATGAAAAATGTTGCCAACACATTACACAATTTTCTTTATTGTACAATAAAAATCAAAAGCCTTTTGATTTTGGCCAATATATTGAGCAACCTTCTAATATGACATACACATTGGCAATATTATTGTGCAATATGAAAAATTGCACAATTATATTGCAAGTGTGTGGGGTACTTTATTGTGAATCGGCATAGGAAATCTTGTAATCCTGACATTTAAGGTATAAAATGTGTTCAGCACTTTTATGTAAATCAGCACGATGGAAATTTTAGTGGGAGATTTAAACCTTGAAACGCTTTGCTAAAAATCTTTAAAGACACCAAACTCGACTTGAAGGATTAATTTCGTAATTATTCTCAATTAGTACTGAAATGTCCCATAAAAGTGAATTTATGAGGCTAGTTTGTAAAATTGTTGATCTAGCTTTCAGTCTCAAACAGCACGAAGACGTATCGACGTTTTAAATTATACATGTGTGATCCATTTTAGGGGGATCTAATTTTCTCCCCTTTTTCCTCATTGTTATAGGGATGCCAATTCCAAAATCCCGATCCTGAAAATCCCGGGATATCGGGACTCGTCTTAAAAATCCCGAGGAATCCCGAAATATTTAAATTACGTTTTTTAAGATAAATTTTTATACAAAATACTCGTAATGAAAATTAATAATTATAACACTAATTTATAAATATATTATGGCCGTCAAAGGGTATCCTCTATCCCCACTCCCCTGGCCGGTGGTGATAGACGATGTTCTCAGTGAAAGTGGGCATAAAGTGACCGGATACGCTGATGACTCGGTGGTTACAGTAACTGGAAAACTCAACTGTGTTCTCTTAAACATTATGGATGATGCTTTGTGCACCATTTCACTATTGGGATAAAACTTGATTTTGGTATAGTATCGTTAAATGGATACAATATCCCTTATACTATGAATGTCAAGTATTTATATGATTTTCTTGATAGAAGGCTGACTTGGAATCTTTATAAAGCATTCTTATAACAGGAAGCCTCTAGAGTTGTGCTGAATGCACCTGGAGCATGAGCCCTTAAATTATCATGTAAATTTATATGCCGAGAACTCGACAGGTTGTAGTGACTACCAAACTATGCAAAGTGCAGATGTTGGCATATATTTTCTTGATACCAGTGCAATGAAGATATGTCCAGCCTTGAATATTCAGGCCTTAATTAGTCCAACGCCTATTCGGATTTTTATAAAATCCTCTGCAGCAGTGGTTGATTGTGGGATGGTTCTTTTAAACTCTCTTCATGTGTTAGCAACGAGTATTCATCGATCCTGAATATCTTGTAGAGAATGACAGCGTAAACTGTGAACTAAGGTTCAGCAACAGATTATGTCACCTTTCCACTTATGCAGCTCAGGGCTACGTGTAAGGATGTTGGTCCTCCTGTAGATTCTAGAAACTTACCGTAGCTTATGGATATATCAAAAGCCGATGATGGGATTGATGCTAGAGTCTTTGGACCTAATGCTAAAATATCTATCTCCATGGGTAAATGTCCTACGGAATTTCCGGCGGAAATTATGAGAACTGCAACATCTACCATCATTATTTTAAATAAAAGTCGTAAGGGCTCACATAAAGCTACCTTTTGCGATAGCCAAACAGCTTTGAAATTTCTGCTTTCATGGAAATTATTATCTGAGGTTGTACTAGAGTGCTTTGACTGCCTACAAAAGCTATAAATAGGTAACAAAATTTTGTATTTACTGAATAGCTGGTCATGGGTCCATCCAACCGGACCGCTGCTACTCTCCTTAATGGTCTCAGAGCAATTTTGTGGCGTCACTTGGTCAATGGCTAAAGCGTAGTATGCAGTTCTTACTGAAATTCAGGTTTGGAGTTTTGCATTTATTTCTACATGGAAAAATAATCGTGTAGAATTCTATACAGAGTTTTGTTTTCATACACACAAATTGATATATTTTTTAATTTATAACACACAATAACACTAAAAATTAATTACAATTTACGAAAAATTAGAAATATCAAAAATTCCGTTACCAAACAATTGTCTGAACATTAATTTTTCAGTTTCAGTTGACGGAAAAATTCTACACTTATTATTTTAACATGCCTGTAGTAGCCAATAAATGCCAAAATTCTGTGTACTTTTCTTTTGGAACTGCGTACTAATAAACGGAAATTTCTTTAAGAAATTTACCAACCTGAATTTCAGTTTGTTTTTTTTTACACATTTAAAACAATAAATATTTCAAAGAATTTGTTTAGATAATTTCCTTTTCTTTATGCTTGTTTATGCACGTGTGCAAGAATTATTCACTACATTGGTATAATTATTAAAATATATATTCTGTGTTTAGGAAAATTGTGCCTTTTTTCTCGAATATAGCACAGGAAACCATGATGAATAGCTTCCGCTTCCAGACTGCACGTATTCTCAAAATAAAAGGTTTATTTAACATGCAAACATGTATAAATAATAAAATGACATTTACAATATCAAGTATTTCTATGTATGCGAGAGTAAAAGTTTTCCTAAACATTGTTATTCATACTATCTCGTTAAAATAAAATGTTAAAGTTTTTTATGAAATGTTCCATCTCTTCAGTTTTAACATATTACGGTTGAGCCGTTTAATTACAAGTTGGTAGACAGACTGCCAACGAAAAAGAGTTGAAGCAAAAGTTTTCACCAGTTAAAAGAAATCCTTGATTGGCTTTGTAATTATTACTTTAAGGTAAAGTTATTTTAAATCTAAATATTATGGAATTATAAGCGAAGTTTTAATGAATATTTGCTTAGCAAATATTGGTAGAAACTTAATACAGATTACAGGTCTATAGGAATTAGGACTTCCCGGACGTTTACACTTCCTGGGAAACGGGAATAGAAAAATCGTGTTCCTGGGAATTACCGGGATTGCCGGGAAAATTTGATTTTCTAAATTAAATAAATTTATTATTATTGGCTTGATATCGGTTTTAATTTTTAATCTTTCAATTAAACTATATTTTTATTTAGAGATAAATATGAAACATGTAGAAAAAGAAAAGTGGTCGAAGCGGTAAAGAACTCTGATGAGATTAGCGGGAGCTATCGAAATGTCAGTTCAACCCTCCGCGCAGTCAAAATTTTCTTTGTCTACATGCTTCACATTTATATCTAAATAAAAATATAATTTAATTGAAAAATTAAAAATTAAAACCGAACTCAAGCCAAAAATAATTAAATATCTTTCGATACGAGCCCATACAGTTCGAATAAACTCATTATTTAATTGTTAAATTTATTATTATTGATAATTTTTAAGTTATAGAGTGTATAGTTATTACGCGGTAAGAGACCGCATAAAGACTAATTATCGACTATTAGCATAATTATTTGTTAAAAATTTAATTTTAAGGCCTCCAAATTATTTTATAAAAGACTTGTGTAATCTTTGTAATTTTTCTTGTCAAATTTCCAGGAGTTTTTTTTATCATTAAGTACAATTAAGTTACAGTGCACCGAACTTTACATACCCTGAGTATGACAACGTGACAACTCAAAGTTTTTAAAGCTTCTATGAGCTTAAAATTTCCATTAATCTCTCAAAATGTTTTCTTTAATTCTGCGTAAAATCACACAAAGTTCGTTCATGATCGAATGCTTTACTTTAGGAAACGAAGTATTCTATCTTCCTCTGATACAGTGGTTGAACAACACTCTCTACTAAATTTCGAATCAAGCAACACATTTGCTTGTAGACGTATTAGGAAAAATGGCATGCCTTCAATTTCATGGAGTTTTTATGACATTTCCGTTCAAATGGTTAAGTGGGAAATTATTATTATTCGGCTTAAGTTCAATAATTGAATTAATGTAAATTCAAATTATTTTTAAGAGTGGAATATTAGAATATCTAATCAGACTAGCAGAATGGATTAGTACTACTAATTTCAACAGCCGCTACACTGTCATCAACAGCGTCCTTTGTTCACTTTTACCATGTTTGATCGTGGACGCTAGTATTAAGGAAACATCAGCTATTTAACCAACTTTTATGACGAAACAGAATATGAGTATCACTATATTCGTTTTTTTAATATGGTAAACACGAAGTTTCACCTCTGATTATTTATTCTAATCTTCCAACTCTTATTTTATTTTTGGTTTTGGATATTTTTTCGGATTTCCTTCAAACACAGCTAAGAACACTCTCGATCAAATCACCTTTAAAACAAACAACTAGACTTGAATAGGGGAAAAGATCTGGTCCGAAGACCGGCACTGCGACAGCTAGGGGATCTTTTGTGGCATAGATCTATAAATTAAATCAAGCTCTGCATGACTCTGCTTTTGAAAATTAGCACAGATGTTTGAGAAGCCCGCCTAATGTCATCCGAACACAGAAACTCAGAATAGAAAACATGCCTTCTACTATTACGTAAGACAATACATTCAAAAAGTATGTGTGCCGTTGTCTCATCTTCTTCCAAGCATAAACGACACAAGGGTGACCGAACTTGGTTACTTTCCCATAGAGGATACTTCAGTCCAAGGTGACCAGAGAGAAAGCCTGTAACCAGCCGTAAATCATTCCTGTTGAAATTGAGGATGCCACTATATGAAAATGGCTGCATCAATTCTTTGGCTTCCCTTAAACCAGAATAACTCAGCCACACTTTCTTTGTGGTCGATATGTCATTTCCCTTGATTAAGTACTTGACAGCCGACCAGTTTATACTAGGGATGTAACGATACGCCGTTTTGCCGATCCGATACCGATTCCGATACTTAAAAATAAATATCGCCGATACCGATTCCGATACGAATATTGAAATTGAGTTCAAGTTTAGATTAACAAAACTCAAGAAGGGCAATTTTTTTATTATGCAAAATTAGAGTGTAAGAGATTATTAATATTTAAAATAGATATTAACATAGTATATAAAATTGGAAGTAATTTTTAAGGAACTACATTTTCATTGCTTCCAAAGAATCTATATTAAAAATATGCAGATAATTAGTAGAAAAGCAATTACAAATTTGTAATTCCTTTGTAATTTTAAAAAATACTCGCAATGCTTTTTAAAAAATCGATTTATTAAAGGACATTTATCAACTAATATTCTTCTAAATAACTTATTAGCTTAATTATTAAAAGTCTTCTAAAAGTTTATATTTATTCACTTAAATTTACATGAAAATACAGTTTTGTGTTTAAATTCGCATAAAAAGAAACAAGTTCTGAAAATGGGTTATTTTTCATCCTTTTTTAACCGACTTCCAAAAAGAAGAAGGTTATCAATTCGTGTGTATGTTATTTTTTTACTTTTTTATGTTTGTACACGCATAACTCTGTCATTTGTGAAGCGATTTAAAAAATTCTTTTTTGCTGGAAAGGGTTTGCCTGCAGTTTGGTCCCATAATTTTTTTTTTAAAATGGGAGGGGGAAATTCGCTCCCCTCCATGCATAACTCTGTCATTTGTGAACCGATTTTCAAAATTCTTGTTTTGTTTGAAAGGGTTTGACAAAAATTGGTCCCAAATTTTTTTTTGTCGAAAATCGGAGAGGCAAGTTTGCTCCCCCCCCTCTCCCTCCCCACCAATCCATAACTATGTCATTTGTGAACAGCTTTTCAAAATTCTTGTGTTGTTTGCAAGGGTTCGCTAGTAGTTTGGCCCCATAATTCTTTTCGAAAATGGGAGGGGGAAACTTGCTTCCCCCATGCATAACTTTGTCATTGGGAACCGATTATCAAAATGTTTTTTTTTATTTTAAAGGGTTTGACTACAGTTTTTTTTCGAAAATCAGTTGCGAAATTTGCTGCAAGCCCCCCTTCAGGTTGGTACCATAATTTTTCTCCAAAATCTGTGCGGGATTTCCCCTTCCCCCAGAAATATTGATTATCGCATAGCTTCTCCATTTATGGGCCGAGTTCCAAAATTTATTTTTTGTTTCGAAGGGTTTGCCTAGAGTTTAGTCGCACAATTTTTCTACGAAAATCTGTGGGGCAAGTCTTCCACGCCTCCACCCAAAATATTTATTAGATCACAATTCCTCCATTTGTATACCGATTTTCAAAATTGTTTATATGGAAGGCCATCTAGTATATTACTCTTTATACTGAAGTCGGCTTGTTTTTGCCAGAATTATTTGAGGAATCATTATAGAACACCGAAAAAGACATTTGTCCTAACATCACTTCAAATTCGGTGATTGGTAATCGAAAAAGAGAACTTCTTGCAATGACGAGTAAATGTGAAACTAATTAAGAAATTATCCAAATTCGCAATATTTCCGGATCGCGAATTCTACATTTTCATGATTTCTTTATAATGTCGTTTTTGCTGGGAATAATATTTAAAAAACAACGCATTGAATTTGAGTTCATGGTAAAATTAACAATAAATAAATTATTGTTTTTGCAAAATAACAGCGTAAAATATTATTAATTTTTAAAATTGATATTAATAAGATTTAAAAATAACGAAATGAATTTAGTTCTTGGTAAAATTAACAAAAAAATAAATAATTTGTTTAAAAAAAATTTTAAAAAATTTTTAAAGTATCGTCGTATCGACAGTAAAATATCGCCGATACCGATGTATCGGAAAATCTGAAGTATCGCCGATATATCGGTATCGGTATCGGTATTCGTTACATCCCTAGTTTATACCACAAAACGGCTCTGGGCCCATAGGAGGAGTAGCAGAGTCCCTTCTGGCCAATTCGTCTGCCACCTCGTTACCCGGATGACCGCTATGGCCAGGTATCCAGTAAACGGAAACCTTGTTCAGAGTCAAAGCACTCTAAAACAAGCCTAGAACGGAATTCTCAACAAAGGAGGGATTTAAGACCTGCCTGACTATCCAACTCTATCTTCCGTTTTGGATCTATCCGTATACCAGCATAAACTTCTGGAAGAGGGGGTCTGTTTTCTTCCCACGTTGCCCTGAGCGGAATTGTAGCATTGAATCTCCTGTCGAACTTAAGTTCACAGTTTATCCTGTTACTAGGCATTCTTAGCAGCCCTCTGCAGGGAGTACTCAGGATCGATGAGTGCCTGTTGCCTACACGACTTGCAGAGTTCTCGAGACTCATCCTATAAGCAGCCATAGCCGCTGCGGATCTTATAACGATTTGTGTTGGTGTTAATCCAATCAAGGCCTCAATGGCCAATGTTGGAGATGACCTCATTGCGCCTGTAATAGGAAGACATGCCAATCTCTGAACTTTGTAGAGTTTGGTTGTCGCCGCAACCTGTTGTGTCTTTTGCCACCATACAATCGCGCCGTACGTAATGATTGACCTAACAAGCATTATATAGATCCACATGATTATTTTTGTGCTCAAGCCACAGGTGCACTTTGCACAACTCTTCGCCGCCCAGATCGCCCTAGTGGCTTCCTGTGTTATGCATTCAACATGACGGTTCCAAGTCAACCTACTATCAAGAGTAACCCCCAAATATTTAACGTCGGTCGAATAAGGAATATTGCACACATTCAACGAAACTGTCCCCAGAGCAAGTTTTCTCCTAAGAGAGAAAGGTAACAGAATAGTCTTGTCAGAGTTGACCGGCAGGCTGTATCTCCTACACCATGTCATGACAATGCACAAAGAATCGTTCATGACGTCTGAGAGAACGTTGCCGAATTTGCCAGTTGCCATCACAACGAGGTTGTCAGTGTACCCTATAACTTCGGAGCCTTGTTCGCTAAGAATGAGGAGAAGTTCATCTATTACCATTGAAGAAAAGAGTGGTGACACCATTTGACACCATTTGGGAACACCGTTTGACTGCATTAATAGTAATCATATGGTTTCCCATCGAAACAGTTATATCCCTGCTCTCAAGCATAGACCTAATCCATCTCACAGAACCGTCGTCAAGACCTTTTTGCCTAATAGAGCTGTCTATTGAATCATAATTTGTATTATCAAATGCGCCATCAATATCTAAAAAGGCACACAACGCGATTTACCCCACCCATGAGCCCTCACAATCTTTGTAACAAGATGATGAAGAGCATGCTTAATCGATTTACCCTTAGCGTATGCATATTGATTTACATGCAAGTGGGCGATATTCAAAACCGTCGATCTAATGTGCAGATCAATTAGTCTCTCCATCGTTTTCAGCAAAAAAGATGTTAAGCTAATTGGCCTGTGTGATTTGGCCACGTTTTCTGGCCTGTTGCCTATTTTAGGTATAAATACAACGTTAACCTTTCTCAACAGTAGGGGTATGTGTCCGAAGACAAAACTGGCCCTAAATAGGGCAGCTAGGGCACAGATCAGTTTATCAATGCACTTTTGCAAGAGTGTTGTGTACAGAGGAGCGTTTAAATTGTCAAAAGTAATTTTCAAGCTCATTCCATGAGAGTAAAATTTTTTTGGGATATCATGAACCAGTCTCCATCTTTTTTTTATATACAAGAAAGAGCAAAAACGACTTATTCGTATGTGATGGATTATTGAAACACACAAGCAGAGAGACGTGGTGTTTATCTGAACACATTTTTTTTTTTTAGAATTTTCACGTCACTTATTTGAATCTAGCGGTTGTAGGCATCTTTGCTCGGATCTCATTCTTATGTCATTTTCCCTTAAGTTTTTACACAAAGTTTTTTTTGGCATATATTTACGAAAGTGTTAAAAGAAAAGTTCCAAAAATTTTATATCGTGGACATAATTTCAAAGATAGTGTGTTTTTGCTCTACTGAAAAAATTTGTCTGAAAACTTTCTTTATTCAAGAAAACCACAGCTATTTTCTGTTCAATAATACTTACAATAGATCCAAGTTACTGAGTGTACACTGAAAGAATTTTTCTTCATAAAACCAATGAAACAATTTCATTATATATTTTCATTAACCCAATGACAATTTCATAAATCCAATGAAAATTTCATTAATATTGTGAAAGAATTTCATTGGTTGGATGATAATTTTATCGATCCAATGAAAAGTTTCATTAATATTGTGAAAGAATTTCGATGCTTGAATTTTAATGGGATTTTTGAAGGTTGAATTTTAATGAAACTTTTTCATTGGCTTTATTAAATTACCATTCGTCCAATGAAAATCTTTCACAATATTAATGAACTGTTCGTTGAATTCGTGAAATTGTCATCGGATTTGTGAAATTTTCATTGGATTAATGAAAAAATCTAATGAAGCGAAATTCTTTCTGTGTACTTTAAATAAAAATCCAATTCCTTGTGTTGTAATGTTTTAACCTGAGAAACTCTAAATACTTTATCCATAATTTTGTTATCTAGCCCACTGTGAGTGAAATGCAGTTAAACAAATCTCACATTTTGTTACCACTTATTAAACTTAACTTGACAGCATTTTTAAAAAGCTTATTTTCTGTTTTACTCTTTGGCATTTTGCTAATAGCATTTTCAATTCAATTTGGCACACAATTTCAAGTTTGGTTAAATAGTTTGAAATTAGCATACAGTCAGTCAATCGATTGAAATTTATTCCGTCATTTACATTTAATACTCGTATAGAATTACTATGGTAACATAATTATTCTGACCACTTGCATCCACTTTCATCTATTTGTTTCGTTGAAAAATGTTCAATATTTCATTATTTTTGTTTAATGCGCGAACTAATTTGTTCTAATATAATTGAAATCAATTGGGTTCAGTACATGTACATGCTAATGTACAAATATATGTATATGACTTAGATTATATCCCCGTAGGCCAAGTCTTCGAGACATCATTGAAAATTATAAAGTTTAAGTTAAGGTTAAGGTTACTGATACCGCTAGAATAAAATTATTTAAAGATGGAATTACTTGACAAAAAAGCATTAACTCACAATATGCACATCCAGAGCTGGAAGTGCTTTAATAATAATTCCTTATTACAAAAAATATAGTGATATTTACGTATTAAGCCAAACTACTTTCAACACATAATCTTGTCAGAATATATTCTTTGTACACGAAAGCGTATACCACCTCGCCGCCATACTTATTCCTAAATGTGTTTTATAGGCGACAAATCATTGATAGTCTTGCAGACAACAGCGATGAAAATGTCGTTGGTAACAACTGGGAGTACAGGGATGGTAGCTACTCATACATGGTTGATTCCCATTTCAAATCTTTTTCGCGTCCGTTGAAAGTATAGTAAAATATGTCGTATAATAAACGCATAAATTATAAAATGAAAACTACTTTAGCATGATTTAATAGATTATAAATAAATGTACATAAGTTTTTTTTGTGTAAGATACATAAGTTTTTTTTGTGTAAGATTCTCCATTAGGTGTTAAAAACGAAGAACGAAAATACTGTGTTTACGCTCTTCATACAAAATGGCGTGTCTGTAACGCATGCTGTTGAATTTCAACATTAAGACATTATGCATTTTTCCAAACACCAGATCAACTTATAACGGTTGTAGAATATTTGCATTTTATTCTTTTATTTTACACATCAAATTTTTGAAAAGTATTGGAAATTAAATTTTTTTTTAAATTGTTGTTGTCCCTAGTCTGATGTATTGAGCGTTACGCTTTTTCAGTACGCTTCATTCCTCAGTTTAATTATTAGAATTGCGCTTTAAGAACATGCACTAAAATAACAGTGAAGGTTTTGTACTTCTAAATATTTAAAAGTTTTGTGAACTTTGTTAAATAGTGTTTTATCGCAAAGCGTTTCATCAATCAATCATGGTCTGTATCCAAAAACATGTATTTTTTTTCAAGAGAAGCAGGCAATTAAAGCCTACCAGTTAATTAATTAATGCGTTACCTTCTTAGAGAAAGGGATAGAGTAGAGAGAACAGGTGGTGAAGTGGGAGAGAGATAGAAAACTTAATTCATTTACAACTCTGCTATTGCGCATTTTTTGTAGAGCAGTATTGCAGCCCCTCTGGTGTCAAGTAGAGGCATTAATTTGTTTAAGCTGGGTTGCCATTTTATTAGTTCTTTTACTTCGCCGATGGTTCTTCTACAATACAGACGAAGGAGGCTGGTGTGAAGTGCATTAGGATATGTTAGTATTACTCGCTACCGGTACAAGTGCATATTAGAAAAATGCGTAATGTTGTTGGCTTGCCTGAAACTTGTCTTGAGCTCAAGACCTCAGGGTCAGCCAACAGCACCCTCGATGGAATTTTTTAGTGAATAACTAAGATTTAAATAATAACTAAGATTTAAAATACATAAAATCTTATAAATCGAAACCGTATTGAATTCAAAATAAAGTGTGTGTTCTGAAAAAGTATTGAATTCGTATAAAAATGTATTGAACGTTACGTAATTTTTTTTTAAATATGATTTATTTATAAATTTTAGGACGTTAAAAAAATCAACAGCAGCTGAAGATTAGACGCGATATAAAGAACATTATCTGTTAACAAATTTCTGGTTTTCTTTCAAAAAAATTTGTGTCTTTCGCACTGTGGGTTATTATATTTTCGAAGCATGTATTTTGCAGGTCGTATTTTGCTACAAAAAATTATTTAAAATTGACATAACTTTTGATATTAATGGTCAATTTTGTTAAGATAAGTCTTATATCAAAGAAGAGTGAGCCTACTTTTTATATATGTATAAATGTATATAAGGAGTTATTTTAAAACATAGAAATTGTGAACTTAATTCACAATTGAAAAAGGGGTCATAACTTTTAATTTCGTTCTGCGATTATTATAATTTTTTTGTTTTTAGAGAGTATATGAAGAATACTTTCAAATCTTATACTCATTTTTTGTGGTGTACTTTTGCGCAAAAAATCCATTCTTGGAACAACTGCGAAAGCAAATGTAACGCTCAAGACACAAAAATGTTAAAAAATCGAAAAATATAATTTTATTTGAGGATCCATAGAATGAGGCGAAAGCTATAATAAGAAGCCAACCTTCTCAGTTGATGCTTGATGAAAAAACTACTACAAAAATTTCACACCCCTGGGACCATGCCTTCCAGTACCGAATTTCGGTTGAAATTTTACTAAATTACTTTTATATGGCATGATGACGCCGTCGAAAAATATGACAGCATCATGAAAAATTTTCTTCCGAAAAGTTGTCGTCTGTGAAGATTACAACAGCCTTTGCCTTACCTCCTACTCTTATCTAAAGCGTATATTTAACAAAATAAACACCAAAATATCGAAAAACCCCATAAGTATTGAAATAAAAAAACCATAAATTTACAAATTTCAGTAAAATATTTCATTCCCAAGAACTAGAAATTGTTTCTTTAGTTATTTTAGCCGCTGAAAGCCGATCTGAACTCTAATTTTTTTTATTAGTTCTAGTTTTCGAAATATGCCGTTATTTAAAAAATAAAGGCGCTTGCACGACATATATTGGCAAAACTGAAGAAATCCCATTCAGTAAAAAATAAAAGTCAAAATTCGATTTACGTCGAGCGACCATCTGCCTCTTAATTTCAGTGATATCGTAAAAGTTTGAAACTAAAAATTAAAAATTTCATAAAAAATTTGAAAAGTTCTTTCACTAAATTGTGAACAAAGTCAAAAGTTGTGAAGCAATTTCAACGATAAATGGTCCATTTCCTTTGGAATGTTAAGATACATGATAGTAGATAAACAAGGGGATCGTTGTTAGTGTATTTTTATTTTTTTCATGAATTTTTAAAAACAAAAATTATAAAATGTTTTATGAAATTTTTTAATTTTTAGGCTCAAACTTTTACGATATCGCTGAATCTAATAAACAAATTTGGAAGCATATTTGGAAGATAATTTTGTTGCCGAGTTTTCGGTTTTACTGAACAGGGCAAGCCCTTCTCCACATGCAAAGGAAAAACATGGTTGAGGCAATCATAATCGAAGAGCAACATACCATGATTGAATATATGGTTGAAAACAACTATATATATTTAGTTTAAAACAACCATATACATGGTTCAAACAACCATATGTATGTTTCAAAACAACGATATATATCGTTCAAAATTACAATAAATGGTTTGAAAAAACCATATATATGGTTAAAAACGCCAATATGAATGGTTCAAGCAACCATGTATATGGTTCAAAACAACTATATATATATCGGTCAAAATTACAAAATATGGTCTGAAATAACCATATATATGGTTAAAATTAACCATATAAATGTTTCTAAATAACCATATATACTGTTCTAAATAATCATATACATATTGTTTTCTTAACCATAAGTTGATTAAAAAATTGACAGGAGCTAAAAAATTTTATTATTTCAATTGAAATCAAAAACAACATTTTTCCACTGGTCAGTGTGTTGAATCTGAAATAAAAATTTTTATTATCTATTTTCACATAGATACTCGTACATACATATTTGTTGACACGTGTTATATTTACAATCGGGCATGTTCTGAAAAACACTTCGTTGTGAAATCGGCAACTTTTAGGATAGATTCCAACTAAAAACTCACTTATTGGAGTTTTTCACTTGGTTTTTGTGTTTCAGATATTTCACATATCCGATTAAAGAACACTTTTCTTCGATATTAAAATTTTGCTATTTCAAAACTAAATGGTCTTCAGAACATGGCCGAATATTAATTGCCGGAATATATCACTTTTTGTTATTTTAATTTTTTTATTTTTTCACACCAACCGCTCACAAAAATAAACCAAACGCTGTCAAGTAAAACACAAAACTAACAAAAAGCATTCAGCAAAGGGATAGAACAAAAACTTTTTTGGAAGCAGAGAGCCATGCCTGTTTTATAACCATAGCTTTATTGCAAACAAAATAGTATAGAAAAGAACGATATTTTATTCTTATAGAACTATTCTGTTTTTGAATTTTTAAATAAACCATGATTGTAGTCAGAATTTTTTCAACAATATATATTGTTCAAGCCAACCATGTGTCAATTTTCATGAAATCTATTAATTTCATGATTAAATGTAAACATTAGTTTTTATGCCTTAAACTAATTAAGGTTCACAGTCTTTAATACAATAATAAACATGTCATTGCTGACGCAACCATGCCACAACCATATCTTTTCTTTGCGTACATGTGAACTTAAGTTAAAATTGAAAAAGGGGTCATTGCTTTTAATTTCGTCCAGCGATTGTTATAATTTTTTGTTTTTTGAGAGTATATGTAGTAGGGATGGGCAAGTGAAACAATATATAGATATATATCGATATCGATACATTTTTAAATATCGATCGGCATCGAATATATCGAATAAAAATATCGATATATCGAAATATCGATATTTTTTCAACAATGATAATTCATACGTAGTCCCCAAATTTTTTTTTTTAAATAAAACAAAAAATGTACCTTTCTTATAAATAATTAAGCTGGAAAGAGATAGTTGTTTCCAAGATCCTTACTGTTCCACCAATATTTCATGGAGCACACATAACAAAATTACACTCAAAGAATGAAAATTTTTCGAATACACAAAATATTATAAATTAAACAAAATATTCTCTTAGTAATATGTACTGTTAGTAATATTCTATTTGATGAAGACCGTGCCGAAATGTTTTTCAAAATTGCACGAAAAACAAAACCAAAGCTAAAAATATCGAATTCGATACTGTCGATATATTTGGAAAAAAATATCGATATATCGGTATATCGAAATTAAAAATACCGATGATATATATCGATATATTTTTAAGAAAATGCCGATATATCGATATGTTTTGCCCATCTCTAAAATGTAGAGTGCTTTCAAATCTTATATTATTTTTGGTGGTTGATTTTTTTTGCAAAAATTATTCCTGGAACACCCGCGAAAGCAAATGTGACGCTCAAGACACAAAAATGTTAAAAAATCGAAAATTATAGTTTTATTTCAGGATCCATTGAATGAAGCGAAAACTTTAATAAGAAGCCAACCTTCTCACATTTATATATTATATTTAGAATGAGATTCAGCCACGTATCTACATAATATGTTGTCCGTTACTTGTATGAAAATATTTTTTTTATGAAAATGTTCCCCTCAAAAAGTTGATGCTTGATGAAAATGTGAGACTCCTCAAAAAGTTGATGCTTAATGCAAAAACTACTACAAAAATTTCATGCACCTCGGACCACGCCTTCCCCCCGTACTGAATTGGGGTAAAATTTTATTAAATTACATTTATACGGCATGATGACGTCAAGTCGAAAAATATATTAACATCATGCAAAATTTTCTTCAGAAAAGTTGTTGTCTGTGAAGATTCCAACCGCTTTTGCCTTACTTACTTTTATCTAAAGCGTATATTTAACTAAATAAACAGCGCTTGAAGGCGCTTGCACGAAGTATGTATATTAGCAAAGGGTTTGCCTTATTAAGCAAAAGAAAAAAAAACAAAATTCGATAACAAAATTATGTTTAAGTCGAGCAAACATCGTTTCTTAATCTGCCTATTAATTTCAGAGATATCGTAAAAGTTTGGACCTAAAAATTAAAAATTTCATGTGGTGTTTGGAAGCACTCTACACATAGTCTCTACAAATCAGAAATTATAATAATCGCAGAAAGAAATTAAAAGTTAAGACCACTTTTTCAATTTTGACTTAATTTAACATGGAAAAATAAAAAAGTTGTATGTTTTATAATAATTATTTACAAACATTTATAGATAGGCAAAAAGTAGGCTCATTCTTCTTTCCAATAAGACTTATCTTAATAAAACCGACTAACAATATCAAAAGTTATGTCAATTTCAAATAATTTTTTTCTGCGAAAATATAATAGCCCACAGTGCGAAAGGCACAAATTTGTTTTCAAAGAAAACCAGAAATTGGTAAACAGATAATGTTCTTTATATCGTGTGGGTCATCATCATTTTTGGAGGGTGATGCCAAAAATATTGCCACTTTAAGAAATAACGGACACTCTAGTGTTTATGTATGCAAATAAATAATCATATACTTATTTGCAACCTTGCAGATCTGAAAGCTATTTGAAACTTGGGATTTACATCCATAAGTGTAGCTCGGCTATACAGTTTCAAAACACGGTAAGTGACAAATTTATCGAAATCGTTTGTTTTGTATTTTTAGGTCCTATAGGGTCTTGTGTAAATTATTCGATATAAATTTCATTATTTCTTTCTTTAACTAATTATTTCTTCATACAGTATTTGCCTAATAGCCCAGTCATTTTAAGGTTTCTCTGCGGGATGTGAGATAATAAGCTGAAAATTCATATACACCTTCATTTTGATGTTCTTAAAGTTGTCTCGAAAGTCTCATAGAATCTCTTGTCTGCGCCGTAAGTTATTCAAGGTCAAAGGTCACAAAATGATGTTAACAGTTATTATAAAAATTGTAGAGCGTAAAATTTGCAACAAATTTTGTATTAAACATTTTTGCATACGCCGAACTGTTTCTGAGATACAGGGCAGAGAGCCCGCAGCGTAAAGCAAGGCCAACCGTGAATCTCAGTGAATAATACCTTGTATAAAGTTATTAAATAATTCAAATATCATTTAAAAGAATCATATTGTATTATATATTTTAGTTAATACGTTATAGATAATAACATTTTGCATATATCTAATATATTCATTTAATAATACTTACACAAAAAAAAGCGCCGTTCTAAATTCAAGTGTTTTCTACTTACTTTGAGTACGTGTCGTACTAAAAATTTAAGTACTAATAACACTAAAATGTACTTACATCAAGCCGAAAACGCGAAAAGTTCTTAAATCATGTAAAAAATCTTGAATCAAGTTTAAATTTCTTAAATTAAGCACAAAAATTTTTATTTTAAGTACGAATATTTTTATAAACTTTATACAAAGTCGTAGTGTGTTGATATTTGTTTGCTTGTTGATAGCCACAATTCCTTATTGTGCTCATGTTGTTGTTTTTGTTGGTATTTTTGTTATCTCGTATTACATGCTGCTGGTGTATACTGAATTTTAGGTGTCGTTCTTTCATGTACTGATTTAGCTGAGTTGTCCAAGGCGTTGTTTTACAAACATGATTAGGTAAGTTCAATATCAGGAATGAACAAAAATAAATTTTAAAATAAAACAAGTACGTAACAGTATTAGATTTAGCTAAATATTAAAAATATAAATTCTCAAGTCTGTTCTAGGATTAAATAAGGAGAATTAAACCTGATTCGGGCTTGATTTAAGTACGCGGCGGGATTGATTCAAGTATGCGGCGGGATTGATTCAACTATGCAGCGGGCTTGAATCAAGCATGTAATACGACAATTGTCGCTACTTGTCGGCTATGCCCAAGAAATGAAAATAGACGACAACAACAAAACAACAAGAAGACCACATTAGTGAATTGTGGCTATCATCAAAGCAAACAAACACCAACACAGTACGAGTACGACTGTGTATAAAGTTTATAAACATTGTGGTACTTAAAATAATTCCATTATATAATTCCATTTGAAGTTTCCAAGTATTGCTTTTAGAAAAAAAATGTTTTATTCGTTTCCTGAACAATTTTATTTTTGGCTGTTACTCTGTTTTGAAATTGTGCAGACGGGCAGATATTTATGGTAATTTCATACATAACACAAGATTTTTCAATGTCCTCATGTGTGAGATGAAGATAGTAAATTGACTCGTAAAGTAGTCAATTACCTTTTTGAAAATTACTGTTAAAGTTTATTTTTTGCAGGACAAGAGAGACATATACACATACATACATACATATGTATATAAGTCTGGAATGAAACAAAAATAACTAGACTAAATTTCAGCAAAATGTGTTTACTGCCATTTCTATTTTTGAATACTTTTTCTTTATTAATTTTCATAATAAATTTATGATTTTGTTTGCGGATAGTGGTTTTTCAGTTTGAATATAAAATTTTATTTAAGCAGACATTTTTTCACTTTCACAGAGGACCTAGTATGCACATTACGTCCCTTAGAGGTGCCAATTGAAAAAGGGCAATAAGTCTGTATCTTTGAAACATAAGAAACGATTACGAAACGATGCATGTAAGAATCACAGAGGAAGACCCAGTCTTTAGCCCTGTTGAAACACACGTTGAGCTACAGGATGTCAAAATTGACTACCCCGGGCATGCAAAATCTTGTCAGTCTCATAACTTTTACAAATATTATCCGATTTTAATGAATTTAAACTTGGTGTAAAGTTTATGAATATATAAAGAAAATACAGTTTGGCTTTTATTAAGATATCTTTAATGTTTTTGAAGATATTTGGCCCGTTACACTAACCCAAAAAGGTACACATATTCAAGGAAAAAATTTATTGTTTCCACGAATTGTTCATTATTTTTGACCTAATGTACTAGTACATTAAATCAATGAATTGGTTTATTAATTTTATTCAAGAATAACAACAAATGCTTTCAATGAACCGTTTTACATTTAACTTCAATGAATACGTACATTGCATGCGTACATTGAATCAACGCATTTTTCTCAATAATTAATGAATCAAAGTCAATAAATGTATCTTATTGAAATTACACAGTGCAACACGAAAAAATATAACCATATACGGACACCACTACGTGATAAAAGACAAAAAAAAAAGACCCGTGTCTCCCAGTTTTGACCCAAGTCATGCACTTTTCTTTTTATGGCCCCCGAAAGATTTGGGGCCTCGGTGTCATTTTTGCAAAAAACTGATAATTTTTTCAGGCTCATATCTTGCCTTTCTGAAGCAAAGTTGTAGCTCTTGTCATAAAGAACAAAAATTGTGAACATATAAAATAAAAAAAAAACTTCATCTTTAATATCAAAATCGCAAAAAGCTTTAAAAAATTCGATTTTTTACTTTTGCGGCTACCTAAGCGCTACCTAAACGATGTTAAGAATCATTCCTAGGAAGTTTATTTGTTCTAAAAAGTTGTTTACTAAGATCTAAGGTACATTTTTGTAGTAAATTGTTTCCTTGAATTTGAAACGGTTTGCTACCTATGGACCTGAACAGGGCAAAAATTTGTTAATGTTTTTTGCGATTTTGATCTTGAAGATGAATTTCTTTTGATTTTATATATTCATAATTTTTGTTTTTTATCACAAGAGCTACAACTTTGTTCCAAAGAGTAAATCAAAATTATGAATGGTTTGCAAGATATGAGCGTGAGAAAATGATCAGTTTTTTGCAAAAATGACACCGAGGCCCCAAATCTTTGGAGGACCATAAAAAGTGCATGACTTGGGGCAAAACTGGGAGACACGGGTCTTTTTTTTTGGTCTTTTATCATGTAGTGACATCCGTATATAGTTATATTTCCATGACTTAAAAAATTACACACAGGATTCTGTTAAATAATATTTTCTGCGAAAGTCTCTTGTCACAGAAAACGGTGTTGAGTATTTAACCTTCTAAACCTGCCTCAAAACAAAAACCAAAATAAAATACAAAATAACATGAAAGCCTTAATAAAAACATCATAACTTTATTTTATTTTCTAGTCGTTTTCTGTCATCGTATGCTAATTGTTATAACATCTATTGGAAAGTTATTAAGTTCTTAAACAAAAATGTGTTACAAACAGTCAACCTAATCAACGTAAGATTTTTCACCTGCATAGCTGCTCAAATATTTGCTCACAAAGTTAGCATGAAATGAAAAATGTTAGTAAAGTTAAATGAAATGTATATATAAGCAAATGTTACTGAGGTATTTCACTATAATTGTCTAAAGATAGATTTTATGGGTTGGAAATATTTGCCAATACTCAACACCCTAGTGACCATCCATGCATCTCTGCTGTTATTTTCAAGCGTAGGTGTTTGCAAACAGAAAAACAAAAACCGCAACTGCAAAGTGGGATTTCTAACAAACACAATCCTACATTTTGCTTCGAGTAGTTGAAATAAAAAAAAACACTATTTGTGGCTGCTTTTACACAATTAATTTTACTTGGTTTTTATGGTCAACTTTTTATAGCGGTGAACTTTCAGAATTGATTAGAAATGTAAAATAGGTATTTTTTTAAGATTATAGTTTTGAATGGATCTCAAAATATTTATTGCCTTATTCATAATAATTTATCAATGATTACTAAAAATTTTGTAAGATTTTAAATTTCGTAATTGAAGAGCAAAATTTTAGGGCTTCCATTCTTCGTAAATAGTTTTTATGAATTAATCACATAAATGAAAAAAAGTTTGTATATCTATATATATTAAAATAGAACTAAGTTTATATGTTTAACATGTTACTGAGTTGTCAAACCGCTTAAATAATTTTCCACCGAAAAGAGGTACACGACCATTACCTATATAATTAATAGGCAAACACGTTTTTTATAGGTCCCTTTTACGCCGGTAATACTCAACCGATTTATGAAAGATTTATATGTTTTTAAAGGGTTTTTTACATAAATATGCACAATCTAAATTTTATTTAAATTGGTTCAGTACTTTAGGAGTAATATGACTATCAAGTTCTTACTAACACTAATAAACAAATACATGTGTTTTGCTCAGATACAAGTAAAACACACAAGTAAATTGTTTTTGCACAAATAAAAAGCCAAAAAAATACAAAATAAAGTAAATCAAATATAGAGTTCTTTCGCTTTAACAGAGAATTAAAATGAAGTTACTGGCGTACATATTTATGTATCAGCTATTTAATTTTTTGTTTCAATGTTAATTTTTGTATGAGAGTTCATTATTACCAGAGCTCGGACTTTCATGCAACTAAAAATTGATTTTAAGCGCTTAACAAATGCACCAAAAAATGCAAAATATGCACAAAGATATGTATTTACCTGAAAATATATATTTTTTTAATTTTTTGTTATTATTAGAGAAAAAACTTAAAACTAACTTAATTGGGTCTATTATTTAATGCAACCGAACTTTAGTTGCGTTGCCAGTCGGCAACTGAAAATTAATGGTTGCCAGAAATTCACTAAATAGCAATTGAAATTGAGAGCTCTTAGTTGCGAGTTTCCATCAGTAGTATCATTTTCAGCAACTGGCAATCCAACTGAGGCTCGGTTGCCATCATTAATCGGCCTATTAATGTTTTTTCAAAAATCGAGAAATATGCATTAACAAAATTTTCATAGTTCCAAAAATATGCATTTATTGCTAAAATATGCAAAAATATGCACTTACCACTAAAATATGCAAAAGTATGCAACTACAAATCGATGCCAAGCTACTTAAAATTTTATGATACCAATACCTCTTTATCTATCACCACAAAAAACATGCATTTGCATTAAAGTCCGAGCACTGATTATTACAAATATTTTTTTAATTATTTCTAGAATGCGGTTGATTGAGCTGACCATTGGCTACACTAGTATCCGATTAATATAACAAAAGGAGATTTTATTTTTTCCCAAATTTTCCCAAATATGTTTAGAGGTCATAAGGTGCTATTTAAAGCAAAATAATACTTAAGATGCAAACACAACGCACAGTGGTTTTAATTGAGAAAAAGGGCAATAAATCGGTATCTTTGAAACTTGCCATCAGACTAAAAAATGGTGTTCGCAAAAATCATAGAAAAAGAGCTAACTTCTAAGAATGTTGAAGTTTGGACCACCCTGTTGAAACACACGTTAGACTACAGAGTGTCAAAATTGACTACCTCGTGTATGAAAAATCTTGTCGGCATCACAACTTTTACAAATATTATTCGATTTGAATGATTTTAAACTTGGTGTGAAGCTTATAAATATATGAAGAAAATATGAAGATTATTTTTATTAGGATATCTTGCATATTTTTAAAGATATTTGGCTTTGAATTTTAGAATTTTGGGTTTTGGCGTCGACTTTGGTCTCTATTTAGATAATATCTCCAGTAGTAGCATGCAGAAAAAACTATTAGTTATCTCAATTCATTAAGTCCCAAATTCACAGTCATTAGTTAGCTAATGACAATAGTTTAGCCAATGATATTTTATTCACACTTCTTTGTTTGCCATTAGTTAAACCGTCAAACGCTATTGGTTAACAATTAGTTAGATGCTTTGGAACATGGTGCAATAAGTGTACAGGTGGCAGTATAACGTCAGCTGATTATATTTTGTTCTGGTAGTTTTGAACATAAGTAACGTCTAGCACGTGTATTTTTTTGACAAGCATTATCTAGTTTTTTGTTGTATTTATTGAACCTGCATACTTATTGCACCATGTTTTGGAAATTATTAAGTTCATATAGCATACTTTTAGGAGCGACAAGAAACATTTGCTCCATTAGCTTTGTGTGCTTAAAATTTTTTTAATTGCCGACGTAAGATGTGTAATATTCTTTATTTCTTTATTTTTGCTTGTTTATTTATATTTGATAGCGTTACCATTCTTTACCCATATTAAACATTTTAGTTAAACAATATACTTTAAATATGAAGTTTTAGTTAAACAATAGTTATCATTTTAGTTTACTAATAATTAACTAATGACTGTAAACTTGGGCCTAAGTCGTAAAAAGGAAACAAAGTCAAGACTTTGAAATGAGAGTAAAAATTTTTATTTTTTATTTTCAATATTTTAAAAGCATGGACTTGAACAATGACTGAAGTTGAAATTTTAAATCATTAATGCATGCATGGTACATCCAGCATTGGACGATAAAGGTGATTTCTTTTTACAAAATTCTAAATTAATCGCTTAAGAAAAAAAAAATTATAAAAGCTCATCGAGTTTTTCAAATTTCTTTACAAATAATATTAGATGTAGTTAATATAATTAATCTATGTTTTAGTTGTTAACCGCCCGGTCAAAAATGTGGCCAGATTAATTGCATTAAATATATCTAATATAATTTGTAGAGAAATTTGAAAAGCCCGATTGGCGTTTTTTTCATAAGTGATGAGTTTAGAGTTTCATGGAATGCATGCTTTAATCTTTTTAAATTTTAGCTGCAGTAATTTTTGAAGTAAATTTTTTTGAAATATTGAAAAGAAAAAATTTTAGTTTTGAAAAATTTTCGAGAAAAAAAATCAAACAAGTAAACTCTAGTTTTGGTCAAATCTAGCCATTTTCACTCTGATACCAAAGTCTTGAACTACTTTGATACTATTAAGGATTGTGGTAAAAATCATAAAATTTGTTTTGAAAATTTTGTTATATAAATTTACGAAATGAGGAACAAAGTCGAGCCCAAAAACCATATTTTTAAAATTCAAAGCCAAATATCTTAAAAAGTATTATAGATTTTGTGTTGAAAAAAAGTGCGCTATCTTTGTCTATTCATAAACTTGACAAAAAATTTAAATTCACTGAAATCGGATAATATTTGTAAAAGCTATGAGGCCAACAAGGTTTTTCATATCCGAGGTAGTCAACTTTGACACCCTGTAGCTCACCGTATGTTTCCACAGGTTGGTCCAATATTCTTAAAGCTTAAGTCCACCACTATGATTTTTACAAACATCATTTTGCAATCGGATCGCAAGTTTCAAAGATACAGATTTATTTCATTTTTTCCAATTGGAACTACTCTGCAGCGATTGATTCAATATACGATGGCGTATGAGTATCATTATTTAATGCAATTGATAATTGCTATTAAGTATACGCAGGCGTACCTAGAAACTGTTCTAAGCACTTTGTGTATATTTTCATAATTTGGTAACCACTGCGGCTAGTGCCACTGGTCAATTGTTTGTTGAACAATACTTAACTGTCATACCAAAGTTTTATTCGATTCAGAGGGGTTTGGGCCCAGCTACTGGTTGGTTTTATACGAACTAAGCCACTTAAATCATATTTTCGAATTTCCACAAGCACAAAATCTTTTTCCGAACCATAGTTTCTAGACTAAAATTGCTTGGAGTTCTTCATAAAATTATATCCCCCTACGATTCGAGCCACCCTAATGTACTGTATACTAAATGCATGTATACTAGAAACTAGTAAACTTTAAGCAAATTTTAACCAAAAGTATTTACTAAAGAGCTGCGCAAAATATTCTAAATGTGTTGTGTTCTATTTGATAGATTGATTTTTTTTATTATTTTCGATATTTCGAGCACCTTCGATGCTCTTCCTCAGGAAAAATTTAATAAAAGTTCAAAGTCAATAATTTTATCGTAAAACAAAACAAATGTTTTTGGAAGTATGTGTTTTGTAATGAGAGAGTTTTATACACACACTATTTGAATTTATTGAAATTGCTTGTAAGCCATTTTTCTTATGCTTGTGCAGCTCTTTAGTATTTACAATCTATTTTTCATATAATAACAAGTGGAAAAAAATCAGCAAACGACAGCTTTCAATAAAAACAACATTAATTAAAAGCTATTTATTTTTGCTATATAAATAAACATGAAGACAAAAATTTTTTTTTCTGCAAAACAAATAATGTTTAGACAGCAAGAAAACTTTTATGAAAACAATAGAAGAGTTCACAAAATATGGTACAGTATGAAAACTTTACTAATTCTCTGTCTATCAGTAACACTGGCAACATTCGAATATTCTTAGTTTTTAATGCGGTAAAGACATTAAACTCTCATATTTTATAACAGCAAAATTTGTTTTATTAATTAAAAAAGGACATTTTTGGTTTCATAAATTTATTCGTTAACAGAAAGTTTTAAAGTGCAAAAAGTTTATAAATAAAACAGGTTTTTCTTATTTGAAGTTTTCGTTTGTATCTACTAAACGTGTGCGCATTGCCATTAAAAATGTACATTATTGTATTTTTTCAACAGCAAATATTCCCAGCAAAAACTTTGCTTACTGGTAAAAAAGTATATGAGGATTTAGGTCGTAACTACTTACAATTTGACTCGATAACTACTTATTTTTGTTTGAGAAGTCAAAAAAATAAGGGGTGCCCCTTACAAATGTATTTACATTGTCGCAGCAATTAACTAGTTATTATTTGGCTTACTTGAAGCTAAAAAATAAGTACTCAAATTAACAAATTAAAACTAAAAAAAATGTTATACACATTCTTTTATTATTATATTATTTATATTTTTAATTGTATTATTTTTTTTGACCCAGCTGGGATACGAAACTATGCTCGATCAGATTTAAAGAAAAGCACTTTACCCACTCAGCTTTTTTTGATTGACTTATAAGTTTAAGCGACAAAAATTAGTTTTCATATACAAACACATGTTGACTTAAAAGGTGGTTGTCTACTTATTTTATTAATACATATCAACAAATTGTAACTACTTTCAGATAATGAGAAAAATACGTACATACTAATTTTATTAAAAACTAGGCAGTAGATCTAATTTGTATCATAGTAATAATATAAATAAGCACCACTCATTATTTTGTAACCCATCAATAAAGTACTACCGATTACAAAAAATACAAAAGCTTTTGCTGGGTTATTTGTTGTTGTAATTCTAATTGAGTGCAAAGCAAATGTGTAGGTGTAGAGAACAATGAAACAACAATGAATAAATTCATTGTACAAAAGTCCAATCGACATTTGTGTCAACTATGCAATAAAAATCCTGTACAATTCAATATGGATATCATTTGAAAAGACTTTAAACAAACACACTTACTTCTTAAACCTTTTTTGGCTTTTCTTCATAATGATATACAAATTATAAACATACATCCATACATAGATATTATATTTTTTAGAATAATCAGAAAAACATAAAAAGGTGTGATTGTAATTATGTATGAAAAAAAAGCAACAAAAATAAAAAAGTTCGTGGCTTTATTTGTTTCTTCTTTTACGCATACATATGTTGTCACACCAAAACAATATTTCATTTCAGCTGACACAATTGTCACAGTTGAAAATAGCTTCGACACAACAATGAACATTGCGGTTGGTCGGCATTATTGTTGTGTGCTTTCCTAAAAGGGAATAACAATTTTAGTTTTCTCACAAAATCAAAAGCATAAAAGAAGAGAACAATTCAATAATGTACATTAGGAACCAGTGCTGCGAACTATTCCTAACCAAATAGTGCTGTCCACCTCCTTAAAAAGCTCTAGATTAAATTCAAATTAAAAAACCTTCAAAAACACAAATATTTATTTCGTTTAAAGGAGAGAAAATACATGTTAGAAACTTCGCACTACATGTTTTCAAAATTTCAGGTTATTATTGAGTTAAATTTTGATATAACGGTGCAGGGAACCACATAAATCATTTCGGCATAGTTTTCTGCATAAGAATCGAGCAAAGGCTGGAAATAGATTGCTGTCACAGTTTGCTTACTTCATTCGTTGTCAAATATTTGATTTTGTTATAGACAATACCTAAAGCAAAATTCTATTCGAGAATAGAATAGCCGTATAAAAAAGAGCTTATGAGAAAAGATTGATGTCAAATAAGCATTGGAAATTCAATAAAAAGTTGATAATAACAAAATTCAGCATTCAGTATTCCAGGCATACAAGTGCAATATCCTGATACGCACAATTATACCCAACTATGTTTGTGCAAATTGTGAAATTTTGAAACAAAATATTGTTACCAATAGTTTTGGATACATCGTTTTAAGATAAAAATTTTTAATTAACTTTTATTGCAAAGCCAAATAAAACTGTTTGTATAACTAAGGTCCAAATTTACACTCATTTGTTAATTATTAGTAAACTAAAATGTTGTTGAACTAAAACTTCATATTCATAGTGTTTAGTTTAGCTAATAATTTTAATATGGGTAAAGTAATGGTAGCCCTATCAAATATCAATAAACAAGCAAAAATAAAGAAATAAAGAATACTTTCCATCTTAAGGCGGCAATTTAAACATTTTTAAACCCACAAAGCTAATGGAGCAAATATTATTTTTTCGCTCCTAAAAGTATGCATAAAATAATTTCCAAAGCATGGTGTAATAAGTTCAACAAATATACAGGTTCAACAAATACAACAAAAAACTATATACACGTGCTGGATGTGGCTTATGTACAAAACTACGAGAGCAAAAAATAATCTGCTGACGTTTCGCTACCACCTGTTTACTTATTATACCATGTTCCAAAGCGTCTAACTAATTGTTAAGCAATGACATTGGGCGGTTTAACTAATGGTAAACAACGAAGTGTGAATAAAATATCATTGGGCAAATTATTGTCATTAGTTAATTAATAACTGTGAATTTGGGCCTAAATGTCCAAAAATTCTTGATAACAAAAGCGCAAATTTATTTAAAAAAGCTCTATAGAGAAGAAATGCAACTTTTGCTACACCAAAAAGCGCTAAAACTAGCGCCAAAGGCGCTAAATTGGCAGCTCTATTATTAACACTGCACAAACTGAAGTTTTGTGCTCACATTTAGTATATCCGCATGGCTTTATACAATTTGATGATAAGTAAATATATAAATAGCAATAGAAATGATGTACATAATTTTATAATTGAATTTTTATTTTGTCCAAATATTCTGTTTGAAAGGTTATTTTCTCTAATTAAATGATTTTTTTTTGTAGAATGTTTGATTTTTTTTTGTAATATAAATAGAATAATTGGACAAGAGCAGTGACAATTTATTTATTCTTCTTCTTAACTCAAAAGAACTCATATCGAACCAATCTCATTAGTGTGTGATAATTCCCAGCATTATAAATTCATATGCTTTGGGAAAAAGCTCAAAATTAAATTATTTTCGATAAATCGGGTGCAGTTGACAAAGTATACGACAGTTTTCGAGACAGAGAACATTAAATTAATAGCGCCGTTGTCTGTGACAGCGGGTTGATTTGGATAAATAATTTATCATGAATAGGCGGAACATCGTTTTCAAATTTGTTGTGTATTCGAGTTCGGAAGCTATACCCCCCTATTGTCGTTCTCAACTCAACTCAGTTTGGTCAATTGAGATATTTTATTTCCTTAAAATTTCACACGAATTTGCCTGATTTTCTGTCAAATTTGTTATATGCATTACGTTTGTTACGCCATCATAACTTCAACTAAAATTGTTGTGTTTTCAAATACAAAAATATGTTGTAGAGTGAATGTTGGCTCGACTCTGAGACGACCAAACTGAGTTGAGTAGAGAACGGCAATAGGGGCAATAATTATTTTATAGTGCTAGAATTATTCGATGTGAAAAATCATGTGATGCAGAGGTAGCAAGAAACATATTTTTCTCTGGTTATTTTATGACTCATCCTACTCTGAAAATTGTACCTAACAAAGATTAGAGTTAAAGTTAAGCTCAAATCAATATTTCCAGCTGGGATTTATACAAGATTTTACTTCTTAATTTAATCTAAAGAAGACTTTGGTGAAACTAAGTTGATGAAAATAAGTTCTTCCACTTTATTGAGAAATCTCCGTTGCTCTCAAATTCTATTCTATTTAATCAAAATAAAATATTTGAAATTGAAAACACAAAATAATTTTAAATTATTATTTCTTTGTTAACAAATCTGATTGAATGATGGAAGTCTCGAAAAAAATTCCATTATACATATTTCAAATAATTTTTTTTATTGCAAAATTTTTGCGTACAAAGAAAGGAAGCAAATCTATGAATACGTTAAAATACACACAATTTCGCTTCTATCAATATGCTAATTTTATGCAAAATGCTTATTGTATATTGCTAACGAGACGGCCTCTACAAAAAAGAAAACAAAACAAATTTACGAAATAACATTAAATAAAGGTTAATAAATGACAAAGCGAAAGTACTCAAAGATAAAATCTCATAATATATACATTCATACAAACATAGATATATTTGTTAGAAAAAAACCTTGAAAATATATTGAGGTAGGAATTATTTTTATTAAGAGAGATTAAAAGGAAGCCAAATCAAACCCAAGGTTTACTTGTAATATTAAACAGATTCACTTGACAGAACAAGCTAGCCAAACATTAGAGTATCTATAACAAATAAAAGCGTTAGATTTTTAAGAAGAGAATACGATTTTTACATAAAATTTTTATAAATAAAAGGGAAATACGCATAGGAGTGTCAATGTGTTTTTATAAACAATTAATATTCTACTGAATAAGTAAAATATTAATTTTGGGAAATAGTGCGATTATAAATTTAAAAAACATAATTTTAGCAATTCCCAAAAATCACGAATATTAATGTTTTGGCTTCGTGTCTTTTTTTAACCTGCTCAAATTTTAAAATAGCCTCAAAAAAGCTACATTTATCTTCATGTATTGAATATACACCGAAAAAAACTAAAATATGATTTCAATTACCTAAACTTCAGATTCAGTTAATTATGTTGTTGAAGTTCATCCTCTGATGAAAATTTTATATTCGAATGCTAAAGCTCTTATATTCAGTTACTCAAAATTTGCAAACAAAATTTTGAAAATTTTATTTTTTATCAATTGATTCAGTTACTAAATTAATTGAAAGCGATTTTAATATTTGAAAAACTGATTTTATTGAAAGTTTTTGAGGAATAAGTTTTTCTCTACAGTTTCATCAGAAGAGAGATCGACACGTACACTAAGGGAAAACCAGCAATTTAAAAATAAAATTCGTTATTAATTCAATAATTTTCAGTTCAAACAAAAACTTTATTAAAATATACAAAATCAATACTTTTCAACATTGAATAAATATAATTATATATAATTGAAATAAAATTTTCCAACATGACTAGACTTTTGTTAATGTTTCTTATTGGATCAATATGGTTTTATTGATATTTTTCTCTGGGTGTACTGCGCACGATGGGTTGCATATATATTATAATTGTGTTTGCGATTAATCGCGGTGTCATAGTCGAATAATTTAATTGCTCGATTACGACCAAAAGCTTTATAGTTTTTAATGTCCAGTTTCAAATAATTCAAATTTAGAAGAACTTTCTATAATTTTTAAAGCACATATTGCTACTTTATCGCAAAAAAGTTCTGATAAGTCGCTATTATTAGAAATAAATTGGAATATTAATAAAAATATTTTTAATAATCTAAACTTCTTCAAATCTTGGCGAACGTAAATACACAAAAAAAAAGTATCACCAAAAAATTATCAAACAAAAGTTTGTGTAAAATAAAATTTCATATTATTTAAAACTTAAAATATTAAAAAGAGTTTTTATTAACTCAGACAAAAAGGTTGCTTGTTTGATATATTACAAAAACTTTGTAGTAGCCTAGTGGGTAAAACACTTGGCATAAAGTTACACAATAACTGAAAACGGCATGAGTTCAATACTAAACAGAAGCGTTGCCAGTTTAACCTTTTCGAGACTAGATTTAGCATTTTATTTTGCCTTTTAGCCTTGAATTTGGCGTTTTAGCTTCGTGGCTTTTTTGCCTTCTTTAGGGTTCCGTACACCAAAAGTGTAAAGTAGCACTATTGTTTTCGTTACGCTGCCCGTCTGCCTGTCTGTCCGTCTGTCAGTGTGCTATTGGTTATTTTCTCGAGAACCTAAAAGCTACGGACCTAAAATTTTCACAGAAACTGTAAAACTTTGGCAACAAAAAATATATGACAGTTAAAAATGAAAGGGTGTTCTAAAGCCAGCAAGGAAACATGTTGAAATACTAATGTAATATACAGAGACTTATATATACTATTTTCATATATATAGACACTTTAAATTTTCAAAGTTAGTGTTAATTGGTGTAGTCTGTATAAAAGACTACACCAATTTACAATGATATTTAAAACAATAAAAATTAAAGGGTGTTCTATTAGTTAATGTAATTTTGACTATGTAATTTAGACAATTTGCTGTATCTTGCAAACAGACAACAAACTCTTGAAATTTAGGAAAACGCTAAAACTAAAAAATTCCAAAATTAAAAAATGTCAAAACGAAAAATCGCAAATATAAAAAAGCGCTGAAAAGAAAAAAGCACCGGAATTCAAAAATAAATCGCCAGAATGCAAAAAAATCACCAAAACTAAAAATATCGCCAAAAAGGAAAGTAAACATTAAAACTCGAAAAAAGTCGTCAAAAAGAAAAAGAAAATGCACTAAAACTTAAAAAAACGCTTAAGTTAAAAATATAGCCAAGAACCGAAAAAAAATCGCCAAAATTGGAAAAAAATCACAAAAACGAAAAAAGCGCCAAAACAAAAAACAAGCGCCAAAGCTGAAAAAATCACAAAAAACCGAAAAATCGCCAAAACTAAAAAAAATTCCCAAAATTAAAATAAATCGCTAAGACTAAAAATATCGCAAAAAGGGGAAACAAACGTTAAAACAGAAAAACGCCAAACCAAAAAAATCGTCAAAACTAAAAAAATCGGCAAAAAAGCAAAAACTGCAAAAACGAAAAATCGCAACAAAAAATCACCAAAATGAAAAAAGCACCAAAATAAAAATAAAAAAATCGCCAAAACAACGAAAGAAACCTTAATAAATAAAAAGAACTAAAATTAAACGAAAAAGCAAAACGAAAAAATTGCCAAAATGAAAAGAGGTCAAAAACGAAAAGGGATATATTGCGACCTTAGTATTGTTTTGGCCCACCGACAATTAAAAAAAAATTTAGTTAAGTATGGGCATATATATTTTGAATACCCTCTTTCAGAATCCAAAAACTTTTTCGCGAAATCGTTCCTGGTTTCTGAGATATCAAGCATTCATTGTGCTTGATATCATAACTTTTGATAATTTTTTTGTAAAAAAAAAATTTTTTTTAAATAAAAAAAAAATAAAAATCAGAAATCAAGTAAAATACCAAGTTTCATCAATATTAACTATTTATTCCATGTAAATATATTTTCTAATAACAGTTATACGTTTATTTTCAATAAAAAGTAGAAAATTTCATATCAATAACAAATTACTCAATACACAGCAGTTAGTATACACATGGAGCAACAAAAGCTACTTTTTACAAATAAAATTAAAAAAGTGGCTAATGGAGCACATAACAAGATATTTTATTTATTTATTTATTTATTTATTTATTTATTTATTTATTTATTTATTTATTTATTTATTTATTTATTTATTTATATATTTATTTAATTATAAGGTAATTCCAATACAACAAGAACTTGTCTTATATTATAGTTTTGGTTAGTATTTGGCATATGTATGTAACATTTTCACAAATTTAATTTAAAAAATAAAAAAGAACAATATTTAGAATAAATCACATGAATAAATAAGAAATAGTTTTTAAAAATAAATAATAAACAATTAAGACAGGTAAAACAATTAGTTTGTTCATACGTTTGCAAATAGTAGAATATTACTACGAAAAGTGCTTAAATATGGCAGATTTTACTTTCAGTAAAAATATGTTAATTTCTAATCGGATTGATGAAAGTTCACAAAAATGTACATTTTTCTTCCAAACATATGCCGGAAGCAGTGGTGAGAATACAAAAAAAAATTCTATCGGATATATTTTGAGAAAAATTAATGTAAATCTTCCTTGTTGTTTTTCTCCATTCCGACTTTTTGGCATATGGGACAAAACAATACTAAGGTCGCGATATGTGTATACATACGGAACAGAGAATGACATAAGTATCGTTTTAAGTACTCTTTGAGTATTTGCTGTCAAACAACTATAAATGCGTACAATTAAAAATAAAAGTTATCCTCATACGAAAAAATACTCTTCAAGTTTAAGCCGAATACGTATAAATACAAACAACCAACGATTATGTGCATACAGATTCTTTATATTACGCAGCACAAACGACTATAAGTAAAATTATACTCTGTATCAGCTACAATCAAACACACAAGTATAAAAATACTCTCAAGTTTTTATCCGGATACACATAAGTATTTACAGGAGTATTTTATTTGCTGTTCAACAGATTGCACGACAGGGATGGCAAGTGCGATTTTATAATGCTTGACTGCTAAAAGCATTTGTAACTACATATACATATATTTACTCGAAATATTTAATCACTTTACAAATTACATAATATTAGTTCTCTAGTAACTATAATTACGGATTATTTGTGCAACAATTATGACTATACGCAGTTAATAAAATTAAGAGTAAATACTTAAGTATATTTTTTTTGAGTACTTATTCTCAGACTCTGGTACGGAACCCTTCGTGTGCGAGCCAAAGTCGTACTTTACTTAATTAATTTATTTTTAGATCAGCTTCTAAAAGGCAAAATTTTTTTTCACATTATAAATTGTCCTTTCTAGTTGTCTTATTTTTAAGGCATTTTCATATAAACTTTTGAAATAAATGAATATTTATTGATAAACTGGACATATTTTCGTTGTTATAAAGTCTTAAAGAAAAAATTATGCACTGCATAAAATAAGCCACGAGCCACTGTATTTAAAACTATATAACTTTGTTATTTGTTAATTATATACGTGAAGTACCTTCTTATTTAATAAAAATTAGAATAATATAAAAAATATTCCTAAGTTTTTCGACCTTTATATATTAATATTTGAAGCTCGAGGTCAAGAAATTAGGCAAGATAAAAATGAAAATCTTTATGTTTTCTATTTATTAAATAATAAAGAAAACATCAAGGCAGCTGAAACAATGTAGCCTCACTTTCGTTTGCATTATCTAGCTGTCAAACAAACTCCATATATAAAAACTTTAGTTTGTTTTGGGTTTATATGCAGGTTGACAGTTAGGAAATGCAAGATAAATGAACAGCTGCCCTTATGGGTTTACAGGGTTTGAGTATACCCTGCAAAACATTGAGTTTTTAAAAACAATTTTTTTTAAAATTAATGTGGCTTATGATGTTACTACAGAAAAAATTTTAATGTTTTCTTAAACTAAAAAATTTCATGTTCTATATTTGCTTTTAAATAAATTATTGCACAAGTTGTCTTGCTAATACATAAATCGAGAAGAGTTAAAATCAGTATAATCAACTAACTTATTGAATAATTTTTACAATTACTGCATCATTATGCATGTTTGTGGATTGTAAATAGTTATAGAAGGTATGATAATGCGCTGGAATGTATGGGAGCAAGAATTTCACATTAAGTAACTTATTGTCTGCAATCTGTAGTGGCTCTGTATACTACATATGTTTTTCATCCACTTAAAACAGTATTTGAAAGTCTGCTTTTTTCTAGAATCTTCGCTTCCTTGTATTTTTCATTAAATGTTGTCTGCTTTAAAGTTGAAAGTATATTTTTATTAAGCCCCTCCAAAATTGGTCCACAATCAAAGAAATTCTCTTGTTACTACAATTGGATTTTTATGATTGCACATGCTAATGAAATCAAGCTTTTTTTAGGACTTTGTAAGCCAATTTGCCTTATATTCATGTATTTGTAGGTACATGAACCGAATCTGGCAGCAGTTTTTCCTATCACTCACTGATTTTTTTAATGGAACTGACTAATATTTTCACTAAGTACGTCAGTATATTTCACCCTAACTCGATAACGGTATGACTGATTTCGATCAAGAAACACCAAAAGATGCATTACAAAATTACCTATAAACTGTGTTAATATAGCTCTTTCATTTGCTCAACGGTTTCTAAGTCTTTCACAAATTAGAATCGAAAAAAAGTATTTATCATGCTAAGTTAGCAAATTTTTTCTTTCTAAAACCCAAAAAAAATTAAAAAAAAAAAATAAAAACTGCAAAAACCTTAATGTTTAGCTGTTGTCCTTAAAGACAGATATCTTGCGAACAAAATAAGACATCTATCATGCATATCTATGGATAAATGTTGATTTTATTAGCAATTAAGTGAATACACCCAGGCACTTATAAGGTACTTTCGATAATAATTTATTTTTTGTTTCCAAAAATTAAAAGGGAAAATACTTTTTGAGTGTCTGGGTGTATTCACTTAACTACTTATAAAATCAAAATTTGTCCATAGATTTTCATCATATATAGGGCTCATTTCGTTCGTAAGATACCTGTCCTTAAGAGTAATATTTAAAACTTTAGATTCCTGCAATTTTACAATTTCTATAAGGAAAAAATGTTTTTCATTTTGTATGAAAAAAAAACACTTTTTTCGATTATAATTTGTAAATAACTTCGAAAGAATTCATCAAATCAAACAATTATATTAACGCAGTTTAAAGGTAACTTTATCATGCAGCTATTGGTGTTTTTTGATCGAAATCGGACAGATCATTCTATAGTTAGGGCGAATTTTACTGATACACCTACTGAAAATACTAGACAGGCCCATTAACAAAAAAAAATTGTGGGTGATAGAAAAAAAAAGCTGAGGACTTATTGTTTTTAAGCACATTAAACTGCTCACAAATGTTGTAGTTTTGTTCTAAAATTTTTTTCGTTGGCCTGTGTTTATTATTCATGCTCAAATTATATTAAAGAATTTTTTACAGCAAAAACATCATTCGCAGTAAAAAATTGCTTCCAATAAAGCAGGTTTCTATTATTATGGAGTAAAAGTAGCGCTGACAAACCTGTTGATATCGCTGCTGATTTTTGTGTGGCGAGTTTCCAAATTGGAGTACTACATGTTTGTTCACAAAAGCGCTTTAGAAGCACTGAAAGTCGTCAACATTTTCAGAACTAAAACTAAAAATCTATGAAAAAAATGGTTCGATGTGGATCGGCGGCTTTAACACCATTTTTAATTTTTATAATTTCGTAACTTTATTTTTATTAATTTTATATTTTTACTCACTGTTTCTTATTTTGACTTCAACTAGTATCGAACTAAGATCCTTTAGGTTTGAAGTCCAACGTACCAACCCCTCGGTCAAAAACACTGTTGCAGAATGGCACCGAGAACTTCGAATAAACTTACTCTTTTTTCTCGCTTAAAAACCTGCATTGGATCAGCGCCATAAAATCAGCTTTTTTGTACAGCTTGTGTACGAAGCTTTTATATTAGTAAAAAGCAAATACTTTTTTATTCATACTACCAATTGGATGTGTATACATTTGCTAGCTTTCTCGCTTTAAACCCTGCATTGTTATGGCACTCATATTTTAAAGCGAATTATGATGCGCTTTATTTCTTAAGTGCTTCAAAAACATGAACATTTTTTACTGGGTAATAACTAGTTTTTTTTCAATAACATCACAAGCCAACCAAATTAAAAAATTCATAACTCGTGCGCTCTGAGATTTATTCATCGTTCCTTCACAAAAAAAAATAATACTTCCATACTTAAATTCTTGGATATTCAAAATTTTGTTTTGAGCTATAAAAAAATTGGTATGGCTTATGATGTTAATACGAAAAAAAAGAAAGCACGACGTTTCGTGCTCCTGTTTTAAAAAAAATGTATAGCCTATGTGATTTTCTTGACTCAGATCTATCTAAGTTTTGAATTTCATCAAAATCGAATAGATAGTTTCAAAGAGGAAAAGTTCCCCACTCGTGGACCTATTGTTGAAAAATTGTGTATAGGCTGCACAGTTTTTCATCTTTTATACTCAGATCTATCTATGTTTTGAATTTCATCAAAATCGGTATGATGGACTGAGAGGCAGAAATTTCCCCCTACCTCCACTTATGGTCCTAGTTTTAAAAAACATATAGCCTATGTATCCTTCTAGACTTAGATTTAACTTTGTTTTTAATTTCATCAAAATCGGTGGTTTGGCCGTTAAAGCGCAACAAACAAACAAACTTACTTTCGCGTTTATAATACATATATGTATAACACTATGACAGTAATCACGATAGTAGTTGTATCAAGTTAATTAATGTCACAATTTTTCATAGAAATGAACTCCCATGGTAGTACTTTAACGACAGTTACTGTCATCTTGTGAATGGTGCTTAAGGATAGTTAGCAGAGACACCTTCAGCTATTACTGCCGCAAAACACTTAGTCAAATCTCAAACCATTTAACAAAAACACTTGGCAAAAAATACCCAAAATCCCAGGAGTTCCCCTGCACTTCCCCGGAAGATTACGGCAGCACTGAAAATCTAAAAAATCCGCAGCAGCAACACCATTATGTTATGTTATGTTGTGTCATGTCAAATTTCATTTCATTTACAAAAATTTACATAATTAGCAGACACCTTCAGCTAGCACCGCTACGAACCGCTAAGCAAACCCACAAACAAACAATTTAGCAATGATGCAAGCCATGTCAGAGATTCCAAAAACTAGGCCAAAATTCCGGAACTTCCCCGAAAAATTACGACAGCACTGAAAATCTAAAAAAAAATCCACAACGTCAACAGCATTATGCTATGTAGTTGTGACCAGTATTTGTGACTAGTATTTGGGACCAGTATTCGCGGCCAGTATTTGTTTATTTTCAAAAAATTTTTATTTAAGCCCCCAAGCATTGATTTTTGTTATTCAAAGTGTTGGCGTGCATGGCGCGCCATAAGGTATTAAAGTTCCAAAAATTCACCAAATATATTGAAATGTAAAAAGTCAATTATCGTCTAAGTCAGAAACTAATTGGAAAATATCTTAAATCGTTTGAGAGGATGTTGGTATGGGTGTATTCAATAGAAAAAAAAACATAAGCCCAGTTTTTCAATTCGGGTGCCTTATGATGTTATTACAATAAGCACTTGAAATGTTTTATAGATTTGGATAATTTGTTTACTGAAAAAAAATGTTTTTTTCAATGAAATTGTTGAGACATTTTTGTCAGTATTTACAAATTCGTTTGTAGGTCCGTTTCTAGACATAATATTTACTAATTGATTGAATTTCTTTACTGAAAATGAAATTTAGTGTTTTCTGTGTTAGCGACCTAACTTTTGCTGGTCTTTGTCACATGGCACCTGCCTCTGTGGCTGATTGGTAGCAATGCTAGCCTATTACCGCAGAGGTAGTGGGCTCCATTCCTGCTAAGGAATCTGGGTGTTTTTCGCACATAAGTCATATCGATTACCGAATTGAAATTGTTAACTAAAACTTGTTTTAATAATTGCATTGTTATCTGTAGCGTATGACAATTTTAATTTAAACATTTTTATTACTTATACGCAACATATGAATATAAGAATTTCCATGAATGTAATAAAATCACCAAAAATAAAAATAAATGATTTTTAAGCATACCAAGAGAAACGTTTCTTATTATGTTCTTAAGTTGCCATGACATCAAATGAAAGTAATAAATATTTATTTCTTGTTTAAAATTTGATAATATAAACGCATAAATAACACTAGTTTACAATTATTTAATTTGAGTTTGTTGCCACCGGAATTATTACTTATAGAATATATTTGTGCCAAACTAGTTTAAAGATAAACGATCTTTTTTTCGTGCAGGTCTACTTTTTTGAATATCGCGGCTATATTGGATTATGTTCCCAAAAGTTTCCCAACCAGATTCTAAGATCACAAATGATTTTAGCAGATTATAAATTGGTATAAATTTAAATTTAGTTTGAGTATACATACTTGTATTGGACTAATTTCCAAAGATGCTAACAATTATTTTTTTAGTTGTATCCTTATGGCTTACAAGTCTACAAAAAATTAAAGATATACAAATTCAAGTAACATCTTGTAGTCTAGTGTATATATAAAAATGCTGTTCATGCTGTATCTTATTTGCTACCATTTAACACTTGCCACAATTTTACTTTAAAAATGCAGACAATAATAATCATATCAGCGTCGGCATCTGTTTTATTAAACAAAATAATAATGAAGGTGACGACGGGAGCGACAATAAAAGTTAGGATAATAAAGTTTTAAAAGTTTTTGTTTAAATGTAAGAGTGTGCAAGAAAATTCAAACTTATTATCCTTGTAAAGAGCTTAATATGCAAACAACAACTGCAGAAACAAATTTACACTCGGCCATACTTACATACCCACCCAGCACAAAACAAACCCACAAGGATAAACATTGTTTTTTTTTGCATTTCGTTGTTTATTTTTTTATTGTTGTTTGAAATAAATTCAGAACTAACCTTCACTGCGTGCGTAGGAGAAGAAATATATTATGTTTATAAAATGTCTATTAGGGGGTTCAAAACGGAAAGCCAGTACAGATGTATATCCACTCAAATAAATATTTATTAATAACTGCTAGCTGTGCACAGAAAAGCTAACATCAATGTAATTAAATTTTTGAGGGACTCTCTAGTTTTATCTTATTTTATTGCCCATCATCACAATGATTATTTTTTTTGTGAGAATACAAGTAGCAGCTGTTAATACCTGTACTCATACTCAAAGAGATGTAGCTGGTATTTAAAATTTAATGTTTGTTATTTTATTTATTTTTTCAGGAGTTGTTTTTACAGCAGTGGCATTTCACTAAATTTTATTTTCTCTGTTAGAAAACGAATGAAATTATATTCTTTAAAAGGAATCTAATGAATTTGTTTCTTTATAAAATGAGAAAAAGGAGGAATATGCAAAAGCTTGCTAATATTTTTGTTATTCTAATAATGATAATTAAAAGTTGAAAGAAAATTAAATAACTGTCTGCTACTAAAAAGCATGAAATTTCTAATATGGGACTTGTAATTTGTTGTTATTTAATTTAATGTGGCCATGATAATCATTGAAATTGCCTTTATCTGCTGAAAGGTGGTTAACAAGTAATTATAAAAAATAATAGATCAAATCAAACAAAGAGAAAGAAAAAATAACGAACATAAATATTTTTGGAATATGAAATTATAAAAGAAGTTTTTACAGCTGTACGTATATTTTTATATTAAAACCTAATTTTTATAAATAGTTCTTTTAATGAAAGGTACTGAAAGATACTTTTTATAAAAGGTACTTTTTATAAAAGGTACTTTTCATAAAAGTACATAGTTCTAACAAAAGGTACTTTTTACAAAAGGAACTTTTTATAAAAGGTATTTTTTATAAAAGGTACTTTTTATAAAAGGTACTTTTTATAAAAGATACTTTTTATAAAAGGTACTTTTTATAAAAGGTACTTTTTCTAAAAGGTACTTTTTATAAAAGGTACTTTTTATAAAAGGTACTTTTTATAAAAGGTACTTTTTATAAAAGGTACTTTTTATAAAAGGTACTTTTTATAAAAGGTACTTTTTATAAAAGGTACTTTTTATAAAAGGTACTTTTTATAAAAGGTACTTTTTATAAAAGGTACTTTTTATAAAAGGTACTTTTTATAAAAGGTATTTTTTATAAAAGGTACTTTTTATAAAAGGTACTTTTTATAAAAGGTACTTTTTATAAAAGGTACTTTTTATAAAAAGTACTTTTTATAAAAGGTACTTTTTGTAAAATGTACTTTTTATAAAAGGTACTTTTTATAAAAGGTACTTTTTATAAAAGGTACTTTTTATAAAAGGTACTTTTTATAAAAGGTACTTTTTATAAAAGGTACTTTTTATAAAAGGTACTTTTTATAAAAGGTACTTTTTATAAAAGGTACTTTTTATAAAAGGTACTTTTTATAAAAGGTACTTTTTATAAAAGGTACTTTTTATAAAAGGTACTTTTTATAAAAGGTACTTTTTATAAAAGGTACTTTTTATAAAAGGTACTTTTTATAAAAGGTACTTTTTATAAAAGGTACTTTTTATAAAAGGTACTTTTTATAAAAGGTACTTTTTATAAAAGGTACTTTTTATAAAAGGTACTTTTTATAAAAGGTACTTTTTATAAAAGGTACTTTTTATAAAAGGTACTTTTTATAAAAGGTACTTTTTATAAAAGGTACTTTTTATAAAAGGTACTTTTTATAAAAGGTACTTTTTATAAAAGGTACTTTTTATAAAAGGTACTTTTTATAAAAGGTACTTTTTATAAAAGGTACTTTTTATAAAAGGTACTTTTTATAAAAGGTACTTTTTATAAAAGGTACTTTTTATAAAAGGTACTTTTTATAAAAGGTACTTTTTATAAAAGGTACTTTTTATAAAAGGTACTTTTTATAAAAGGTACTTTTTATAAAAGGTACTTTTTATAAAAGGTACTTTTTATAAAAGGTACTTTTTATAAAAGGTACTTTTTATAAAAGGTACTTTTTATAAAAGGTACTTTTTATAAAAGGTACTTTTTATAAAAGGTACTTTTTATAAAAGGTACTTTTTATAAAAGGTACTTTTTATAAAAGGTACTTTTTATAATGGGTACTTTTTATAAAAGATACTTTTTATAAAAGGTACTTTTTATAAAAGGTACTTTTTATAAAAGGTACTTTTTATAAAAGGTACTTTTTATAAAAGGTACTTTTTATAAAAGGTACTTTTTATATAAGGTACTTTTTATAACCAATCATAACTAGCCCTTGAAAGTATGCTGCAATTGTGTACGTTTTTAAAAAATACCCAATGTGTTTGGATAAATTCCACACGAAAAAAGTGGGGCTCATATTATTTCGCATGAAGACTCGAAATGTTGTAGATACATTTCATATGTTATCCGCAAAATAAACAGAGTATTACTTCTGCGGCAATTTTTCGTAAAAAATTCGTGTAAATTTTTTTTATATGGACTTTTGACAGCACTTCGCACGAAATGATGAACAGAGTACCATGCTTTATTTATAAAGAAATATGTTCCCAAAAATTAAATAAGTCCCTAAAAAATGGATGATGCTACATCCGTATATTTTTTGAAACTTATTTCATTTTCATGCCACCAAGAAATTAATAATAATTAAATATTCATCAAGCTTCTAAATATTTATGTACGGTGTTATTTGTACGTTCCTTTTCTGCCGGATAAACCTTTTTTTCACAATGTCAGATACTTTTGTGCTCATAATATTTTCGTTAAGCACTAATCATATTGTTATACATCCGAAACATTAACAAAGTATTGCTGAAAGCTATTCTACTCGTCTGCTGTTACAATAATAACTAAATTAATATCAGTGTTCCTTTAATCTTGTTAAATAGGAAATATTTTAATGAAGTACCAATGTTACGAAAACCAAAACAGGATGTTTGTGCAAAATATTACATGAAATAACTCAGAAGTTAAAGATAGCAAAACGTTTAATTAAATTTTATGTAGTTTATATGTTTTCTAGAAGGTTTTGTGCAGAAGCAAGGCTTTTAAGATTTACTTGCTGTTAGTTAATGAATGGTAGCTGCACATGTAAATACAATTTAAGAAAAATTTCAAAAACAAAGAAAAACACAAGAGAACTAAATTTCGTTTGAGTAATTGTTTGAGAATTAAAAGAATGTAAACATTTAAAAGAAATGTTTTATAATATGTTAAAGATTTTTTAGATAATTTTAAAATATATAAAAAATACAAATTTACATTGGCCATACAAAAAGCTAAAATTTTTTAGAGTTGATGGACGAATGGGGTAAAAAAAATATGTACGTTTACCAGAGCAACCACTTAAAAACATATTGCCTAATAATATAAATTTCTTTTGGAGTTGTTATCCCACTAAACGCGTTTGTCCATAAACTTTAAAAAAGTTTAGCTAAAAAGAATTCGTGTAAATCTCTTATTAAAATTCAATATTAAATTTAAGAACAAATTAAGAATAAATAGGGCTTTCATTATGCAAAAGTTTCACATTTTTGTACAGAAATAAATCTATACATGTTTCTTAAATTTGTTTCAAATTATTCTTAAACGTTTGCCATTCGTTAAAAAAAATTTTATGTTAAACTATTTTTAGTAATTGAGTTATGATTTTTTAGTCGAACTATATGGTTTTTAACCAAAGTTATTTAATTAGTTTAACTTAAGTTCGAGACCGAAATGAAAAAAGCTTAAAATAGTTGAACATGCTAAGAAAAGACAGTTACTGAAGTTCCGAACATTTACAACTAGTGCGTTAATGGGTGCGACTCGCCGCGAGATGACGGCAGTCTGTTAATTGAGCTTACTAAAATTAGTAGGGTTTTCGCTACAGTGTTGTTGCTACTGTCGCTGGTAGTGTAGGTATAGGGCTCTGATGAGTAGACTGCGGTAGTCTCGAAACAGCTGTCAGTTCAACCTTCCGTACATCCAAATTTTTCTTGAATGTTCAATATTTACATGGCTTAAAATTTCTTTCTTAAATAAAAAATAATTTTATCGAAAGATTAAATTGAAAATGAACTTAAGCAAAACTAATTAAATAACTTTGGTTAAACTATTTATTTTATTTTTTTAATTTGTTTTTATAAACAAACACAACCCGCGAAGCGATTAGCTTGTCTGCGGAAACCACCCAGGGTCTATGGCCGGAATCGAACCCACGACCTCTATTGTGAATTTAAAGTCATACATGCGTGTTTGCTGCATGAACATGCATACATAATTATGCATTTAAATTTATATAATTGACTTTAAATCAATGTAACTTTTAAAACGCTGAACTGACCTTAGTGTTGCACAGTGGGGTAGAAGATTCAAGCTATTTTGGAAATATATCAGCCAGTTCGAAACTATAAGTCAGCTAGAAATGAAATTTCTTATACGTATAGCAGAGGATTGTATTAGATTGAGTTTTGCAGATGAATTCCCCAGATTTCTCATGACCAGAGCTATGAAGTCCCAAAAATGGCATCGCGGACCGTTATTAAGATTTAAAGTAAATACGTTTTGTTGTGCTAGTTATCTATTATAGTTTGTAAGTTATACTCATTTAAAATTTTAATTTCTCACATTTTTCAAAACCTTGGTCCAGTAATTTCAACCATCAAACGAGTATTTTTTATGTATAGAGATTTTCTACTCTGAGGTATTTTCAAAACCGGCTTTGTTAACTAAAGAACTATTGCATTGAGGGCCTACGCACAGAGGATTAAGAACTTTTTTTGTGTAAATAATTTGGTAGCTCGTGAACCGTTTAGACATAGCTGAGGTCTTTCTGAATTCACACGCGAGGGCACGCCTTCCTAACGTTAAAGGGAGCTAGTGGCCGATGCCCCAAATTTTGGCTACTTCGGACAATAAGTTTTTTTTTTTTTAAATATGTAGTCCTTGAGAATGTCTACAAAAACAGGCTTGCATGTTTGGAATATCTCGTTCAGTTTTCTTAAAAAACTTACACATCTCTGAACATGGAACATTTAAAAAATGCAAAATTTTTGGAGTTTTCTTCTAAAAAGGTGGTATTGTTTTATGGAACTTATGTGGGTGATTCTCATTCTAAAAGTATATATTCAGGTATTTGATGGAAATCGATTTTGAAAACGAAGCACTTTTAAAGGTCATTTTTAATACACTTTCCATCCAATTTTTATAATTTTTATGATAAAATTATTCTTAACAAAGAAATATTTTTATAATATTTGTGGTAAAGGTCTTTTTAATAAAGAAATATTGTCAAAAATCATATTTTAAAATGGGTTCGTTTTCGAAATCGATTTCCATCACATACCTGATTGTGTTTTTTTGTTTACTAATGCAACTAAATGAAATATGAGTAGGTAAGATTCATATTATAGTTTTCGACTCATTCAATGGATCCTGAAATAAAATTATATATTTCGATTTTTTAAATTTTTGTGTATTGAGCGTTACATTTTCTTTCGGGGTTGTTCCGGCAATGATGTTTGCAAACAAATTCACTACAAAAATGAGTATAGGGTTTGAAAGCACTATGCATCTACTTTCTGAAAACAAAAAAATTTAATAATCTCAGAACGCAATTAGAAGCTATGACCACTTTTTCAATTTTGACATGGGTTCACATGGAAAAATAAAAAATGTTTGTCTCTTAAATTAATTATTTACAAACATTTATACATGAAAATTAGGCTAACTCTACTTTCAAATAAGACTAAATCTAATAAAATAGACTAACAATGTTAAAAGTTATGTCAATTTCAAATAACTATGCGTTGCAAAATACGACCTACCTAAAAATTCTTCGAAAATATAATAACCCACAGTTCGGAAGAAGCAAAAAATTTTCAAAGAAAATCAAAAATTTGTAAACAGATAACGTTCCTTATATCGATGCTACCCTAAAGCTGCTCTTAACTTTTTTATCGTTCTAAAATTTATAGATAAATTATATTTAAACAACAATTTTTACGTAACGCTCAATACAGTTCATACGAATTCAGTATTTTTTTCAGAACACCCACTATATCTTAATTTAAAATAATTTAGATGTATTTTAACATAAGCTCCTTAGTCATTTCCTAACAAATTTCAATTGAATTATAAAAATATGGATAGCACTCAACACATTTTGTTGGATACAAAACACGATTGATTGATGAAACGTTTTGCAATATAATAAAAAACTTTTAAATGTATGTTTCTTATTTATTTTCAAGAATTAAACAACAATAATTAACAAAAAATTATAATTTCTAATATTTTTCAAAAAATTGATATGTAAAATAAGAGAAGCTAATGTCAATATTCTAAAGCCGTTACAAATTTAATCTCGTTTTTGAAAAATTCATAGATTCTTAATGTGGAAAATCAACAGCATGCATTACGGACACGCCATTTTGTATGATGAGAGTAAAAACAGTATTTTCGTTCTTCGTTTTTAACACATAATTAGGGTTTGGGATTCCCGGACTTTTGCAATTCCCGGGAAACGAGAATAAATAAAAATCGCGTTCCTGGGAAAAGTTAATATTCTAAATTAAGTAGATTGATTTTTCATTTTATTAACCGAATTCTTTTTTTACTATTTTTATGTTTGTATATGCATAACTCTCTGTTATTTGTCAACCGATTTCCAAATACTTTTTTGTTTGAAGCGGTTTGCTTGCAGTTGGGTCCCATATTTTTTTTTCCAAAATTGCCTGCTAACTTTGCTCTCCCACGTATAACTTTGTCATTTGTGGATCGATTTTCAGTATTGTTTTTTTGTTTGAAAGGGTTTACCTGCAGTTTTGTTTCGCATTTCTTCTTTCGAAATCGGTAAGGAAATTCGAAATTTAAGTCGTGACAGCTCAAAGTTTGTACAGCTTTTTATGAGCTTAAAATTTCCAATAAACTTTCCAAAATGTTTACAGTAATTCTGCGGAAAATCACTCAAAGTTCGTTTAAGATCGAATTATTTACTTTAATGTGCTGTTTCCACAATGCAAACAAGCAAATTTGTATGGAAATCACTAAAAAAACTGAGTGCTTTTCACATAAACTTTAGACAAGCAGTGCTTATTTGTATTGTGGAAACAACACATAAGAAACGATTAGAGCACTGCAATCATTGATATATACACAAATTATTCCACCTTGTTCTGATTCATCTTGCACGTAATTTTCGAACCAAGCAATAATTATTTCTGGTAGACGGGTTAGGAAAAATGGTATGACTTCAATTTCATGGAATTCTTATGAAATTTCCGTATAAGTTCATATTTTTATTTTGAACAAATTAAAAAAAAATTTATGGAAATTTTAGTGTTTAAACATTGAAAATGTTGTTGATATTAAAGAAAAACATAGATTATAATAATACAAATTACTTATCTGAATCTAAATAAGTTTCGCTGTCACTTACCATGTTTTATAAATCTGTCAAATAAAGTCCATATATTTGTGAAATAGCGTGTACTTTTAACTTCCCGTTTTCCCGGGAAAATCTTAAAAAAAAATTAAATAAGTCCAAACAAAATTTAATGAAAGAAATCTAAAAAAAATTTAATTATTCCCAAACCTGAAATGAAATAAGTTCCAATTTTTAGATTTTGCTTTATAAGAAATAGCTCCAATACAAACAAATTAATTAATTCCCAATAAAATGAGTTCCAAAAAATATGAAATAAGTCCAGAATGTTTTATGGGCTAATGATTTGTTTTCAAGAAAATCTTTAGTGAGTGTAGCCGGTTTTCTAAATACCTCAGGGGAGAAATTTCTTAAGCTCGGGCGAAAGCCGCCAATGTAGAAAATATTTAGTAAGCGGAGCCGGTTTTCTAAATACCTCAGAGGATAAAACGCTTAAGCCTGGCCGGCAATTCAAAAAAGCTTAGTAGGCGAAGCCGGTGTTAGGAATAACTCAGAGGATAAAATGTTTTTCCGCTGAGCACAAATGTATTGCCGGCCATCAGGCGGGCGAAATAATATTCACTTTTGAGGTATTTCGGTTACTGAGGATTTTCTGCATTGGCGTCCTTCGGCCGGTCTTAAGAAATCTCTCCTCTGATCTATTTCCAAAATTGGCTTCACTTCTTAAAGATATATTGTATTAATGGCATTCGGACGATCGCAAAGATTTTTCTCAACTGGGGTACTTCCAAAACTGGCTTCGCTTACTGACGGTTTTCTGTATTGCTGACCTTCGGCCGAGTGAAGTATTTTCTCCACTGAAGTATTTCCAAAATCAGCTTCGCTTTTGGGGGTTTCCTGCATTGCCGGCCTTTGGCCAGGCTTAAGGAGTTTCTTCTCTGAGGCATTTCTAAAGGCAATTTCGTTTGCTGGGGGTGTCCTGCATTGCTTAAGGATTTTCTATTTCCTAAACCGGCTTCGCTTACTGAAGGTTGTTTGCATTGTCAGCCTTCGACCGGGCTTAAGGAGGCTTTTCTTACTGACGATGTTCTACATTGCCGGCCTTCGGCCGGGCTTAAAGCCTTTCTCCTCTGAGATATTTCCTAAACCGGCTTCGTTTACTGAAGGATTTTTGCTTAATGATTTTCTTCTCTGATATATTTGCTAACCCGGCTTCGCTTACTGAGGGCTTCCAGCATTGCCGGCCTTCGGCTGAGCTTAAGGATTTTCTTCTCTGAGATATTTTCAAGACCGCATGTTACAAAACCGGCTGTGCATGCTTAAGCCCGGCCGAAGCCCGGCATTGTAGGAAACCATCAGTAACCGAAGCCAGTTGAGAAAATCTTTGTGACGGGCCGAATGCCGGTAATACAGAAAATCTTTAAGAAGTTTTTTTTTTCGGTTATATGTATTTATTTATTGTATCTTCAATAAAATTGAACTAACAATAAGTAATCAAATCTTAACTCTAAAATTTTAATTTTTAAGTCCAGCCAGTGCCAGACAAAAATATTTGTTTCAGCGGTTGGTTGTTTGGTTGTTTACGTCTCTCGTGTTCGGCTGAGAGCAAGAGTGTTCCTCCTTCTCAGCCGAGTGTGGCCTCTAAGAAGTGAAGCTGGTTTTGGAAATACCTCAGAGAAGAAAATTCTGAAAGTCTGAAGGCATGCAATGCAGGAAACCCTCAGCAAGCGAAACCGCCTTTGGAAATACATACTTCGAAGAAGAAAATCCTTCAGTAAGCGAAGCCGTTTTATGAAGTACCTTAGAGGAGAAAATCTTTAAGCCCGGCCAAAGGCCGGCAGTGCAAAAACCCTCTGTAAGCGAAGTCGCCTTAGAAAATACCTCAGAGAAGAAAATTATTAAGCCTGGCCGAAGGCCGGCAATGCAGGAAACCCCAAAAGCTTAGTCCGGTAATCCGGAAAACTTTCAGTCATCGGAGCCGGTCTAGGAAATACCTCAATGGAGGAAGTCCTTAAGCCCGGCAATGCCGAAAATCCTCATTATTCACAAGGATTTTCTCCCTGAAAAAAAATGCATTTACTATTCTTTCATGATGCATAATAATTATTCAACACAACCATTATTTAAGAAGCATTCAACTAAATATTGTAGAGAAAACATCGTATTAAAGCAAATGATATCCGCACAAAAACATAAATGTAGAAATAAGGCCAAGTTCCTATCCACAAATTTCGGCCGTTAAAAAAGTACTGAGTTCAAAAGAAGGACCAAGTTCTTGATAGGTACAATACCATCTCATTTCTAGGCAACCTGTAGCTTGGCAACATATTTCCCATAATTCTTTCCCATATTAGAAAGGCAAAAAATATTGCCAAGCTTACAGGTTCCCTAGAAATGAAATGGTATTGTACTTGTCAAAAGCTTGGTCCTTATTTTGATCTCAGTACTTTTTATGGGCGAAATTTTTGAATAGGAACTTCAGCTTTTTAGTTGTACTGGAAGTGACGCATACAAGGAAGGGGCACCATAGTTTTCAGATTTGTCTGACTATTTTCTCATCGGGAACTACCTGTACCAAATTTTAGCTTTCTAGTTATTCTAGAAGTGCCCGTTTTCAAATTTTTCTGGTTAATTGATCACCAAGACTTAATTGTAGACTAAATTTCAGCTCTATAGCTATAGTGGAAGTGCTTAATAATATTGATGAGTCAGTGAGTAAGGGAGTCAGTGAATATGTACTAAAATATGCACTTTTTGCACCTTAATATCCCGGAAAGCTTTTACGGTAGAACTTTCAAAACCTATGAGGTTACTTCTGTTTGGAGACCTTATGTTTCAAGTTTCATTGTTTTATGATTATGTGGAGCAAAGTTATGAGAGGGTAAAAGCAGCTCGAATGGTTTCTTGTAAATAAACACTGTGTGGCCGGAATTTGGAATGGCGCACTACCGTGGGCCTAGATAACTCCGTAAAAAAATAACATAAGTCCTAAGTTCTTCTCTCAATGAAATTTTTTCTGTTTTTATTTCATTTGTAGTTTTTTCTATAAAAAGAAATAATTACAAAAAAAGTGCAATCACTTCCAAAAAAAATTTAATCAATTCCGAAATTTGGGAATTATTTTGGTACACAGTTAATTCCCAAAATGTATTGACATTTTTCTTGAGTTTCTTCGTTTTTTATTTTGGAGTTATTTCTTTATGCGTTATTCCATATAGCCTGGAATTTTTTGACAAGTTATTTGAGCGGTTGATACAGATGGTACCAAACAAGTTGCAATCGGGAATTTGAATTGTTGCCTCTGTTTGGCTGTACCAAAGCAGAGTTTGTGAACTATAGATCTACAATAGCAGAATAGAATACGTATTTTCTGTGCCGCAACGCAGTCTTGGGTTTCGCTGAAACCTAAACATGGCACTAGCTTTTGACTGGTACAATCTGTAAAAGCTTAATTGGCAGGACCAGGGATTTGGGGCATTTGAAAGAATCTATCTAGTGTCGTTCACGCTAAGGTTGCAGTTGTGGTAGCAGCGTCGTGTACGCCGGCAACCACCTCTTTTGCTTACAGCGTCCGTAATAACTTTAACTAAAATCCTGTTCGAAGGATCATAAACAAGTTGCAATCCGGAGTTGCAATTATTATCTCTGTTTGGTGGTAACAAAGCAGAGAAAGTTTACGCCAATATATTCATATTTTATATATAATATTTCTCCCCATATTTATATTCTTCATCTTTTTTTAACATATTTGTACACTTCTTTTGAAGCAAATTTCTTTCGAACTCATCTGTTTAAATCCTGCAACAAACATGCCAATCAATAAAATGTTAATTTATTATACCATAATAACTAAGAAATGAACTTTTGTTTCATTTAACAACTTGTTGAAGTGTGGTAGGAAAAAAGTCTAAAATAACGACACGTGCAAGAACTCACACCATGCCAAAATGTTAACAATATTTACACAATTAAACAAACATAATGATTTAAAATTCCAAACAGCATCCTTCTCTATTAACATTCTTAAAAAATTTGAGAATGTTGCGCTCCATTTTGTCCATTTTTTTTTTCAAATACAATATATTTAAAGTATAAGCTTTAACAGCAATACACGTTTTCCACATGCTTAATTCGTTTATAGCTGTTCTTAACTCAAAGTGATTAAATGAACTCTATGGGGCATTCCACGACAAATCGGACGGTTTAAAAATATTTTTTTTTATTTCCTTTTTCCTGGTAAATCTGTATATTTTTTTTATAGCTCGTTTAAAGATATGGACGCATAATCATAGTCAAAACAAAATACACTTTAGGTGTTTAAAAGCAGTATTTTGTATGAAAATACTGGTTTTAAAGTCTTAAAGTATACTTTGCTTAGGACTATGAATATGGGCCATTAAATAAAAAATCCTTTATTTTAGTTTTTTGCTCATACTTTCATAATAATAGTCCGAATTGAACAATTTGTTTTTTGAAGCTTTTGTTTTTAGATGTTTTTTACAGAAAAAATAGGAAAAAAATATGAATATATTTTTGCTTTTGATTTTTGGATTTTGAATTAAAAAGCGAAGTTTTAAAAACGAGTTTTTTATTCGATTTTTTTTTTAATTTGTAATTTTTAACTTCTATCCACCCAACAACTTTAAAGCCAGATCCGCTTGTAAGCCTTCCATAAGTATTTTTTTTTCGATTTTTACAAAATTAAAACAAAAAATAATTTTCAGTAAGCCATCAGTCTTGTGTTTATGATATGCAATATGGTCAGCACTTTAATTATAAACACCACAAGCAAAATTTTTGTGGAAATTTTTAACCCCCAAACTCCTCGCTGTATGGGTAATTTTGCCCCTTTCTTAAAAAAGAGCAAAAAACTTCCCATTAGAGGCGATATACCGAACAAAAATGTTGAACACATCTTATACCTTAAGGCTTACAAGATTTTCTATACCGAGTACTAATTGTGAGTAACTACCACATTAACCCTTAAATACATTTTAAGTTTAAAATGATTTCTGGCATTCCAGTTGAGTTTGGAGCTTGAGTGTCTTTGAGAGCCTATATTAGAATTTTATGGCAAATATTTTTGTGATAGCATTTTAGTAAGCTACAACGCTGCTGAAGGGAAGTTTTTTCCCTTTTTTTATCAAAGGGGCAAAATGACCCACATAACGAGGAGCTAGAGGGTTAATATATTCCACAAAAATATTGCTTGTGGTGTTCTATGTAAAAAAGCTGAACATACTGTTTACCATAAATACGAGACTTACAAGATTTTTTATGCTTTATAGACATTTTTTTAAATTTTCAAAAATCTAAAAAAAATGTAGTTATGGAAGTCCTACTGAAAGTTGTTGGGTGGATAGAAGCTAAAAAAGAATGCACTCGTTTTCAATAATACGATTTGAAATTTCAAATCCAAAAATCAAAACCCAAAAATTTTCAATTTATATTTATATTTTTTTTCTGGAAAAACATATAAAAACAAAATTTTCAACAAAAAAAATATTAAGAAAGTTATGAGCAAAAGCTAAAAACGTTTTTTTTTGAAAATTTAATATCGTTTGAACGGGTAATAAAAAAAATCTCAAAATTTACCAAAAAGGCTCTTTAGAGGCGTACAAAAAAAAATATCACAAAGTTGGGGAAATCAAAAAAGTTTGTTTCAAACCGTCAGATTTGGCGTGGAGTGCCCCATATTACTTAAATCATTAGAGGTGGGCGTCGATAAAACAGTGGGTGAGTCATTATTCAATCAATAGCGTTACTCTTTTTAAAACGAATCGTGTTAAGCTTTTCACTTGCAAACATGCACGCTCACGATAAAAATATGTTAGTCATGCACGCTCATGCAGCACCTTGCTTTTAGGGCTTACGTTCATGCACGCTAATGTGAATGTAAAGGAAAACTAATCACTATTACGGAAATCACGCTAACAAAATACCTATGAAAAAATAATAAGTCCAATTAACAACAAGTTTTCTAGATCTGTACTAGCAAAATGCACTAGATTTCAGGATTTTCGAATTGTTTTTAAGAAAATTTAAATTCTTTTTCAAGTTTTTCCAACTTTTCACAAAAAAAAAATCTACTTATACACGCTTACTCAGGTCGTTTTTTATAGTCACGTTCATGCACGATCACGTAACTATAAGAAGAGGTCCCCAAGATTCATATATGATCACGGGTGATCATGTCTTAATTATTCCCGCAAATCACGCGAGCGCTGCCCATATCAACTATGTCCCGGTCCACACATGCAATTTTTGTTGCAGCAAAATTTTCATGTTTTTAGTGAGAAAGAGCGAGAGAGAAATAGATGAGATATATATTTCTATTTCAACACTCTCCCACAAATTTAAAAATTGCTGCAACAAAAATTGCAGGTGTGGACCGGGACTATGTAGTATACACGAGTATGTGTTTATGTATAGTATATAGATTAAACATATTTATATACCTATTAAGTAAATATCTATATTATGCCAGTTTATTCACACACACACACGCGTGCAAAAAAAAAAAAGAAATACCCAGTTGTCCATGTCTTTAAGACATCATCAATGACGGCTGCATGAGAATATAAAATCCTCGACGACAAATGTCGGACAGCCCTAACAAATCATCAAAATGGTTTTCAAATAACTTTCAATGAGAGACAATGTCAGTCAGATTGTCGTTCACATAATACTAGTGTGAATACTTGGTCGATATTGTCGCCTATTTTGTCGGCAATGATTATATAAGTGACAATGTCGTTTGTCTTCTCATCATTGGTTCTATAAGCAACAATGCCCCCAATCTTGTAGTCAATGATTAAATAAGCGACAATGTCGCCTATTTTGTCCTCAATGGTTAAATAAGCAAAAATGTTGCGTATTATGTCGTCAATGATTACATAGGCTACAATGGCGATTATCTTGTCGTCAACGAATACATAGCGACAATGTCGCCTATTTATTTAATTAAACACTAGACTTTATTTAATATTTTTAACACACAAATTTAAGTTTTCAACCGACTTTAAAAAGAAGGAGGTTATCAATTCGTGTGTATATTTTTCATGTTTGTAGATGTCATTTGTGAACCGATTTTCCAAATTCTTCTTTTGTTCTTTTGAAAATCGGAGAGGGAAATTTGCTTCCCCAAATGCACAACTCTGTAATTGGTCAACCGATTTTCAAAATTATTTTTTGTTATGTACGCGCTAATTCAAGTGTAGTTTTATGTAGTTTTAAAAGGCTAAAAAAATAAATAAAATTATCAAGTCTACAGTTCATTAACGGCCCTTTTCACAATGTTCGATTAAAAGTTAACGTGGAATTTAACGGCAACGTTTGTATGTCGACCTTGCCATTAATGTCCACGTTAACTCTTACCCAGTAAAAAATTTTCATGTTTTTTGAAACACTAGGGCAATAAAGCGCATAATAATACGCTTTAAAAGAAGAGCTTATTGCAGAGCAGTGACTGTATATGAAAGAAACTATACAAAAATGCAGATTTTTCACTGCTGATACAATGCAGGTTTTTAAGCGAGAAAGTTTCATTTATGTACTTACAGCTTTAGTGCTGAAAATGGTGATGATTTCCAGCGCTTTTTGAATCAAAAATGTAGTACTACAAACCGGGAATTCACCATACAAAAATCAGCAGCGATATCAGCAGGTTTGTAAGCACTACTTTTATTCTCTCATAGTAAGAACTTGCTCTATTTGAAGCAAATTTTATACTGAGTAATCACACATTGTGAAAAGGGCTGTAAATCAGCTTCTTAAACATGTTTTTGGATTTTAGAAAGAAATTTTTTTTTGCTGTTTTGGGAGAAAAATGTATTTAAATACTTTTAGCTAAAATTTCACAAACTTTCCCCTCTTTCATTTTTTTAAATTTTTACTAAAAATAGCTAACAATCAGTCATGCCACAGCATACCAGTGGTTTCAATTCCGAAAGTTGCTTCTTCAGAAAACGAAAAACGAAAATTTTCTTCGTAATCAAATCGCTTTAAATTTCAAAGTGGAAATGAAAAAACACTTTTCTACTGAATTCATTTGCAGTAAATACTAAAAAACGTGCATATTTTTAGGAGCGTCAAATAAATATTTAGTCATGAGCTTTCCATGTTAATAAAAAGCTCAATGTGAGCTTTGCATCGAAAAACAAGAGTAAACAAACGCCTCAAGGTATAAAAACTTTATCATTGTAAAAACGAAATACAAAATAATCGGAATATAAAGCACCAAAAATTTACTTTTTCGGGATGACAACTACGGAATCAAAACCATTCCGAACGGAGTCTGTGATGCGCCTGAATGTATAGATGATAGTTACAATATTCACAATGGGCACGAAAGTCGTTCAGGGGTTAGACAGGTTATAACGCCAAAGCGCAGCTAGCTAACGAATAAAATACCTTTAAAGTACTGTGACTAGTATAACTTTTGAACGACTTTCGCGTCCATCATTAATCCAATCATTAATTAAAGAGAGAAAATTTTGTGGAATTTTAGCTTAAATTATTTAAATACATTTTCTCCCAACATTTTTTTTTCTAAAATCCAAAAATATATTTAAACAGCTGATTTAATAAACGATAGAATTTATAAGATTATTGGTTTTCTTCTAACTTTTTAAATATAAATAATAACACTTGAAGTAGCGCGTACCCGCTCTTTAGTCCAATTTTCAAGTTCAAATATCTCGTTAAGAAGACTAAAAAATTTTTTTCGCATTTTTCTCGTATTGAAATGTTACAATGATTTTATTTTTGTTATTTATTGAACTAAGAAATAAAGTTCTGTTTTATATAAAAACCTATTTTATTTAGCAGTTTTACATACATACTTAGTGCTTTCTCTGAGAACTATAAAACTTTGATAGTATCACAATAGTATCGTCGATATATCGATAGTTTTTCTAACTTTTGATATTTTAGAATCGGTATATCGATATATTTTTTCAATATGTCGAAAATTTTCGATAGTAACAATATCGATAGTTTTCCAGTTCTAGTTCATATAAAATTTCTGCTATATAAAATTTTCTCAAAAAATATAACAACAATAAAAAAGTATAAAGTTTGGTAAGCTGCGGCGGAAGCCATTGTTGTTCATCTTATCCTCCACAATGTTACTGAAGATAAAATGTAAGTCATTGCCGGTCATACTGTCCTCAACAAAGTTGGATATTGATAACAAAATATAAGACATTGTCGCTCATCTTGTCGTCAAAAGTGTTTAGTAGAAGACAAAATGCAAGTATTTGTTGCTCAGATTGTCGTGAACGACGACGTCCTTTCAATTGTGTATTAGAAAACCTAAAACACTAAAACGTACAAGAATCGGCTGCAACAATGTCGTGCAAGGCAATCTGGCCAACTGGGTAGCATTGTGTGTTCATGTAAATCAGGTTACCAATACAAATGATATTTTGCAATGTTAGTAACAGCCCAGGAAACAATTTTGGCTGACATGTCTAACATCAGAAAAAAAATCTAAGACTTTACCAGACAATCAGCCGAGCTGTCTAAAATTCCCTCAGACATTTGGTGGAGCTGTAGGCAGTTTTCTGGTACGACGTTTCTGCACATTATCTAAAATATTATCCGATTAATATCAGAATAGTCTGCACATTATCCGAAGGCAATTTAATTTCCTTTAAGGCATTTAACAGAGTACTCTGCACATTTTCTGATCTACGTCTTACGACTTTTAGCAGTCACTTCTGCACATTGTCTGATTTTAGTTTTCTTTACAATTCTCATTTAGCTCTTGAATTTATACGCACAAATATTTGAGTTTCTAAACTTATAAAATATGGGTAAATGTTTTCTGATGAAACAGCACAACAATGCATGGAGAATTTTAAACGACATATCTGATAAATTTCTAATTTTAGCTCCGACTTTTCTCTGATATTAATACGCCAGGACGTAAAACGTATCAGATAAATCGGAAAATTTTCTAATGTTTTGTCAGACATTTTTCTGACATTTACAACAAATGTCGAAAGTTCCTTTGGAATTATCTTAGGAAATTCGTTGGAATTCGTACAGAGTTCTGTTAGACCTTTCGGCATAGTTTTTAGAATTTCCTCAGATAAAGAGATCCGGTTTCTTGTCAACCACTCATACGATTTTCGGTACGTTTACTGACCGACATCGGATACGAATTCGGCATCTTGTGCAGACTTTCTGACCGACTTCGGACCGAAATCGGCAAAAATTGTTTGCTGGGAGTTGACGAGGGACTCGCAAGGTTGTGAGACACAGAACATTAACTGAACGAACGAAGAAAAGTGTAAACGAGAAAAAGTAGAGTTCATACAAAATACAGTAGGAAGTGATTTAAGCAAAAAGCTATTACCATAATTTTGTATATATATTTTTTAAATCACTTTACTGCATTGGTGGGGTTACCACATGGAAATTACTTGGTGTTGTGTGAAATTTTGTCGGAGTATTCAACAGGTTTTTCATCTTTTGTATTGACATTGATATTGAACTTCGCTATTTTGTTTGTAATTAAATTTATTTCATTTTAACGTTAAACATATTAATATACAGATACACGAGATTGCGAGGTAAATGGAAAATAAGTAAACAAGTAAAAAGTTTATTTTTGCATAAAAATAAAATAATGAAATTATGCTAATATGTATTTGTTAAATTCACAACGCCGCACAGTTAGTTCTATCGCTTCATACATTTGGCGGCAAAAAATAGAAGGAGTTATCGTAGAGCAATAAGATTTTGTAGGTTTTTGACAAAGTTTATAAAAATATAAAATATGCTTGATATCGGTGCAAGGATTTGTGTCCTTCCTATATGTCCTTAAATGAAAAATTTCAATAACTACTAAACGAGAAATTTCAACACTCCAAACGTTTCCAGACTTCTGTTCATAATATTTCGTTAAATCAAGAGTGCTGATTACGATGACATCATTAGTTTTTTTTAAACAGCTCTGCACTGATAGAAAAACCATTATAACACTGATGTAATTTGACATCAATGTTATGTCAAGTGTCTTCGTTTTTGAACCCATTACAATTTTCATCATTGTGATGTCAACCTTTACATCAGTTGGTAATCTATGCATCAATGGCATGTTTAAAACAATTATTATTATTACTTCTTAGATTATAGTAACTGATACGGCTAAAGGAGACAAAAGAAAAAGTATATGTATGTAGGTAATTCCATTTAGCCGGGTGTGACCATTTTACACAACTTTTTTTTTATTTTTTACTTAATAAAACGTTGCGGCTCGCAAGGCCATTAAGCTTAAAGTCGTTGAATAACGGATAGACACTGACAGAATATGATCTCTGTTTAGAATTGTCGTCAGAAAGCTGCGACGGGTGTGACCTTACATATCTTACTTTTAAAGAATTATGACTTTCAGTATAAATACTGTGAACTTTTCACTATACGGTACACAATAATTTTGGTATAGATATCTGTTCAAAGTGTTTTTAATTGTATTTTGTATTTACTGTTTGACAAAAAATTATTTTTCTTATAAAAAAACAATTTTTAAAATGAGACGGGTGTGACCGACGGGTGTGACCTAATAAGAAAATTTAAAAAATTCGATGAAATAAAACTCTTTATTTATTTAATTTATATAAATAATATAAAGATTAATTCATAAGAAAATAATATGACATTAAATTATTTGCTTTCCGTTCTATTATATTCTGCTGAATATTCTAGCTGAATTTTTTTTTTAAATTCAATAAAAAGCAAAAAAGAAGTATATTCTTTTCAGAGATAACGGTTTGTATTAATAATGAGAAAGGGAATAAAAGAAAATCTGAAATAAATATTAAACAAACAAAGAGGGAGAGCAAAATGTTTCCTGCATGATCATATAAAAAAAGTACCTCGAATTGGTTAAAAAATATTAAATAGTGTATCTTTTTATTTTTTCTATAATTGTCATTCTCTAAAAAACATCAATTGAGAGATTTTTATTAAAAATGAGAAAACTATTTTTTCCTTGCATAGGGCCGTTTTACGTGCAATCACTCATGTACGTGTTTCGACATTTTAAAAGATTACGCCTGGGATTCATTTTATTCACAATTAGTGCTAAAATATCCCACCACCCAGATTTTGTATTAATAATATGTCTTAAGTGAAGGTTTAGTTTATTATTATGAGAGTCAATAAAAAGTATTAATTTTTGGTGTGACAGTTTATACATGTCACAGAGATCAATTCCGTTCGGAAACGGAATTCAACCTACACCATTTTTGTAGCATCTGGTGTCTAAAAAAGAAAACTAAGATACCGAAATTTGTCAGGTGTGTCTACACTCTAAGACACTTTTGATGAAAATTAGATCGATAATAGTCGGCAACACTTTACCGATTATTATCGACCTAAAATTACACACGCATTATTTTTGAGCAAAATGTTTTTACTAAAAAAAGCAATTGGCTGCGTGCAGGTTTGAGCCGCGACCTCCTGACTGATAGTCGGACGTATCTACCATTCAGCCATAGCCGTATTATACTTTATGTTAAATTTTTTCCTCTTGGACTCAATATGTTTAATTTGAAAGGTTTTTTCTTTAATAAAATAACTACAAAATCGATGTAATTTTAGACAAGAAGAAATTTTCAACACAAATTTAAACAATATATGATCCTAAATTGGAAGTAATGTCTTAGAGTGTAGGGCTTGACATCTTTGGGTAGATTGAAATCCGTTTCCGAACGGAATTGAAGTCTGTGGCATGGCCTAATATCTAATTGACTCCCAAATGTTGCGCATTAAATAATTTTTTGAGACTGTGTAGTCAATGGTTATTTAAAACAACTAATAAAATTTAATATAATTACTTAATTTATGCAAAAGCGTTCAAATATATGATTTGAGTAAAATTATTCTACTTACTCTAAGTATGTATGTTTAGGAAATGAATGGTTGGTTTTCTTTCATTGTTAACACAAGAAACCACATTTTTTAATTAGGCACATCTTGATTTTCTTGAAATTTGAATTTCAAATGCTTGTGTGGACTCTCCTCCCACCATTAACACAGTTAGGTAAATTAAATAAACTTGTAGGCAGGTGTTGTCACATTTAAAATTAATTAAATTGCTTGCTTTGGAATATTTTTGAAAACAAACTATACATCGATATGAATAACAATAACGTATACAGTAGTGTGCACATATTTATATCGCAAAACATGAAACAAGTTTCGCAAGTTTGGCCAATTGCACAAATTGCAATTTTAAGAATTTTGATGAAAACCCATATTATATGGGACATTCCACGCCAAATCGTACGGTTCAAAAAACATTTTTTTGATTGCCCTTCCTGATAAGTTTTGAGATTTTTGATTACTCGTTTAAAAGATATTAAATCTTAAAAAAAAAATAAAATTAAGTTTTTTTCTCATAACTTTCTTAATTGGAAAATTTCTAATTTTTTTGAACATATTGTTTCTCATTATTTTTCAAGAAAAAAATAGAACAAAATTAAAAGATTTTTGGAGAAAAAAAATTAAAATTTTGTTTGTTTTGATTTTTAGGTTTGAAATTTCAAATCGTATTTTTGAAAAAGACTGTGTATCCTTCGAGTTTTTTGAAAATGTCTAATATCTAATTTCTATACACCCGGCCGGTCCCTACAGTTCGCTAGGGGGTTAGGACGATTCTGGGGTTGTTTAGCCCTCCCCAGAAAGGCGTAGCTACGCCAATGACCTCCACACTGATAGGCTAGCACACTACTTACTAGCTTACCGTGGTTGGAAAACTTTATAGAAAACCACGTTCTGTGGGCAAATTAAACTCTTTAATGTACATAAATGGAAGCAGGACAAACTCGAAGCAGTTGTTACACTTGTTCGTTGTCGTCAGCAACACAAATTTTCATAATCTTGTCAGAACAAATTCTTTATAAACGACAACTTATACCACCCTGTCGCCATATTTATTTCTAAATGTGTTTTATAGGCGACAAATCATTGATTGTCTTGTAGACAACAGCCTGCGGTAAATGGAACTGACACAAAACAAGTCACGTGGCCGGTCTCCAGGTGGTAGGGACCAGTCCGAGTTCTAACACTTCCTATGAAGCGGACCAGCCACTTTTACATGTGGATGGCCTAGGATGGGTTTAGTTGATACTTTGTATGCACCTTGTAACTTGTCTCTGAACTATCTTATGGAGTCCTAATCGGTGTAGAATAATATAGATTATATATAAATATTATTCTAAAATATAGCTGTAATTATCGATTAATTTATTTTTTTATTGTTACAAATCCAAGTACAAATTGTATTTTATTTTGAAGCGATGTCTCTGATAGGATTTGAACCGACAACATCCGGCATGACAGGCTAGTACACTACCCACTCCACCACAGGGGAACTTATATGTCAATGTTAAAGGTACCAGTTAATCTGGAGTTAATATCTGAATATAGTTACGGCACAGGTTTCTGAGTGTCATGGCAGTCTCATTGAAGGGAGACAATTAATATTATATAGATACTATGTGATAGGCCTTAGATCCAGGTGCATCGAATTTGTTCAGTGCTGTTTACTACAATACTAGCCGGAGTACTAACTAAATTGACTGAATATGTGACCATTTACACAATATGTCTTTTTTCACCATTCACTACTCCTTATTTTTGGTACCAGTCTCATTTTCTCAAGTCATAGGACAAGTACTTTTGGATCATTTGTCACAAAATTTTCCGCAGGGCAGCGACGAAAATTAGAGGTTTTCGGGAGCTCCCGAGAAAACGGCTTATTTTCGTTTACCACTTTCCGCTATACATAAAAAATGACTGATTTTGGCTCCCAAAAATTCTTCTTTTTCTTTAAATTATTGTCGTTCATCATATGTAAGGGGAAAGAAACCAACGAAGCACAGTGGGTCAGAATCAAAATATTTGGAACATATATCAGACATTTCTAAACGGATAGTTCTATCGGAATACAATTTCACACTTCCATAGCAGAGGAGCATATCTATTTATATATTAAATAGCAGTTCTCTTACTTGCACAGGAGCGGAGGAGCTACGAAGTCTCAAAGTAGGGCACTTTGGCGGTGTAAAATTTTTGTATGGCTTCTCATTTATTTTGTTTCTCATCCAATTTAAAAACTTTTTTGCTGTATTATAGCCCTTAATAAGATCTAAAAGATACATGTTTGGTTGTATACTTATCTTTTATAGTTCGTGAGTTATACTTATTTGAAAATTTAAATTTCTTAATTTTTCAAAGCTTTGGTCCAGTATTTTCCAGATATCGGATCCAAATATCATCCGATTTATAAATATTTTTTTTCGTTAAGGAACAAAATTTCAAAGAATTATACAAAAAAGGTTATGAAATTTTGCTGTCTGAGTTGAAAAATATAAAAGTTTTAAATTGAAATTAGACAAAATTTAGAGTTTTCGAAAATTTTTGCTAAAAAAAAGGACCATCACTCTTATACATATATATATATAAAAAAATGCTTTTGGAACATATAGCAGATGTATACTTATCTGAAAGGCATCTGTAAAGACGCGAGTCAACGGCAAACAAATACTTAAATTTCCCAATATAGTTGGACCTGGGAACTTTCTAATACGACCTATTTTGAATCGAAATTTTGAATTTAGTCCATATGTTCTAAAATCATAAAGCTCGGATTCCAAAACTATTGATATTTCTGAAAACCCTTATGTATATGTAGTTAGTTGGCAAAGTGTTAAATGGGATTGGATCAAGCGTGTACGCTATGAGCAAAATTGTCCAGAATTGATTTTTTTTTGGATTTCTTGGATCTTTCTTAAAAATTCTGAGAATTCGCTTTTTATTTCCCGGTCTCCTGGCAAACAAAAAAATTCTGGGAATAAAAAAACCATAATGAAAATGTAGTTGGCAACAAGTGGAAGTGCAGGGTTTTATAAGACGTCCCTTACCCCCAACCGATTGATCTGAAAATTTGGCAATAACATTTCTTTTTTCAATATTCACCAAACTGGGAGAAATATAGCTATTTAATATTTAGGGCCACCCTAATTTACTACACATACATATTTTGAAATTAAAATCAATGCTGTTGTACATTTAGCATTTAATGAAAAAAAAATGTTAATAAATTCCTCAACAACCCTTTGATTCACCTTGATGTAAAATGGCTAACACCTTTTGTCTCGTTACATGTTATTTTATTTAGATTTTATTCTTTTTTTCCCTCAATTTTTTTTATTATTTTTCCATTATTCATTAAAATTAATACAAAAAGAGATGGCAAATATTCGTATTTATTGTAAAGCAAACAATGTTTTGCAGATTCTACATTGTACTTTTATGTTTAAGTTTGGTATCATTCAGCATTTGTGCCTTACAAAGGATTTGACAAAAATAAACTTCATATTTTATAATGTTTGAAGGAGGACAACAACAGCTAGAAAAATGCTATGTACAATAAAATATGTTAACAACGTTTAGGCTGTTGTAAGCGAATTGTTTAACTTAGATTTAATGTTTTATTTTCAATTGACTAAATTTACAGAACCTCACGTTGCACAGTGTTTCCAATTGAAAAAAACGGGTAATACATTTGTATCTTTGAAACTTGAGATCAGATTATAAAACGATATATGCAAACATCATAGAAAAGGACCTAAGCGTTAAGAATAGTGAAACGTGGATCAAACTGTTGAAACACACGGTGAGCTACAGGATGTCAAAATTGATTATCTAGGCCATGAACAACTATGTTGGCCTCATAGCTCTTACAAATATTATTTGATTTTAAAACTTTTGTATTTTAAACTTTTTATAAAGCTTATAAATAGACAAAGAAATTATACTTTACTTCATTAAGATATCTTGAATATTTTCAGAGATATTTGGCTTGGAATATTTATATTTTGGTTTTTGGCCACGACTTTGCTCCTAATTTTGAACAAAATTCTTGATAATATGCAGAAGGAATTTTTAGTTATCTCAATTCATGTAGCCGTGAAAAAAGGAAAGTCAAGATCCAGCAAAAACTTTTGTCATCTTTGTAATCGGTAGTACTTTATTAATGGGTTACAAAGTAATGAGTGGTACTTATTTATATTATTACTATGCTTCAAATTAGAACTACTACTTAGTTTTTAATAAAATTAGTAAGTATTTTTATCATTATCTGAAAGTAGTTACAATTTGTTGATATGTATTAATAAAATAAGTAGACAACATGTGTTTGTATATGAAAAAAAAAATTTTGTCGCTTAAACTTTTAAGTCAACAATAGCTGAGTGGATAAAGTTATCGTCTTCATAACTGAACGAGCATAGGTTTGTATCCCAGCTGGATCAAAAAAATAAAAATAAAAATTGAAATATAATTGAAAAAATATAAATAAAACATAATGCGTATAATTTGTTTAAATTATAATTTGTTTATTTGACTACTTATTTTTTTAGCTTCAAGTAAGCCAAACAATAACTAATTAATTGCTGTGACAATGTAAATACATTTGTAAGAAATACCCCTTATATTTTGGACTTCTCAAACAAAAATATGTAGTTATCGCGTCAAATTCTAAGTAGTTACGACTTAAATCCTCGTATACTTTTTTGCCTACCAGTAAGCAAAGTTTTTGCTGGGGACTTTGATATGAGGGTGAAAATGGCTAAATTTTGACAAAAAATAGCTTAAATTTTAGAAGTTTTTCTTAAAAAAGTTTCAAAACTAAAACTTTTGCTTTTCAATTATTGAAAAGAACGGACTTCAAACATTAATGCGCCTGAAATTTTAAATCGATTGCAGCATACACGCTACGTTCAGCATTGAACGAACATAGTGAATTGTTCTACAAAATTCCAAATTAATCGCTTAAGAAAAAAAAAACGCCCATAGAGTATAAAATTTCTGTACAAATTCTCGCGGGAAATTTGTGTCGATTGTTCCAAATGTGCCTGTCCCATGGCATGTGAACATAGTACCAGTGAAGATAGGAAGGTACTGTGAGCGGTTAAAACAGAAACTATTACTGAACCGGTATAAATGTTCCAAAAAGGTGCAAAAATTTATAAAATTTTTACAAAAAGTTTTTATTGGATCCTACGACCAGTCAGTTCTACAAATAATTTCATAGGGACTAGGACCGAGACCAGTATTGGAGTAGAAACTGTAACCGGCAGTATTCTTCAGATCACTTTAGTGACCCATCACAAAGTGTTTCAAATGAATTAATTGCTCCCTCCTATGACAAAGCCATTTTAAAGAGATAGATCCTCTTCATGCAAAGTGTTAGACGTCGAACCGGTCCCTATCCCAAAAGGAGTAGTCACGTGACATATTCTGCAACAGTGCCTTTCTCCTTGGGGTACATTTGATATAATTAATGTGGCTTAGTCACCCGCCCGGTCAAAAATGTGGCTAAAAATGACTGCAGTTGAAATTTCAAGTTGATTAAAGCATGTACGCTACATCCTGCATTGGAGGGAAATGGTGAATCTTTCTACGAAATTCTAAATTAATCGCTTAAGAAAAAAAAACTTTCTTCGAGTTTTTAAAATTTCTCTGCAAACTATCTATATAATTACATAAAAAATATTTAAAAGAAGCGTGTTTTTATATGAAGTATTTTTTGAAAATTTTTATCGATGTATTACACAAACCAGCTTTTCGAAGTTTTGTCTGTCTGTCTGTCTATCCGAAATGCATCATGCAAAAACCTTTCACGGACTTTTCTGAAATTTTATATGGTGGTACTGGGATCACATGGAAAAATAAAAGGATTTTTATATTTTAAAATAATTCTGTTTTACAAACATTTACATGTCAGTGAAAAGTGGGCCAACTCTTCTTTCAAATAAGACTAATTTTAATAAAATCGATTAACAATGTTAAAAATTATGTTAATTTCAAATAATTATTCGTAGCAAAATACGACCTAAGTAATACATTTTTTTACAATATAACAACCCACAGTGCGGAAGGAGCAAACTTTTTTCAAAGGAAATCCGAATTTGTAAACGTATAGTGCTCATTATATCCTTTCTAGCCTTCAGCTGCTGTTAATTTACTTTTATCGTCATAAAATTTTAAGATAAATTATATTAAAAAATTTTTTTTATGTAACGCTCAATACATTTTTATATGAATTCAATATTTTTTCAGAGCACACACTATATTCTGAATAAAAAAAAATCAGATGTGTAGTCTTTGATGTATTTTAACATAAACTCTCTAGTTAGTCACTAAAAAATTTTAACTAAATTAAAAAAATATGGACAACACTCAATACATTTTTTTGGATACAAACCATGATGAAACGTTTTGCAATATAATAATACATATTTAACAAAGTTCACAAAACTTTTATATATTTAAAATTACTCTATTATTTTAGTCTATATTGTTAATGCAAGCTTAATAATTAAACTGAGTAATGAAACGTAATAAAAAAGGTTAACGCTCAATACACCAGACTGCGGACAACAACAATTTAAAATAAATATTATAATATCTAATATTTTTCAAAAATTCTTTTGCGTGAAATGCAAATGCAAATATTCTAAACCCGTTATAAATTTAATATCGTTTTTGAAAAATTCATAGTTTCTTAATGTGGAAAATCAACAGAATGCATTATGGACACACCATTTTGTATGAAGAGAGGAAAAACAGTATTTTTATATTTCATTTTTAGCACATAATGGGCAGTATTACACAAAAAAACTTTTGTACATTTATTTATAGTCTAATAAATCATTTTAAATTTATTTATTTAAAATTTCATTTTAAAATTTATGCGTTTTTTTTTATAAAATATTTTACAATACTTTCAACGGACACGAAAAAAAACATTTGAAATGAGAATCAGCCATAAATGTTGCTAGAAATTAGAAATACGTTTTTGCATTTTTTTTAACGTTGGCTGCACTGTTTATTTTGTATAACGGGAACTTTAAATATTATCTAAAGAACTTCATATTAATATATTCTACGAACACCTTGAAGCCATAAAATGAACTTTAAGAAGGCGAAGCGGCGGGCATCTCTAGTATTAGATATATTTAATATAATTAGTCTGGCTTTTAATTGTTACGCTCCAAATTCTTGCTAGGGGACCAGATTTTCTAAAAATAGTCAAGTTTTCAGAAGCATTTTATTTACATGCATGAAAACTGTACTAAGTTTAATTTTGCTTATAAGTTTAACACCAAGCTTAAATTTATTAAAATCGAATAATATTTGTAAACATTTTGAGGCCTCCAAGGTTCTTCGTGTCCGATGTAGTCAATTTTGATACCTTCAGCGCTCAGCGCGTGTTTCAACAGGGTGGTACAAATTTCAACATTCTTAAAGCTCATGTCCTCTTCTATGATTTTTACCCACATCGTTTTCTAATTGGATCGCAAGTTTCAAAGATGCTGATTTATTCCCCTTTTGCTCCAATCGGAACCACTGTGCTGCAGTAGGAGGATGTGGTATATGAGTTTTTGAAAATGTTTAATAGCAATTAAGCGATTTAAAAGATTTATATAAAGAAATGGCTTCCAACAAAGAAACTAAAACAATCATTCATACAATACTGAGTCCCACAGTCATAAGTTTCGTAACAAATAACAAATTTATATCAATTACGATTAAAACATGTTTAAAGAATATACTAATCATTATTTAAGTTTCATTTAAGTTTACAGGAGGCCTAAGTTTACGAAATATTTGTAAAATAATCGTCAATTAAAAAATGTTAGACATTATCCAATAAGTAAGAGTAAAAATCGCGCAAGGTACAGCGCAATATGTTTAATTGGCAACACACAATTTGATAATAATAAAACTAAGTCAACCAAGAAATAAGAACTAATTTTTTCGCTTTAGATCTTACAACCGATACAACTGACACAGTCTTGTGAATGCCCTTATTGTATACTCAATACATTGTTAACATTTGCTTTGAGCTTTTAAAATGTTTTCTTCTTAAGTTCTTTTATTTTCCTTTTTATTAGGCAATTAATTAATTTTACTGCAATCTGTTGTTAAGTTTTTATGTCTTCTATACCAAAGCACAAAATAAAAAACTATTTTGCAGTCATAAAACTCTTTTAACAAAGTTACTAAGCAAAGCTACATAATCTGTTTAGTCCTTTAGCACAAGGTATAAAATAAATGTTTTTCATCTGGATCATTGTCTCTTTGCAAGTTAACACTGCAGAGTAAGAGAATAGTTTATTTGGATTAACATACTCAAGAGAATTTTTATCATTAAGAAATTTAGATTTTGTGAAAATTTTGTTTTCGGAAAAGAAAATTTGATAAATGTAACTATTAATAAATGAAATTTATTTGCTGGTGTTTAAGCATTGTCTATATGCAACATTTCATTGGTGCTTTACCAAATCGTCAGTAGACTTCAAACACAATTTTGAACAGTTCAAACCCTTTATCTTATGCACAAACTTTTAAAAACCATTTGAGAATTTACAAATAAATGATTTTCAAAAATAAACATATATATAAGCATATAAGTTTGTGCATAAGATAAAGGGTTTGAACTGTTCAAAAATGTGTTTGAAGTCCACTGACGATTTGGTAAAGCACCAATGAAATGTTGCATATAGACAATGCTTAAACACCAGCAAATAAATTTCATTTAAAATAAAATTATGACAATATGTCGAATAATAAATTTCTTAAAGGTTTACTTTGAATTTTATTTTTCATTTTGCCTTATAAATACTTTTCTTGTTATCCAATGGATTTCTAAAGGTGTAGAAAAATAAAATAGATTCATATCGAATAAAAAATTATTTGCTGGGTTTTGTATAAGTTCCAAACCTGATATGCTTATCTTTGAAAATCATTTATTTGTAAATTCTCAAATGGTTTTTAAAAGTTTGTGCATAAGATAAAGGGTTTGAACTGTTCAAAATTGTGTTTGAAGTCTACTGACGATTTTGTAAAGCACCAATGAAATGTTGCATATAGACAATGCTTAAACGCCAGCAAATAAATTTCATTTAAAATAACATTATGACAATATGTCGAATAATAAATTTCTTAAAGGTGTAACTATTAATTTAATATTTTTTTAGAATTGAAGATAATACACCATTTTCATTTGTATTTTGAAATGATTAAATTTTATTTCAAGTTATTTAATTAATTTATCAAAGTTTTATATATACAATATTAACTGATATACAGAACGAATTTTACACAGAACTAAATATCACCAAACTGCAACTAGCAATGCGTATTGTTAATATGTAATTTAAATTCAAAAATAAATTTAGTTAATATAACAAATTAAGTTGTTGATACGACAAACACAGAAACTTTTTTCAACAAACTGAACTAACCAAATTTTTTGTTATATATGGCGCAAAAATTCAATAATTTTTTAATATATTTTTTTATATTTTTAATAAACTAAACCAACTAAAGTTTTTGTTTAAACTTGTGAAAAAATTAAGAATCAACATTGCTGATACAACAAATTTAAATGTTTCTAGTCAATTAAATTACTCAACAAAATTATTTGTTAAATTATATCAGGGATGATAAATGAAGAAATTCATTTCGTACCAATGAGCTTCTAAAATAGTACTTTTTCGGCTCAAATAGTACTAAAATCTTTTTGAATTGTTGTAAACAAGTAAGCCACACGATTTTGATTGATTTTATGTGCTCATTGTGTCAAAGATCAAATATGGCTTTGTTTTCTAAAAATATTTTTGATAAATTCTTTTTCAATTAAGGTGCCAAAAATCAAATAATTTAAGTTTTGATTTAACTCAATGAAACTTCACTTCTGCCATACAACAAGGAACTTACTTACTAATTTCTTTATTCTTATAAACTTGGAGTTTGCTAAAAAATATTTAAAATTCGTTCACAATGGATAAACAAGCCATAGCACAAGATATTTTTTCTAATAAAATTTGAAATACGACATTTCTGTGGTTTTCTTGAATAAATGCGAAATAATGCGAAATAGCTCTATTTTAAACATTCTTTTCATGAGCGTAAAAATTTTCAAGATATCAGGGACTAGTCTCGATATTTTTCATGCTGAATAACCTGACTCCTATATTGATTCCATAAATTTTCAGCAATAACGGCTTAAGTATTCCTATGTGATGGATTATTAAATCACACAAGCAGAGATACGATGTTACTATCTGAATACATTTTGAAATCTTTTTAAATATTTTGTTGTATTTTACTTGGTAAATAATAGATCACTGCGTTACATACTATGAATCTGGTGGCCTGACAACTGGATTTCTAACGTTGAGTTGTACAGGAGATGCAATGCACAACCTATACTATATGAAATTCGGCAAAGGAAGTGGAAATGGATTGGCCATGTCCTACGAAAACCAGCTATTGCCACCTGCAGGGAAGCATTTGACTGGAACCCTCAAGGAAGTAGAAGGCGTGGTAGACCGTGAGGTAGCTGGAGACGTTGTCTTGCAGATGAGATTAGTTTACATCAAGGAAATGTATCATGGAATAGGGTAAAAACCCTTAGCTCAAAACGAAATGATTGGAATAATTTTGTATTGGCACTATGCGCCCACGATATGACGTAAAAGCAATTAATGATAATAATAATACATACTTAGTAAATGTTATCTATGTCGACATATACGGTTTTATGCATCCTTGCTAGGATCTTGTTCTTACGTTATTTTTGTCTGGAATTTTTACGCAAAGTTATTTTGGCAAACATATGCCGAGAGTTAAAAAAAATCAAAGATACCGTGGACACAATTTCAGAAACTTCTTGTTTTTTCTCTACTGGAAAAATCAGTTTTAAGACATACCGTCTTTATTTAAGAAAACCAATGATTTTTTTTTATAGAATATGAAGTTTGACATTAAGCTACTCCATCAGCATAGCTGTTGATATTTGGCTTGAAGAGTAAAAAGCAAATATTATAAGCTATTCTATCAAGACCACCTGTTATGTATTCTCCTTAAATAACTACACAAATCCACTCACGAAATAACCACCGTAGAGTAGAGATAATTATTGAATAATCAATGGATACCACCCAACAACATTGGAAAATTTTCAAATAGTACCAAATGAGTCACGGGGGTACCATCGTACTTTTTTGGTTTCAATAGTACCAAAAAAAGTACAATTGTACCAACTTTATCATCCCTGAATTATATCATAACGGAATGCACACACGTAAATGAATAAAAGCAAATTTAGTTTTGTATGTATTCATTATTTGCGTATTTAATAACAAATTGCTCTGTAGCTGAGAGGTAAGAACGTTAGTCTATTAGTCCATAGGTCGCCGGTTCGATTCCACCCAGAGGCATTTAGTATTTTTCGCAGACAGATGGAAACTATAGATTTTGAACCTTAACTTAATAAGTACTTTTTTCACCTTAATGGTACTTTTTCAATAATTGAAAATGTAATACTTCAGGTATTTTTAATTATCATACAAAGGAACCATTCTTGACATATTAATATATTTTTTTACTATTTCCGTTGTTTTTTCTAGATGTAATTTGAGCTCTTGAAGATATTCGGATTTATGTTCACTGTAAATATAGAACTTCCAGTGTATTGTTGGTTATTAAATTTTGAAAATATAGAGCCATAGGTATCTTGAACTAGCAACAACTATTCATATCTTAAGACAGAAAATATTAAATAAAGTTCAGCCAGTGGCTAAAAAAAATTTAGTTTCATGCACAGAAAAAACTAAAATACGATTTCAATTGCTAAAACTGCAGATTCATTTAGCTGTGCTGTTGAAGCTTAATCTACGATGAAAATTGTATATTCACTTACTAACATTCTATTTTCCAATTACGCAGCAAAAATCAGACCTAAAGAAATTTTCCATTATTATACTTAATTAAAAAATTATAATCATTTTCAATTAATTTCGTAATTGAATCAATTACTCATGTGATAAAAAAAAAATATTATTCAACGGCGGCATGGAATAATACCCCAGAAAATAACTCCCCAAAGCGAAAATTAAATGAACTCCAAGAAATAAGTTCCCAAAAAAGAAATAACACCCCAAAAATCTTTGTTTTTGCCATACGAAGGGCTTTGTGGGTTTATTTCATGCCGCCTGTCTAACAATTTTCACAAACTTTGAGCATTTGAAAATTTGAATTTTAATTATTAAATGTATAATTTTCGTCGTAGGTTAAACTTCAACAACGAAATTAATTGAAGCGGCAGTGTTCGTAATTGAAATCTTTGTACTCAAAACTTTCAAAATTTGATAGAAAATTTTGTTTTTAATCACATGGATAATTGACTCAATTATTATATTAATTGAAAGCAATTTTAAGTTTTGATAAACCGATTTTATTGAAATTGTTTATGTGTGGTTACCACTATACATAACAATTCGTATGATATTATATCTTATTTCACTGATATGGGTATAATCTCAAAGTGCAACTTATATAGTCTACTATATGAAACAATGAATTTTATACCAGTTATAAATAGTTCTCTAATAACTTCACAGCAAAAACTACTGCTTCGAGATAATCAGGTTTGTAAGGGACAGATTTGTTGGTGTAGCTTACAAACATGCTTACGTATTGCATGATATTTGTTCGCGATGTCCCACATTGGAGCATTTCTTGTTAAACGCTTATTTCAGCGCATTCGGTATATAATAAAATCATATTATTGTTTTGTCGTTTTAAGATCGTAACTCATCGTCATTCTTCGTAAAATGTATATTTTCATAATCTCTGCCTTACAGTAGCGCTTCCTTGAATGCACCACTGTAAGTGAATGTGCGCAAAAAATTTTTTTAAGTGGACGAAAAGAAAAGCATTTCTTGCCATACATTATTGCTTATATTCAGGAAATACATTTGTCGCTGTTATGAAGCGCACTTGTATAACAGGAAAAGTTTGCACTGCTTCCAAAATCTCGATTATTTTTTGCTGGGTTCTGTTTCAACAGATTTTATTTCTTCAAATAAAGATATCAAGAGTTTTCGAACAAGTTTTTGAATATAATGGGTTGAATATTATTAAACCGGAAAAAATTAATTTTTTTAACGTTACAGATTGGAAAAAGTACTTTCTATGTCGTGGAGGTACTCAGCTATTTTGAGAATGAAAAAGTACTAAAAATATTACAATATTACTGAATTTTCCATCTCTGGATTGTGTATAAAAATAAATTGTTAATACAACAATTATGATAATTACAATTTGTTCGGGTAATCAACAATAATCTTAATTGAAGTCAATTTGAAATATACATATTAAAATTTTTTTAATAAAATTTCAGTTGTCAACAAATTCTTTGCTGATATATTTAATTGAAAATATTTTTTTGCTTTTCTTTTAACTTAGAATTTCGTAATTGTATTAACAGAAATCGTGTAGGTTCAAAATCAATTAATTATTTAATTGATATAAAAGAAAAATTAATTGTATTTACAATTCTATTTTGTTTGTGTAAGAAAATTGTGTATTTAAAAAATGTTTGCTTAGTTCACACGTCACACAGTGGTTCGAATTGGGAAAAAGGGTAATAAATCTGTATCTTTGAAACTTGCGATCCGATTACAAAACGATGTATGTAAAAATCATAGAGGAGGATCTAAGCTTTAAGAAAAAATTGTGGAGTTATGTATGAATAATCATGCTTAAAAAATATCGATATATATTGAAGTATCGATATTTTTTATTCGATATATATATATATATATATATATATATATATATATATATATATATATATATATATATATATATATATATATATATATATATATATATATCGATGCAGATCGATATTTAAAAATATATCGATATCGATATATATTGATATATATCGATTTATTTTTCACTTGCCCATCCCTAATCTGTAGAACTAAAAGAGTGAGGCTTATTGAATTTTCAAGTTCCAACAAAATCTTGGAGGTATAGGAGGGAAAAACGGGTACCCCTAATACGAAGTAACACATTAGGCACAATATTACCAATACTTTAAGAATAATAAATTTTTTTTAATTTAAAAAATAAAATAAGTGCTTTGAGGCATTAATCATAGTTTTCTTTACCTGAATGCCACTTTACAATTTATTTTATCATTGCATTGATAATAATGAGGAGTGATGATTGCAAAAGTATTTGCATTTATATTTTTCAAATAGATAAAAGAAACAATAAAACATTTCTAAGAATTTAAATTACAAAACGCTTTTGATTCAAGTATATAAATATTTTCCAAACTAACAGTAGAAAGGCTTTAACAAGTAGAATACAATAAAAACAAAGAAAAATAATCAAAGAAAAAAAAAGAAAATGCGCCGTAATTTACCGCCAACACAACGTCATCGTTCACAATCAATAAGTTGTGCAACAGCATCATCTCTATCGCCACCAGCGAAATCCAATACATCCCCATTGTCACATCAACTGTCATACGATATAAAATCAGAATCAACCAACTCATCACCCAGCCATGGACGGCGTGAATCTTTGGTCAAGCCCACCTGGCAAAATATACGCCCCGGTCAAATTCCATTTAAAACTTTGGACAAAATTAATGGCATCACTACAGATTCGGATAACGAAGACTGTGAATATTTGAGACGTTCAAGTTTAAATTATGCCAACAATGCCAGCAATGCATCAAACACATCAACACTATCAATCGCTGCTGCAGTTGGAAATCGACAACAGAAGCAGCAACATTCAACAAATGTGCGTAAGCACAGTTGTGGCAATCTGGGCCAGTTGACGCGTAAAGGAAGTTTGGTTGTACACCGAGATTCTTTATCTTCGAATGCTTCACTCAAATCAGCCCGCTCAAGTATTGATAACACAAATATCTTTTCCTCATCTGGTCAAAGCGCAGATGCTAAAGTAAATAAATCATCATCAAGTCGCTCGTTAGTGCGTATGATTTCTAACAAGTGCACAACAGTGAACAGTAGTGAAGAGGAAATGGATTATGATTTTTTGGCCAAGGTAAGTGTAAAGAAATGCATGAGATATATGTTATTTTTCAGAGTGGTTTTGTTATACTGTGTATTTTGTTTTTGAGTTATTTTGAAATTTTGTTATGCTTTAAGTTTTCTTATTTTTTTCTTTTACAAGACGACTGACAAAGATTACTTGAAGTAACTACACTTTAGCTGATTTCAGAATGCTGAGATAAGTTGCAATTGCTGACGACGACACGTGTTAAAAATTAAATAGAAAAATAAATTTATTTAAAGATAAATAATTGCAAAGTTTGCAAACCTATTTGTATTACACTTCAAAAGTGCTGTTTACACAATCTAAATATTGAAATAGTCTAGAAATTTTTGGTACTGGCTAATTTATTTTTAAAATATATTGATTCTGTCTCGCTGTGCGCCGTTCCTAGGTTATACTACATAGTCTATTTTACAGTGAAGCTTCGATATAATGAACTTCGCTAAAATGAAAAGCTCAATATAACGATTGTTTTCAGAGTACCTTGAAAAAACTTCTATTATGCAAAGTTTTTCATACAGAAATGTATTAGAGCTATAACGAAGAAATTCTGAGCTATAAAGCGTCTATCAGAGAAGTATTCATTCAAAAGCCTCTATACAACGAAGTCAGAATAAAGCAAATTTAAGTTTAAGCCAAATGGTAAAGTCTCATTGTTAAAAACTATAGTTATAACTTTATAGTATAAAGAATTTCATTTGTCTGTCTTCAAATTTCGTTATATCAAAAGGTTTCACTGATACATAACCTGACGAGACATCCCGCTTTAGGCCGGATTATCCCGCTTTTAAGAGTTCGATCACGCCTTAAATTTGTATCCCGCTTTCTCCCGCTTTTTCGAGTTTTAAGATTTATAGTTCTACTGTTTTAATTATTGTAAAAAATGTTGAAGATTTTTCAACTGAATAAAAAGATATATTTCTCCTTTTTCAGCCAGTGCATTTTTAGACATTGATTCAAAAAGATATGAGTGACGAAATTGAACTGGATATTGCTGAGTTTTTCCATATACTATTTTGAAATTAGAAATCATCACGGAATATAGCCATTAGTATCAAAACTCGTTAAAGTCCAGTTCAATCTCTTAATTTTTGCTAACTCCATTACAAGTTTTCGTTATGCATACGGCCGTTAATTATCTACGATTTAGTTAATTTAATTAAATTTTTCAATTAAATTATTTTTATTGACAAAGGAATTTTCAAAGCATGTAATAACTGAAAAGACAAACTCTTTTCTGTATATGCGCGTCGAAATGATGTCTTCGAGATCAGCCACTATCTCATCATCAGAGATCTTATCATACCTGTTCCCAGTGTGAGGGTGGTAAAGTCAAGTAGGCAACTAACATTAAAAATGTTTGATAGCTCCAAAAATGAAATTCAATGATCTTAAGCCAGAATAATCAAAAATCTTTGGGTTATAAACCATACAGTTGGAATAAAATTCATAACTACAATTTAAAAATATCTACAATAAGATGGAAAAAGATTAAGAAAAAGTCTTGAAAGCAAAACGCTGAAACCAATTTTGTGCTGAACATATCTGTGGCTTGGTGCTAAAAGGGCCAATGTCCAAATGTTTACTTTTTAGAAAAATGCAATTTGAGCTTAAGTTTTCTATATGAGTTCATAGTAACATTGGCTAGCAAAACCCTTATGAAGCTGTTCTGGGTTACATTAGACATTGGCTGTTTCAGCAAAATAAAAGAGAGTATACTCAAAATAAAATGATAGGTAAATCTAACCAATATAAATAGTTAACTTACTGTTAATGTAAATTATTGTTGTAATTTTTATGAAATAACAACTTTCATTGGTTAAAATAACTTTTCAATGTTGTAAGTCATTTCATGTCTATGGTTACTTTGTGCTATCGTTATTCAGTAAGATGACTTAGCTGAAATGGTAAAGGCGCCCGGTTCATAAACATGAGAACCTAAGTTCAAGACCGAAATATTACATTTTACTGAATTGTAAAATATAAATTTTGGGAAAAACGACGTTTTAAAAATAAAATTATTTTTAATGGTTAAAATTATTAATTTAATTAAAAAAAAATTTTGTAGTTAAAATTACCAACTTTAATGGTTAATATTACCAATTTAAAATAATAACACCGAACATAGTTATTTCACAAAAATTACTGTATTTAAGTCAAAGAAGTCTTCACATGTCTATGTATACTTTGTGCTATCCTTACTTAAAAAGATGACTTAGCTGAGATGGTAAAGGCGTCCGGTTTATAAACATGAGAGCCTAAGTTCAAGCCCAAAAAATTACAAATAAAATTTTTTTTAATAAACCTACTTACTGCTTAAGCCTTGCAGGCGTCGAACCTGCGAAATTCCGTTTAGTAGTTTTACACACTATCAACTAAGCTACAATTTGATTTTTGCTGTATTTTATGAGTTGGCTCAATTCTAACCTATGCAATTGGTTAGATTTACCAATATTTTATTTTGAGTGTAATAGCAGAAACCTAATGCAATGATTAACTCAAAACAGAAAAATATCGACATTGACCCTTTTAGCACCAAGCCACAGATATAAAACATACGATGCTTAGATCCGACAAAAAAATACCAAAGTTTGTAACTTTGGTATTTTTTCCATACAAAACTGCTTTTGATCGAAAGTATTCCTTTAAATATAAATTGAATTTAAGCAATTTCGTATGAAAGATAACTTCGAATTTTTTCACTTACTGGTTTACAATTTTCTTATTTTTGTTGGGTCTAAACGACTTTATGTTTCATGTGTTCGACGTAAAATTATGTTTAACCTGTAGGCTTAAAGCAATTTATAAAATTTTTGTGTCATATTTCGAAAATACATAAATTTATTAGTTGTGGGTTAGCTCATCTATATGACTGCATTGAGGGTACTGTTAGCTGAGTGGTTAGCGCGTTTGACTATAAACCCTGAGGTCTTGAGTTCAAGACTAGTTTCAGGCAAGCCAACAACATCATAAAGTTTTCTGATGTGTATTGGTGTGTTATTGTGTGGGTTGTTGTTGGACTGTTAAAGTGATGAAGGCAGAGCACTGATCACTTTCGCAGCACCGGCAGCGAGCAATACTGACATATCCTGATGTACTTCACAGCACCCTCCTTTGTCGGTATTGCAGCAGAACCGTCGGCGAAGTAAAAGAACTAATAAATGGCTACACAGTTTAAACAATAACTGCAGCTCTGCTCTACAAAGAAGTGCAGTAGCAGAGTTGTAACTGAATTAAGTTTTCTATATGCATTGGTGTTTTTGCAAATGCTGAAAAATTAAGAGATATGAAACCAGTGCTGTTAGGCATTTTTTTCTAAAAATCGTCAAATTTGGGAAATAAAATCGTCCTGATTTTCGAAAAATTTCGTCAAAAACTCGTCACACTAAAAATCAACTTATTTTATAAGAACCTAACAGTGTTTTATAAAAATAAATTAATAGCCGATGGCCCTGGTAGCTAGTGCTTTCACTTCCTTATATTGATCTTATAATTAGCTATAACTTTAATATTAAATAGATAAATAAAATAAATAAATAATCACAAAACAACAGTAAATTTAAGACTATCTTATAATTTCTTGGTCAATTCAAATTATATATTATATTATTTTGAATTTATAATGATTTAATACTTTGAGCAGCTTATGAGACAGCATATTAAAAAATTTTATTCTAAAATATGCAAAGTTATAACCCTACGGTAAATGGAACTGACACAAAAGAAGTCACGTGGCCGATCGCCAGGTGATAGGGACCAGTCCGAGTTCTAACACTTCCTATGAAGCGGACCAGCCACTTTTACATGGGGATGGCCTAGGATGGGGTTAATTGATACTTCGTATGCACCTTGTAACTTGTCTCTAAACTATCTTATGGGGTCCTAATCGGTGTAGAATAATATAGATTATATATAAATATTATTCCAAAATTTAGCACTAAATATCGGTTAATTTATTTTTTTATTGTTACAAATCCAAGTATAAATTGTATTTTATTTGTAAGCGGTGTCTTTGATAAGATTCGAACCGACAACTTCCGGTATGACAGGCCAGTACACTACCCACTCCACGACAGGCGAACTTATATTTCAATGTTATAAATACCATTTAAGCTGGAGTTAATATCTGAATATAGTTACGGAACATGTTGCTGAGTGGCATGGCATGGCAGTCTCATTGAAGGGAGACAAATAATATTATATAGATACTATCTGATATGCCTTAGATCCAGGTGCATCGAATTTGTTCAGTGCCTTTTACTACAATACTAGCGGAGTACCAACTAAATTGACTGAAAATAGTTAATATGTGACCATTTACACAATATGTATTTTTTCACCATTCACTACTCCTTATTTTTGGTACCAGTCTCATTTTCTCAAGTCATAGAACGAGTACTTTTGGATCATTTGTCACCAAATTTTCCGCAGGGAAGAAACAGAAGTTTAATGCCACTTCCTAAGTACATATCGTTAGCTGGAATACAAAATCACGAATCTACTTTTTTAAATTTTATAGGAGAGAGGAAAAATTAAATAAAATATATATGCACTTCAAGATCCTGAAGTTAAGCTTCTTTTTCGTTTTTAATTTGGTTGATTTTTATGATAAAGGTTTGAAAATTTGGGCTTCGACGTAATACGCAACAATCAAAGAAGACATAAATTTAAAAAATCAAAAAACCCGACTTCGTAAAAAAACTAAAAAAAACAATTTTTATTTAGTTTTATTTGTTGTCTTTTTGGCTTTCGTATACGGTTTTTGTTTGATGTTCTCTTTTTTTTATTTACCTACGGATTCGGGTTTTTTTTTGGTTGCGACCAACTTTAAGCCGTTAAAGATCCTACCGGGTCATTCGAAATTAAAAATCATAAGAAAAGCCTAAAGATGACTTTGAAATACCTGTCGATTGATACCCATTTGGATACAGTTTGCCGACTCTTTATTTTTTTCGTATAAACAAAATGGCGTCTGTTGGCCGCCATATTGAATTTTGACTACGGTCATATCTTTAGTGACACTCCCCGGATTAAGACGAATCGATTGACGTAAGAATCATCAAAATCGGCCCGCGCGTTCGTTTTATATAGTGCCGCAAAGGAAACCACATACATACATACATACATACATACATACATACATACATACATACATACATACATACATACATACAT